>QLOD02000038.1:3949797-3970017 GCA_003260245.2 Sideroxylon spinosum | reverse complement strand
TTCATTGTAATTTGAATTAAAATATAAAATTGATCGAGTCATTTAAATTTAACTATATTTATACTTCATGAGTAAAAGATAAGAATAAGAAAAATTTTTTTTTACAAAAATAGAAAAATAACAATACCACTTATCTATTTTTATGTTAAATAAATATTATTTCATTTTCTAAAAAACACAATTTGTTTTTACATTTTAAATAATAATTTTTCCAATGCCTAGATATGAATCTATACTGCACTTGACCAAAAAATTAGCTAACTTTAATATTTTTTTAATAATTTTACACTTTAATTGAAATTATGCGTTAATTTTTAAATTAAATTGTATTATAATATATCTTGTTCCCAGAAAAAAAAAAAAAAAAAATTTGGATTCCAAAGAAACTCTTGACCAACAAAACTATGGATTTTGCGGGTCGCGGACTCGCTTTCTAGTATGGCTTCCTTTTACCCCTTTTTGGGGGGTCTTATTTTTTATTTTTTTAACGCACGCGCATGTGGAAAAAGTCAGATAAGTATAAGCCCAATAATAATATATGAAATAGTCCACAGTGTTGGTTGTGGGTGAAAGTGTGGATTAACGAGTAGCCATTAAAAAGGTCGTTGCAATGGCAATTGTACAGTAAATTTATAATAGATTATTATTTTTAAAAATGATTTACGGATAGAAATAAAATGACCATGTGGTCTTGATACAGTTTGCTACAAATTCTTCTAGTAAATTAATAATTTTCATGCTAGTTTGTACAAGAAGAATACTAATTTAATATATCTTACAATTTATAACTTGTTAAATAATATTTAATTGTTCTTTTTTTTTTCCTTTTCTCTAAGTAAAAATCTTTAGATAAAGTTAATGGTATTAGAGGGAGTCGAATAAAGATAAAAACATGTGATTAATATCAAAAAGATTCCCAATCCAATTCTCTAATCCAATGACATACGACAAAACATGAAGAAGAAAAAACATAACTTGTTCTACATTCTTTAACGCACGTTTAGAGAAAATCACCTTCAAACAACACAGCCCCACTAGTCGAAGCAAAGATAGTGAGTCTTCTACTTAGATAGTGCATATATTATTTTGTTTTTAATGAACGACTTCTAACTTGATTGTCTTAGAAACAACTGAGCCATATTCCGCCCAATCAATAACCCTTTTTTTTTTTTTAATGTTCAGAGAACAAAAATATAATAGAAAGTACTTGAAATTACCAAAGTAGAAGCACCAAAGAAGTGCTAATCGATTATAATTAATCTTGCTCAGCCAATCTTTTTGGCACAATTGGTATTCTCCGTGAGAATTCGAACAACATTTTTATTAATTACTATTAAGGAGATGAGCAATAAAAGTAATAGGACTTCTCAGAAGAGTCATATTGATATCACAAACCAAAATTCATATGACTAAGTAGGGGGTAACCCTCTAAACTCAGGCAAAAAATGTACCATGACCCACAAGATGCTTGAGGCTGTAATACGCATCGTGTCGAGGGAAAAAATGGCAATATTCTTGATCGAGAAACAAGTATTACAAGGTAGTAGTTGGAAAAGATTAGGCTTCGATAACAGAAGCTCGAAACCTTTAGAGAACAACTTAGTAGTTATTGGAAAAGTCTACAAGGAATATTGAGGGGCGCGATGCACTTACAGAAAGCTCATTGAATCAAAGACAATTGTTCTCAAATAAACAATCATGCTAATCATAGTATTATTTGTGTACAACAAGATAGGTGAATTTTATTGGATTGTATGTGCCGTATAAGTTATAAATTTATACATTTGATGGATTGTTAATAAAATCTATCTCTCTTATCATTTATTTATACTATTGTACCAATTAATACCGATATTAGGGATACATTTAAAGTAAATTTTATGTATAAATGAAATTCATGTATAGAGAGATATGGTTTTCACTAACAAACATGTATTTCTAATTTTTGTGCTGAATCACAGTAAGTTTGGCTAACTTTATTTAGTTTGTTATAATATTTGTGATTTTTATTTATAAGATGGTTTATCTTGACAATTTAAATGATAACTCAAGGCCAGTGTGTTGAGAGAAACTATCAATTCTTAGTTATTTGTATACCAAGGAAAATGATAATATTTTTGTAATAAAATTATTAAGAACAATTAGGACTAGTAAGGTAAGCTCAACTTGTGCCTAAGCTTGGAAATTGAGAGGCCGGGCATTTACTACGGCCTTGACAATCATGTTACAAAAAACTAGAATAATGTGGATATCTAGACAGATTTGGGAAAATACCATTCAAATTTTAGGAATTAAGATAATATTTGGAGTTCTGAAAAAGTTGAAAAAATAAAAAAATTAGTGTAAAAAATGACATGTAATGAAATTTAACTGAAAAAGTAGTTAAAAAATTAAAATTAAAAAAAAATTTAAAACGTTGAACTTAACGTTAATCACGATTAATCTCACCCAGTATGTTAGAATTAAAGATTAGTCATTCATTATTGGAAAAGTACAATTATACCATCAAGAATATTCTCCTAAAAAAATATATAATAATAAAAAATCAGTGCAAATGTTTTGGTAAGAGACAGATAACTAAGAAGAGACACTTGTTCTCTTAGATGATCCCCGAGCAAATTAGTGGGCTCTTAATCGTGGATGTGATTGGCAAATCTTATTTTAATGGAGGCTCCTATTTTTATTTTTAATTTTCTATTGTACCAAAAAATTTATATATATATATATACACACACAAACAAAATCTTGAGAAAGTGAGTTGTATTTTTGACCACACACAAAAATTTATGCATGTATACACACAAAACAGTGAGAGAGATAGTAAGGGCGTAGGGAGGGAGTAAGGTTGCATTTGGAGTGTAAAATATTAATAAAATTTGATAAAAAACTTCGAATTCATAATTCATGTAAAAAAATAAAAAATAAATTATATTAAAAAATGTTTAATATTTTTAAACGAATTTCAAACCTCTAAGCAAAATTAAGAGTGCGTTTGGAGCAAAAGATTTTGTTGAAAAATTCTAAAAACCTCTGAAATTATCTGTTACACTTTTACATTTTATTTCCCATCAAATTTCAAAAAAAAAAAAGTGAGGTATTTATCCAAAAAATTAATATAATTATAATTCCATTAATCGAATGGGAAAATTTTTTTTGGAATGTCAACACGAAATCGTGTTCTATAAAATGATACCCACTTTGCCTATTTTTTTTTAATTTCTGCATACAGTCCCGACGGAAAATACCAAACCGTTCCAATGGTTTGGTCAATGTCGAAAACCGTTCCGACGGAATTTCAAAACCGTTCCGATGGATTCAGCCATGTCTTAGTAGAATCGTTAGACCAGCCGTTCCAACGGACTACAAAATCGTCAGGACGGATTCGGCACTGTTCCGCTCCAAAATTTATCATTTGAATTAGGCGTACCAAATATTAAAAAGTGACTCAAAACATATTTTTTCATTATTTTTTATTGTTTTTTTGTTGCTCAAAATGCACCCTAAGTTGTGTTTTTGAGTAGAAACACTGCCAAATTATTATCAGCTTGTCTAATGCTTCATCGCATGGTATGATATGCCTTGAAAATCGAACGGCTACAATTTTAAGGGAGACAAACACATTAGGACCATCCAATTGGGAAGTTAGAATATATATAAAATAAACTCTTAAACGTATCGAAAATTGTATTTTAGTCCCTTCATTTCGCCAACCAACTCTCCCCGCCATTTCTTCATCCAAAAACCGTGGAGCTCCTTCCAAACTCTCTCTCTCTTTCTCTCCAGAAATAGTTCTCTCTCTCTGAAACCCCCTCAGCTCTTCCAACCGTCACCGCCATTTCCACGTAATCAAACTCCATTCTTGTTTCTTCAGCTTACCATTGGCAAAACCTAGATCAAATTTCCAATATTTCTATCACACAGTGAATTGGCAACGCCTCTTGAATGTAATTGAAGCTATGCCATGGTTAATCACCATTGGGCAAGCACAGAGGCCGATCTTTTTCATTGTTTGAGGTTTTTTTGTGCTGTCTTTTTGGGTGATTTTCCTTCTATATATTCACATATATCAGAGTTAAAGAGAGCTCCAAACGATTGCGATTATGAGCAGAGCTAGAGTCATTGCCGGGCATTGTGTGCTAAATTTTCTATTTCTTCTAATTCTCACGGGCTTTTGGCCGAGCATTTGGTATGCAACTGCAGATGATGGCCAAAGCACGCCAAGTAGCGCTGCATTGTCACCTTATGTTGCATCACTAATCAACAGCCAGATATCGAATTTCACCACAGTATTTAAGAAAGATATCAACAAGCATTTGGGGTTCTGCATAAAGGATGTGTGAGTATTCTACATCATACATCGCTTCAGCGCTTAACAGCTTTATCACTATGTTTATTGTTTTGGTTATTTAAAATTCTATGGTCTTTCAGGGACACTGATTGGAGAGGAGCATTTAATTTCGAAGGAAATACGGAATTCTTATCTAATTGCATTAAGCAGATCAAAGGTATTTTCATTCTAAACCCTAATAGGGTCAATCTAAAAGAATTTAAAGATTGTTAAGAATTTCATACTACAAATGCTAGCAGCGTTATTTTGGAAAATTTGGGTAGCAGGAATTTGGGTGGGGGGTTTTTTTATTATAGAACTCAGCACAAATAAATAGAAGAAAAACACATTTGATTTGAACTGCATAACTCTTTGTTAATAGTAATAGGCTAAGGAAGAAGCGCTATTTTTACCTCTTCCAAGTCAACAGAAGCGTGATCGGGCAACCGATTCTTCTTATTGTATCAACAGATTATTTTAGGCAGTATTAATTACAAGAAAGAGTAATCAGGAATTGAGGGAAAAGGGCGTCAAGTTTGCAGCACAATTAAGAGCTTAATGGCAACCATGAACTCCCCAGTTTTGCTCTCATTAATTTTTATTGTTGAATTGCAACTCTGCCTCATTCATGTTCCCACCTAGATGCTGATGATGAATGCAACTAAATTATCAGGAGATATCAGGCAGCGACTGTGTACTGCCGCAGAAATAAAGTTGTACTTTAATAGCTTTTTTGAAAGCAAATCAACAAATGCCCATGTTTTACGGCCCAACAAGAACTGCAACTTGACTGCTTGGGTTCAGGGATGTGAGCCGGGATGGTCTGCAAGTGTTGATTCAAATGTGAAGGTTGACCTCAAGAACTCGAAAGACATACCTGTCCGGACTCAGGGCAGTCAACCATGTTGTGAGGGTTTTTTTTGCCCTCAGGGTATTACTTGCATGATCCGTAAGTGGTTTTTGTTAATGCCTCTGTTGCTAAAGTTTGAATTGAGATTTGTACTTGCTACATCTAGGACAGCCCACATGTCATTGCTTCTATTTATCTTGATTTGCTGTTTAGGGTCTCAAGGGTACAAAAATTAAGAAATAACACTATTATAAGATGTGTGGTAGAAATGATGATGCTAAGATGGATACGTGATGATATAAGAAAAGATAGCACAAAAAATGAATATATCCGACAAAAAGTTAAGGTGGCACTGATATAAGAGAATTTTAAGAGATGGTCTCTTAAAATAGGTTGATCGTGTGTGATAGTAAGAAAGAGTGAATCGATACGAGTAGAAGGGGGTGAAACAGACCAAAGATAGATCTAAAATTACATGTACTGAAGTCATGAGGAAAAACTCAAATTTCATATAACATTATAGGAAACATAACTTATGATAGAAATGAATAGAGAAAGAGGATTTATGTTGCTAACCCCAACTAGTTTGGGACTAAAGTTTTGTTAAGTTGGGCTAAGTTTTTGGAATTGGGATACATTACCTGACTTTTCTGTGCAGCATCCCTAAATTCTAGTGATAACCTGGAAAAAAAGGTTGAACACTATGATGTTGAATTGCTGATTAGAAAATTACATGGGAATGATGCATGCCTTTTCTTTATGTTACTTGGAAAAATGTCTTCTCATATGTTGTCAATCTCACTGAGGTTTACTACCGAATGGAAATTAAGCAATAGTTAGCATTAAGTTTTGACATGCATGCGTAAGTTCTGTTTGTATTTCATAAAAAATCAGAGGTATACTTTTTGGTTTCCACTTCTAAAATTTCAGGCTTCATGTTTTCTTAGGATGTGTGTACATGTCCTTCTGCTCATTTTATCTGAAAACTAAGGCTTAAAAACACTTCAATGAAAAATGGTGACACTTAAATTTTCAATAAATGTGCATGAGGTCCTTATTAAGGCATATGGTAAAAAATAACACTAATGTCAAAATATGCTTTTGTGGCAATATAATAATTCTATTGCTTCCTTGTTAAAAGTATAAGGATAAGCCTCACAATGAATTTCTAGATTATCCTCTGGACTGTTGAGGTCATAGCCAAAAGTTTTTTGTATGATTGTATATTTTAGATATAGTTTATGAGATTGTCTGATGCTTACTAGTTTAAATTGTTCCTAAGATGTCGTTCTTTGTTTCTCATTGAAGCTTGTCCCTTGGGTTCCTATTGCCCACGTGCACGACTCAATAAAACTACTGGCGTATGTGATCCGTGAGTTCATACCCTAACTCGTACTTGCTTTCTTCCCTATGATCACACCTTTTCCTTCTCATGAAGTGTTTATTACGGTATATATGGTCTGCTCATACATGTGCTGGTAGAAAAAAATTGCAGATATGGTTACCAACTACCTCCTGGAAAAACAAATCATTCATGTGGTGGAGCTGATACTTGGGCTGATGTTGCGAGTGGCAGTGAGATTTTCTGTTCAGCAGGATCATACTGTCCGACTAATATCCAAAAGGTTCCTTGCAGTAGTGGGTATTAAATTTGTTTCCCAAGACTCACGAACTTGTTTATTCATTTACTACCCAAAATACATGGTTGAGCAAGTTTCTTCTAAATCATCACAGTTGATTATTATTACTATTATTATTATTATACATGTTAGGCTTCAGTTTGATGATTATATACCCACCTTTTCAGTGATTGCCATCTACATCTACTAATGTAAAACTATGTAATTTCAGACATTATTGCCGGATGGGTTCTACAGGTGAAACATGTAAGTATTTATAATACATACAGTATTAGAGTGGTTATAGAACTCATTTCCTTACACTGCTGCCACAGGCACAGATTAAAATGTAGACCAATTAAACGCAGTTTGCTTCAATATCGTACGTGTTTAAGCCACATGCGGTCACACTCATTTAGAGTTTGTTTTGTCAATATTTCTGCCAAGATAAAAGATTTCAAATGGGAAGAGTTTAGAAGATTTCAAAGAATAAATCCAACTGGTGGATGTAGGGTGTTTTGGTCTGCAGGATTAAAAAATCCGGTCCACTTTCCCTTTCCCTGAATAGTTGTAATCTTGAATTTAACAAGCACATGCAGAAAAATAAAGGAGACAGAATTTTAAGGAATCCCTTATCAATCAAGAAAGAAAGACCACAAGCCCTATACTAGCCAAAACTCTTTCACTATATAAAGGTTAAAAGTTTTAGGAACACAAAATTAGCCCAACAGAATCCATGATCCCCTGTGTAGAACACTTTGTATGAAGCTATAATTTGCTAGAAATTTGAGAGAACACTCTTGAAGCACTTCAGTGTATAGAAATATTATTCTCTCTTAATATGGTTTTAATGGAGGTTTTGCAACATTAATTTGTTTTACTCTTCTTGAATAGTTTGGCACATAATAGGATGAATAACAGATCCATTTTCCAAAGTTGATTCATTTTTGCAAATGTAGGGCAGTGTACCATTAATATGGCATGTTTTGTTCTGCCAATCACTATTCTTGGCTGCCCATGTTTGCCGCGGGACTTAACCTTTTTCTGAAAATTTTTCAGCATGTTTCAAGTGGAGTACCTGTAATGCAAACACAGCAAATCAAGACATCCATGCATATGGGATTCTTCTCATTGTAAGTGCTTGATTACTGTGCAAGACGAAAAGTTTGATATTTGATATACATTTGTTTCTCTTTGATTTCATGAATGAAAAAAGCTGCTCAAAATATATGTTCTGGTGTACAACTATGAGACATTCACACATTTTCAAGGATGACAAACAGTTTCCACAACAATATACATTATATACTTAGGTGTGAGTTACTTTTTCTCTACTAAAATATTTATATTCTAAATTTTCACAAAACACATGCTTATATTTTATTACTAAAACAGAATTTTGCCAAATTATTAATTGTTAAATAATGGATTCATTAAATACTTAAAAAAATGAGAGATTATTAAACTACAATATTTATTCATCACTGGGTAATTATTTGTGATTTCAGGCATCAGTCATCTATTGAGGAACCCTCTAACTTGTAGATGACTGACTTTATACATTCCTTTTGCCAGTAAAGTGAAAGATTTCCATGTTTTCTGATGCATTTTATCGTCTTTACTCAGCAACTTCATTCCATTCTTTTCTGTGCTTAAGATGCAAAATCTAGTAAAATTATTTAAGTCATGGAAATTTTTTCTTGCAGAAACCTACTGTAGAGTCTAATGTATATACATGTCCATGTAGGCTGTGTTGAGCATTATACTTCTCTTTATATATAATTGCTCGGACCAAGTCATCAGTATTCGGTATAAAAGATTAGCCAAGTCCAGGGAAGCAGCGGCAAGAAGTGCACGAGAAACTGCACAAGCAAGGCAAAGGTGGAAGTCTGCAAAAGACGTTGCCAAGAAGGGTGCAACAGGTTTGCAACAACAATTATCTCGCACATTTTCACGAAAGCAAACTGCTAAACAACCAGAACAAATGAAGATCCCGGGTCTTCCTAAACCTAGCAAGGATGACACCCCATTACCTCCTACGATTCCAAATAACTCAAGTGCAGCTGAGAAATCAACTTCTGCTCCAAGGGCAAAGAAGGAACCAAGCAACCTCACAAAAATGTTGAATTCAATTGATGATAACCCACACAGTAATGAGGGCTTCAATCTGCAGATTGGAGATAAAAATATCAAAAAGCAAATGCCAAAGGGTAAACAGCTGCATACTCGCAGCCAAATATTCAAGTATGCATATGGTCAACTTGAGAAGGAGAAAGCTATGGAGCAGAAGAATAAGGACTTGACCTTCTCAGGAATAATCTCAATGGCGACTGATGATGACATCAGAACCAGACCTCCAATTGAGGTCGCCTTTAAGGATCTAACCATAACTTTGAAAGGGAAAAAAAAACATCTAATGAGAAGTGTTACAGGGAAAATCATGCCTGGCCGAGTTTCTGCTGTCATGGGTCCATCAGGGGCTGGAAAAACAACATTTCTTTCTGCTTTGGCCGGAAAGATTACTGGATGCACTATGACAGGTTTAATTCTTATAAATGGAAGAGTTGAATCCATTCACTCATATAAAAAAATAATTGGTTTTGTCCCACAAGATGATGTTGTGCACGGAAACTTAACAGTAGAGGAGAACCTTCGTTTCAGTGCTCGATGCAGGTATGCCATGTTTAGCTCTTTATGCAAACTACTGGTAACATATAGTTGCACTTAATACTCATGACTTAACATTCAGTGGTACAAATAATTCTTGACTGTATTATTGAAATTATCTTGTTCTATCAATTATTTTACATATTGAAACTTTTCTCCGAAGCTTTTTTTTGGGCTTAACATATGATTTCTTTCCATTTCTGCTTTTATCTACTTTAACTTTCAGGCCTGTTTGATAGTCCGTATAGTTAGTTGTTTTAAAATGCTAATTGTCATCATTGATTGTTTGGTTCCTAAATAATGAAGACTGGCTGCGGACTTGCCAAAACCTGATAAGGTTCTGGTTGTTGAAAGAGTTATTGAGACCTTAGGGCTGCAGCTTGTAAGGGATTCCTTGGTTGGCACTGTAGAGAAGCGAGGCATATCTGGAGGCCAGAGGAAGCGAGTGAATGTTGGGCTGGAAATGGTCATGGAACCTTCACTTTTGATATTGGATGAGCCCACATCTGGCTTGGACAGCTCTTCTTCCAATTTGCTTCTTAAAGCTCTTCGACGTGCCCTTGAAGGGGTAAACATCTGCATGGTTGTTCACCAGCCAAGGTATGATCTATGAACAATTGTATTGCATTCTTTTTCAATTGACAGCAAAATGTCTAAAAAACAGAAGCAGACAACAATTAGACTCCCTTGCTGCTTTCTGTCCTTTTGGTTTTTGTTACAACTCTTAATTACCATGTTGAATCGTCCACTGGGCATCTAATACTAACAAAAATTTCAGATCAACGGAAGCTACTTTATCATCTTCTATTTTGTAGTTAAATGATTTAAATCTGAAAATGTGTTAGTTATCGTAAGTTGTCTAACTTTCGAAGATGACCACCTTTGTCACTTGAAGGGATGCATCTTCCACACTCTCTCTAATTATTAGAATATCTTTTCCTCCAAATAGACTTGAGCAACTTGGCAATATATTTTCACCGATCTCTGGAGTACAATCTAGAAATAAGCCATTATTTGTCAAGTCCTTGGGACTTAGGAATATAGAGAGACAAGTGATAACCTACCAAAAGGTCTTTGGTGGTTCAACAATTCCAGTTCACATTACATTGGGAAGGGTGGCATGAAAAATTTAACTCGCTATTACCCGAAAACTTATAAAGGGGACTATAAAATTGGGAAAAAAAATAATATTTCTATGTTTTTAAACAATATATCATTAGGAGCCCTATACCATTTTTTCACAGGAATGACATTTAAGGTCCTAGTTGCATCACAGAATGCCATGTGAAGGCGTTACTCTAAAACCTTGAGCCCACAGAATTCTCCACAAGTTGCTCAACCAGTAAGGCATCGTTCGGAGATGACCACCTTTGTCACTTGAAGGGATGCATCTTTCGCACTCTCCCTAATTATTAGAATATCATTTCCTCTAATAGACTTGAGCAACTTGGCAACATATTTTCACCGATCTCCAACTTAAAACTCCCGCGTATAACGGGGAATAAAGATTGAAAAAATTGTTAAAAGATGAAAAGGATTGGCAATCTCAAAGCTTCCTCATTGATTCTACCCCAAGGATTCGACAAACAATGGCTTATTTTTATATTAAGAATGATAAATAAGGATTTGGCATGCATTTGCCAGAAGATTGTGAAGAACAAGCAAAAGACAGAGTCCTGAATGGATAATGTATCCATCTCATAGCCTAATGTGGTTTTGTTGGCTTGCATTTGATATTTTCTTTTCATATATCTTTAATTCTTTTATGTGTGTAACCTCAATAAGAAAAGTAAGTTGTTAGTAGCTCAAACAAGGAGTAAATTTATGTAATATCTCAGGGAAGTACTTTTGCATTTTAACTAGTTGTTTGTTATGGTTATGCTTTTTTCCCTTCAGCTACGCATTGTTCAAGATGTTTGATGACTTAATACTTCTCGCCAAAGGTGGTCTTATTGTGTATCATGGACCAGTAAAGAAGGTTGAAGAATACTTTGCAGGCCTTGGAATAACTGTGCCGGAACGCGTTAATCCTCCAGACCATTACATTGACATTTTAGAGGGTATCGTTAAACCAGGATCCAGTGTGACTGTTGAACAGCTTCCTGTAAGGTGGATGCTTCATAACGGTTACTCAGTACCACCAGATATGATGCATTATTGTGATCAAATTGGAGCATCCTCGAGTGGTAAAGGTTCAGGTGCTGCTGGGGCTACTGAACAATCTTTCGCTGGAGAGCTATGGCAGGATATGAAGTACAATGTTGAGCTTCAAAAAGATCATATGGAGCTCAATTTCTTAAAATCCCGTGACCTATCCAACCGAGTTACTGCCGGTGTCCTCCTCCAGTATAGATATTTTCTTGGGAGGTACGAGTCTCTGTTTCTTTTATTTAATCTTGCATCTCTTTTTCGTTGGTGGTGAATTATCTTCAAGCCAGAATGTTGTGTTTCAGAAACTTATGGGCGGTTTGGATTAATTCAGGGTGTGGTGAAATGTTAGAGGTTTAGGCTTGATTTCGTGGTCTTTGGGACTGAAAAATGACAGTTCAAGAGCGGTGAACAATAACACAAAAATAAAAATTTGTTGGAAGAGAATAAAACTCTAGGAATTCAAGTAGGCTTGCCTAAGATTACCTCCAGAGGTACTGCCACACAAAGTTTCTACGACCATGACTTTAAAAGGTTTGACTGTTTGGCCATTGGACTATCTAGAGCTAAATAAAACATTAGTGATGCATGAAAAATCCATGAGTGATAACTATAGCCCATATCGAGTAATTTGCAAAATTATCAAAATTTCCATTAACTATATAATCTTATGATTACTTTTTGTCCTTACCTCTTCTACAAGTGGTGGTATTTTCTTGACTGAGGACAACCATATTTTAAAATTTTAGGTTTGGGGTGGGGGGGTGGCGCCATGGCCTCCCTTGGCCTCATTATAGCTTCGTCACTGATTTCTATCATATTAATTTTATGAGAGTATTATTTATTGATGGCCTAACACCCTGTGTCATAAAGCATAATTAGTTTTATAACTGTCCTATAAAATAAATAAAAATAGAACTCAAATTAACCCGAAATATGATTATATAATGCTCCAAATATGCTACATGAAAAACTCCAAAAGTTCTATTTTTTTATTCTTTCCGCATTATGTAACCCTATTTCCATAACCTATTTCATTACGTTTCACAAATTGCTACTTGATTGCTGAGAGTAAATTTTTCAGGGTTGGCAAGCAGAGACTAAGAGAAGCTAAAATGCAGGCAGCAGATTATCTGATCCTATTACTTGCTGGAGCGGCATTAGGAACACTTGCAGAAGTGAGCGATGAAACATTTGGTGCACTTGGATATACTTACACAGTCATTGGAATTTGTGAGTGGAAAAGTACAAATTTGGTAGCTTTATCATCTTCCGCTTGAATGTACTCATCGTTTTTAGATCATATTAAATTTCATTGCATTTCCAAATTTTCTTTTGCACGCTAATATTCAGTATTTCCTAGAGCTTCTTTTTTTCCAGTCCTATACATCCTTCGTTACTCATTATCTTAATGACTTATCGAGTTGCAGCACTTCTGTGCAAGATAGCAGCTTTAAGATCATTTGCAATGGATAAAATACATTACTGGAGAGAGAGTTCATCTGGCATAAGCAGTCTAGCTTATTTTCTCTCCAAGGATACAATTGACCATTTCAACACAATCGTCAAGCCTTTGGTCTATCTTTCCATGTTCTATTTCTTCAACAACCCAAGATCATCCTTCGAGGACAACTATGCTGTTTTAATCTGCCTCGTGTACTGTGTGACTGGCATGGCCTATGTATTTGCCATCTTGCTCGAACCTAGTCCAGCCCAACTGGTATGTATTGGAAGGTCCGCAATTAAATCAATATTAGTATTATGACATTGCCCATTCTTTGCTGCTGATAAGCCTCTTCACCTCTCTTGCAGTGGTGTGTTCTTCTTCCAGTTTCTCTGACGCTCATCGCAAACCAGGATAAAGATAGTCAAATTGCAAAACTTCTAGGGAATTATGTCTACCCAAAGTGGGCTTTAGAAGCTTTTGTCATTGCAAATGCTGAAAGGTAATGTAACTGGCTTTTCTTTCTTGTGGGGTAATTTACGTTAGCATAATCACTAGTATTCAAATATCGAACTCAAATACCAATTAGTGAGGAGCTAAGAGACTCGTTAGGATTTTATACAAATATATTGGTTTTTGGGAGGAGCTTTGATTTTATCGATATGAGATGCATTACAGCATGCTATCACACATGTGACTCTTGCTCGTGTGTGGAGAGTTAGGCCAGTGCATCGAGTATGAGAAGTGTCTAATCGAGAGATTCAGAAAGGAAGGAGGATGAGTCCTCCCAAACCCAAGTTTAATACTACGTTCAAATATCCAACTCAATATCAAAGAGGGGGGAGATTCATTAGTATCTTACACTGGATTGAGAAGCTTGATTTTATTGATGTGGTCCAACAGCTAGAATGCATGTATAGTTGGGTCAAATTAACTCCTGTATAATCTTTCTTTCTGCTCTACTCTTCAGGTACTCTGGGGTGTGGCTGATTACTCGATGTGGTTCGTTGATGCAAAGTGGCTACGATCTTCATAATTGGTATCGTTGTCTAATATTACTTGTACTCACTGGGATACTTTGTCGTTTCTTAGCTTATTTTTGTTTAGTGACCTTCCAAAAGAAGTGAGAACCATTGTTTATACTTCAAAAAAATTGTACAAAAAAAAAAAAAAAAGGAAAGAAAGAAAGAAAGAGAAGCCTAGTTTTGATATCCTTGCGTCATAGTGGTAGGTCAATTTTTCCTTTTCTTTTTGTTTGTTTCTGTAATCCAGGTGTTTAGAGTAATGATACAAAATTCCTTCCATTTTTGGGGTATAATTCAGGAGTGTTTGAAGTGACAAAAAGTTATAACATTTGATAAAAATTGTAAGTTCGTAATTCATACAATGAGATAAAAAGTTAATAACTTTTAAAATTTTTTAATATTTTTCATTATTTTCTAGTAATTTTAAGAGTTTTAAATGGAGATAGATTTATGTGAATGAGATATCACGATTTGGATTAAGGCTTTGTATTATTTCCCTCATGAATAGTGTATATTTGTTTTGAATTTAATTCTTGATAGAGTAATACTAAGTAACCTAAAAAACTTCCTAAGAAACATATAACCAAACCGACGTGGAACTCTTACGGCTCTATTATATCAAAACAAAAAGTTTAATAAGTTTACTTAGTTACAATATCGTCACTGTTTTGTTATTTTGATTTTACTTTTTAATAGTTTTTTTTTAATCCAATTTCGGTTTCTTGCATAAATATATTACTCTGTTCTTCAAAAAAAAAAAAAAAATAGAATAATTCAATGAACAAGGCTATGGCATTGTAGGGTTTGAGGAGGGACAGATTTTAATTTTAAGGTTCAAACATGTGATTCATAAGTCATAGTTGAAGAATTTTATAATTGTTGTAAGCCAACTTTATAGTAACTATATAGTTGTAGCATGGTAAAATTCTATTTTTGGTATACATGGTAAATTATTCAGGAATAAAAGAAAAATACAGTAAAAATAGAAAGGAAATACACACATAAATAAAAGAAATAAAAATTTTGAAAGTAAGTTTGTATAAATGGAGACCAAATGGTTGATTGTTTAGGTTTGGCTTTTAGGCTTTGTTTGGTTTGAAAGATGGAAAAAGGGGAAAAAAATATTGATGAAGAGAGAAAATGAGAAAACTTACTTATCTCATGTTTGTTTTTGAAGAAAGAGGGAGAGTGTTTGTTTTTAAAGAAAGAGGGAGAGAGGGGGAGGGGGAAAAATGAGAAAATAATTAATTTTTTTGTTTAGTTACAGGGAAAAAGAGGAATGAAAAAGAAATGTAGTATAGTAAAATGAGATGATGAGGAGAAAAGAGAGAGAAGGAAATAAAGAGAAAATGGAATAAAAAATAAATTTTTACGCATTTAGTTTGAAAAATAATTTTTACTTTTTAACGACATTCTGTTATTTTTTATTTTCTTTTAAATACTATTTTCAAAAATATACTTTTTAAATGAAACCTTTTTTCACATGTTCTAATTTTCCTATAAAAGAGAAACCAAAAATAAGTTAAACAAAAAAAAGTCAATTATATATTATTTTTCATTTCTTTTTTCCTATAATATTAGTAAGCCAAACATAAAGGGAGAAATTTTTATTTCTTTTTATTTCTTTTTAAGCCATAACAAATTGTTCAAATAGGAATTAGATAGAATTTTCTTTTCTTTTTTTATTTATGCTCTTAGAGTAGTATTTTAATGGATACTTTTCATTTTAAGATTAATTGATAAAATATTATTAGCAAAAATGCTATTTAAAAGAGTATTTTTACGTTTTAATATTTTATTTTAAATAATATATTTAATTCAATATACTTATTGAATGAGTAAATTTAAAAGAAAAACATTACTTTAAATAATAATTTTTGTCTGAATATGTAAAAAATAACATTTAAAATAATATTTTCAATTAAAATAATATAAAATACTATTTTAAATCATATATTTTTTTTATAATAACACAATGCAATGACATAACCTCCCTCCTCCCCAAAACTTAAAAAAATAATAATAACGATAAATAAATAAATCAAATTACACGGAAGATTTTCATTGTTATTTATATAAAAATGGGAGCTTTATTTAAAATATATTTTTTTTTTCCTCAAAATTATTTCAAGTTTGAACTACGAAATATGAAATGCTAAAATCCTAGAACCCTAATCCCAAATTCCCCTTCAATTTGAGCCCTCTTTGCCTCGCCATTTCAAATTCTCTTACCAGAATCGAAGAGATTAGGCCGCTGCCTGCGACTCGTTGCTGTTCCTCTTCGTCAATGACCGGCGGTGAAGCCCACGCTCCTCCCTCTCCGTCTACTACTCTGGAGAAACAGTTCGAGGACTTCCGTCACAATCTCGAAGAGTCTAGAAGCTTGCGCGAGCGCATTCGAGCTGTGGCGATGGAGATTGAGTCCGCCACCAGGATCATGCACTCCAGTCTCCTCTTAGTTCATCAGTCTCGGCCCATTCCTGGTATCCACTGCTTCGCCTTTGATTGCATTTCTCTTTATTACGTTTAGAGTGGCTTCTGTTTGGTTGCTGAGATATTCAAGAGATCCGGAAGGTACTGTTTGGTTTCTTGGAAAGAATCGGGGAAAATGGTGAAAAAAAAAGAAGAGTTTGAAGATTCTTGAGGTACTGTTTGGATAGCATTTTGGAACTAGTTTCGTTGCTTATTTGAAGCTATAATTGAAAGGAACTTTTGACATTAAAAAAAAAAAAAAGCAATTAAATTACTTCCAAAATGCTAGCCAAATTGTGCCCAAGAAATGAAGTCATTTCAAACCATTTTTATGCTTAGTATTTCCAGAAACCAACAAAGGACAAGAAAATGAAGGTTTGAATTAGATTTTGTGTTGCTTTGGCCTCTAAACTTCAAACACTTAACTAACTTCAAATTAATCTGCTTAGGAAAGTTGTGTGAACTTTGTTGTGTACTCGTGTCTAGATTTGTGTGGGTGTGAACTTATCTACAGAGCACAGAATCACAGATAGAGATGCTTTAAGTCCAAAACAATATTAAAATTGCTGTCATGTTCCCCTTTCGTTAGTCATTATGTGAACTACTCAAGAGATACTTGTACCTGACATTCCTCTGTATGTTTGGTTTACGTTGAATTTGATATGCTGGTACATGCTTGTGTATATTTCAAGAAGACAATCACAAATTTAAGTTGAGCAACAATTAATTCTTCCTATTCTTTCATTTTTGCTTTAGAGGTTTTAGAGAAGGCAAAGGCTCAGTTAAGCGTGCTGAGAGGGCTTTTTCGTCGGCTTGCTGAAATTCTTCATGAATGCTCTTCGCAGTATTATAGGTGAGCTGGGCATTAGAAAGCCAGTACCAATTACTTTTCTGTCAGCTATTTATTGTTTGTGATAGTCCTTTTTATTTATTTAATCTAATCTAATTATTTATTTATTTTTATTATTATTTTGTTACATTAAGGTATCATGGTGATTGGAGGAGTGAGATGCAAGCAGTAGTTTCGCTGCTGGGCTTTATGCATTGGCTAGAGACGGGGAATCTTCTTTTGCATACTGAAGCCGAAGAAAAACTTCAGTGTAATGTTAGAATCTTTGATGTTGCTTTATCGTAAGAACAATGTATAAGTAAAAAATAGATGCTTGTGCCTGCTGTTGAATGCCATTTCACGTGGATGAAGTTCTATTTTGAATACTAATCACACTCGTGGGAATTTGCCTGAGGTATCAAATTTTTGAAATAATTTTAGAAGCTTAAATTAAGTTTTTCATCCTCGATGAAATTACATTTACTTGTCAACAAACTCGAGGCAAGGTACACAATGGGCTAGATAAGATCAAGTACTCTTATGGTCATGCATGAGTAGGATATCTAACTCTCCAACACAGCGAAGAAACGGTACCCCCCACTCTGTTTGATGGGTGAATACTTCTTGTAAATATCATTTGCTTCTTGTGCCTGTTTATCATAGTCATCTGTTAATAAAATCTCCTTCAGAGTCTGCATGGGCCTCCAATACCAACTTGTTTATTCAATAATTAGGTTAGATTGCAAGAATTACCTTCTTTTTTTTCCCTTCAATTCCTAATATCTTTTATTGATCAATCTTGCAGTGAATAGATCAGAGTTTGGCTTGGACATTGAAGACTATCTTATTGGTGTGTGATCTAAAGTTTCCAATGTACATTTGTTGCAAGAGATTCATATTATGGTGGTAACGAGTTTTGGGATGAAAAAAAAGAGAAGCTAGGGCCCATTTGACAAAACTATCAGTTTTCAGTTTTATATTCGACTTTTGGGCTTTGTGTTCAATTTTTGATTTTTTGTTTTCATGTTCATAGTAGAAAAAACAAAAACAAAAACAAATAAAAAAAATTGAAAATGCATTTGATAATAGTATTTGTTTGTTAGTAGCTATAATGTTGGAAGGGTGGCCAGAGGTGGTGGGTGGTGACTGGTGGGCGGCAGGCAGCGGAGGAGATGGTGACCGACAATTGGCGGCGGTGGGTGATGATTGTGATGAACAGTGGTGGTTGTGGAGGAAAATGAAAACTTGACAAATAACACTTTTTTTGTTGTTATATAATTTTTAAAAATTTTGAAAATAATTTTATTTTTTTAAGGAAATTAAGAAACTCAAAACAAGAAACAAATTTACTGAACGGGTTTTCATGTTCAGTCTTCAGAAAAATGAAAATGAAAACTGAAAACTAGAAGTTTTGTCAAACGGTGCCTTAGCTGATGAGTTTTTGTTGCTTTGCCTTTGCTCTGGCCCTGGTTGCTGAGCATATTTAAAAAAGATTGTTAAAGCCTTCAAGGATTCGTGCAAATAGAACCAAAAGTGGACCACTATGTATTTGTTTGAGCAGTAGGAATAAGATTTCCTAGACCAAACTCAGACTCCATTCCTTGATCCTGGACATGTGGACAAAATTACTATTGCACTTTCCCCTTTTTGGGTTAGGACTACCGGTAAAATGAAGGGGTGGAAAATGATTATTAGACTGCGCTTGATTTATAAATCTTTAATGTTGTGATTTGCCATCTGCAAGTTATCATATTTTTCTTGTAGTTGATAGTGGATTCAACAACAAAATGTTGAATATAGGGATTGCTGCATGTGTTACATAAAGTTTTTATTAGTATATTTTGGTGGTTCACATTCACTATAATGTACACAATAATTTTCACTCGGTACACGATGCCTTTGATTTTGGGCGAAACAATAAATTGAGAGTTCAATTTGAGTCTTCGGGAACTGCATGGACTGGAGGGCCTGCTATTTTACTGATTTTGCTTTGTTTCCATTGAACAATTTATTCTGCCTTTTCAAGCCTATATTATTTTAAATTTTATTGTCGTTAAGTCATTTTTTAAAAATTTGACATTCTTTATTTGCAATGAAAATGCTACATACATAGATTGTTAAATGCGTTACTTCAAAATTTCATTATTATAGTTTTATTGTACTCATTCATTTTAATATAAAGCATTTGCACTAGGGACATGACTTTGGGTAATTCAACAAATTGATATAGCTCAATTTGCCTCTTTGGGATCTGCATGGACTTTAGTGGCACTGCTATTTACTGGTTTTGCTTTGTTTCCGTTGACAATTGTTGTCCCTTTCCAGTCTACTGCTTTTTAAATTTTGTTATCTTCAACTTATTCTCTTTTTCATTATCTTTCCTTTCTTCTCCTCCTCTTTTTGGACTAATTATAACTTAAAAAAAGGTATTTTAATTTTAAGGCAACGTTACGCTGTCTGTCATTTCTTTATTTAAATCTATGATTCTGGCCTTCTTTTCATAGATGTACTGATGTAGATTTCCTTTCTTGTTATTCAGGAATTTGTTTCATGTCCAATGAATTGGTAAGGTTCATGCTTAAAGCTATGAAAAAACAAGCAGGTTGCTGTACTGCTTATTGTAATATGCTTTTCACTTGTGTGACCTGACGTAGAGTTTATTATCGTGTTTTGGATATTGTGGGAAAACTTTAAATGGTTGTGAAGTTTGATAATGAAACTCCAATAATTGTCAACGAGGAAATTAGTCAATCAATATTTAGAAGGATAACTTACCAAAAAAAAATTAGAAGGATAAACATCAGATGTTAGTTTACAGGCTTTAAGTATAATGCTCAAT
>QLOD02000038.1:3815337-3828850 GCA_003260245.2 Sideroxylon spinosum | reverse complement strand
ATTTATTTAAAAAATTAAATTTATAAAAATATATTTATAAATATCATATTTTTTAAAATTTATAAGGAGATAACGAAGGTTAAAAACGTCAAAAAGAAGGGGTCTAGAGCCGGATAATTTTTGGCTAGCCTTAAGGCTGCCCAAAAGTTATCCGGGAGAAGCCCACGGATGGGGGAATAGCAAGAGGGGTGAAATGGAAGAGGGGGAAAAATGGTTTGCCAAACCATGGCAAAAGGTGGATCCCACGGGTATAAAATTTAGAGGGGTGTTTTGCCCTCATCCAAGCAGGGCCTTAGAGTTGGACTATTTCATTCAAGTGGTTTGGATTCATGTCACTTCGTAGCTATGAATACAAGTATGGATGTGAAAAAAAGCAGATAAATACGAGATTATAAAAAAGTTGAGTATACATAATCCTGGTTTACTATATATTCAAATTAGATTATAGTTTATTTAGAATAAGTTATCTAAAGTTTTGTTCTTTTCAGATTTCTTGTTTCTCTTATTCTTACCCAATAAAGAAGATTGCTACTTTGGACCCGTTTGGTACGGTAAAAAATAACGAAAAAAACGAAAAATGTGATTTGAGAAACTTTTTGGCATTTGGTGCGCAGCCACCAAATCATATTTTTAGAGATAAATGTGAAATTTTTTGATTTTTGTATTAACTTTTTGAAGAGAAAAACCGTCGAAACGGTTTTTTAGTTCCGTCCGAACAGTTTTGTGTTAGAACGTTTTGACTTTTGCATCAGCCGTTTGAACGAAATAGAGCAGTGAGAAAAACCGTCAGAACGGTTTGATACTTTCCTTTGGGATGATATGCAAAAAATAGGCAAAGTGGGTGTAATTTGATAGTTTAGGCGTTCATGTTAACATCCAAAAAAAAAATTTTGCCCATTTGATTAACAAGATTCTAGTTATGTAATTTTTTTTTAAAAGATATTTAACTTTTTTTTTTTAAATTTGAGAGAGTGAGAAAATATAAAAGTGTAATAGAAAATTTCAGAAGTTTTCAGTGATTTTCAGTAAAATTTGTTACGCCAAACAGGCCCTTTGTTGTCTTATACAAATTTATACAAAATTCTCCCAACTTTTCCATTCATCTTTTATTTTAATAGCTCGATATGTGATAAAATATGTAATATTAGATTTTATGATTCTAAAATTTTGGTTATTCAATTTTAAACTTGTCTGAATCCTATGGTTTAAAAAAAAATGATAAACATAATAAAACACACTACATAATGTATTCAACACAAAATTTGATGTGTTCGATTAGTATGTCAATTCTATACATGTTATATATAAACATGACACTTATTTTGAAGTGTTGGTACTTCATAACCATATCATATTTAAAAAATGATGACTAACATATAAATGATGTTAGCCATATGATATCAAAATTTATTTTTCATGTGAAAATTTTAATCAAATAACTCACGACCCGATATCATGTATTAATATTAAAATTGATATTAACTTTCCCAAATCTTACTATAATAGCTATTTGGCTGAATTTATCTTGTCTTGGTAGTGGAAAATCCATCAAAAAGAAAGTATAAATAATATTATCCAATCAGAATTTTAAAAGAAAATTTAATGATAATAATGTAGTTTCTTGTGAGCCAATCACTATCAAATAAATAGCATTTTATAACAATTATTAAGCAAACAACTCCTCAAAATACTATATTGTTATTATTATTCCATTATCACATATTGTAGTACAAAAGTTTACTAGAATAGCATTTTTCAAATTTGATATAAAAAAATGAATGATATATTTTTATAATTATACCAGTGTCGTATCTCATCATGGCACAAAATTTTAGTAGGTTAGTATTTTCCAAAATTTAAGTAAAACATAATTATGATAGTAAATTCTTTCAACCAAAGAGCTCGGAGACGAATGCTAATTGATTGGAAAAATAATATAATCTTCCGTTGCCGGGACTTGAACCCGGGTCTCTCGGGTGAGAGCCGAGTATCCTAACCACCTAGACTACAACGGACTTGTGGTGGAGGCCCCATTGTTAAATATATGATCAGTCCTTTAACGTTGACTGAAAAATGAAGACATACAAAATGAAAAAATAAAAAATAAACGAAGTTATTTTGGTTTACTTTGGAAATGATGAGTTTTAATTTTTTTTATTTTCGATTTAGTATTTTTTTTCATCTTATATAAATTTTTTTAAACAAAATTTTATTTATCTTTAATATTTTTAAGTATATTATTTATTTTCGTAAAAAATAAAAAAAATCATAAAAAAAGCCAATATTTTATAAAAAAGATTATTTCTCAAAGGGTTTGTAATTTTCTTATTTGAAGCATCTTCTTATAACTTTTTTTTTTATGAATATAAATAGATACTAAAAATTTTATCAAATAAAAAAATTATATAAAAATAAAATTATACATTGATTAACTAAAATTAATCAAAATCAATTAACTTTTATTATTTTTTTATTAAATTTTATTACATATTAATTTTCTATTAAATTTTTTTATTTTTATTATTTTATTATTTTAATTTTCACCAATCAAACACCACTAAACCATCCTGGGCTTGTGTCCAGGGATCACGAAGTTCCAGTATAATTTGAGAGAGAGAGAGAGAGAGAGCTGTCATCGGTACATACCGCACTAAACGCCACGTTTCAACACAAAACAAAAAGATTTTCTTCCGTAAATGGTCAGTTCTTTTGTTCTGGACCATAAATTCACCCAAAATATCTTTCTTCTCAGAGGCTGACGTGGACATCCTCATCCTCTGATCTCCATCCCCAACAACAACAGCACCACCTTGCCCATGCTCTCCATACCCTTCTCCTCTATCTCTGTATATACTTCTATAGATGTGAGTGTGTGTGTAATTTTGTATGCATATATATATATATATATATGCCTATATGCAAGATGAGGTAGAAATATCTATCAGTTTCATTTCTTGGTTCGATTTGACGACAGAGATTGTTCCTTGATTGTATAAAATCAGGTGACTTTACGGACCACCATAAATTTTTCTCTCGAAAATCAACGGAATTTGTGAGGTTTGGATTCTCTCGTCGATCCGATTCTTCGTCGTCTTATTTATTCATTTATATCCATTAAAGCTGGAGTTTTTTGTTTTTTTTGGGTCTTATACTTGGATCTTTTGAGTCTAACTATGGGTTTCTGGCGTCAGATAGATATTTTCCGAATTTTCGTGTGGCTGGATAAGAATGCGGTGAAGGATGAGGATGGAGTTGGATTTGCAAATTGTGGGCTTGACGTTTACAGTTTTTGTTTTGGTGGGGTTTGGACTTTTGT
This sequence comes from Sideroxylon spinosum, assembly GCA_003260245.2. NCBI lineage: Eukaryota > Viridiplantae > Streptophyta > Magnoliopsida > Ericales > Sapotaceae > Sideroxylon > Sideroxylon spinosum. The sequence goes on along the minus strand of QLOD02000038.1, from coordinate 3,825,534 downwards.
ATCTGCTGAAGGGTTTCTAGCGTTTTCGGGGATTGTCTCAATTGTGACATCTGAAACTATCAATGATTTTTTTTTTTCTTCTTTAATATATTGTTTTTTCTTTCGGTTGATGGGGAAATTTCAGTGGTGGCATCTGATATTTTCAGCAATATTGGAAAACCCTTCATATTCTTTGCCATTATATTTTCTTCTCAGTTTGTTTTGTTAGGATTTGCTTTGTTTTTATATAGAAATTCAATTTATAGAATTAAATGTTTTTGTTATATAAATTGTTTTTTGTCTTTTTCAATCTTAGGAATAGAGTGGAGTGAAGAAAGCTGGTTGACTGCAAACAGAGATGACTGAGAAGCAGCTGAAGCAGTTCCTTAGAGTAGCACCCTTTGAGTGTGCCTGGCGTAATGATTTGAGGTTTAGGGAAGCTGGAAGGGGTTGTGTTGCTTTTGAAGCTTTTGCTTGTAACGATGTCACTGTTGTGTTCAGAGAGCATGTGGGTAGTCAGCATTACCATTACAAGAGGGATAATAGTCCACACTATACTGTGATCATTGGTAGTCACAGGAATCGTAGATTGAAAATTGAGGTTGATGGGAAGACAGTTGTTGATGTGGCTGGGGTTGGGTTATGTTGTTCTTCAGCTTTCCAGAGCTATTGGATCAGTATATATGATGGGTTGATTAGTATTGGCAAGGGAAGATACCCTTTTCAAAATCTTGTTTTCCAGTGGCTTGATTCGAATCCCAATTGTAGTGTTCAGTATGTGGGGCTTAGTAGCTGGGACAAGTATGTTGGGTATAGAAATGTGAACGTATTGCCGCTAACACAAAATCATATATCCTTGTGGAAGAATGTGGATTGTGGTGAATATGAAGGAAAGGAGGATGGTGAAGAAGAAATGGAAAATCAAAATGGGCATTATGAAAATTGGGGGCTACAAAATTTTCTTGAGAGTTGGGATCTATCAGATGTATTCTTTGTTGTTGGCAAGGAGGAAAAGGCTGTCCCGGCTCATAAGGTAGTCTTGGCAGCATCCGGGAATTTTAGCTCCAGTTTGTTGAATCAGGATGTCATCCATCTTGAAGATGTCAGCTATCCAGTTCTTCATGCATTTCTGCAATATATCTACACAGGCCATGCAACGGTATTTACTGTATTTATGCTCTTTTTTTTTTTTTTTAATTAATTGGGTTTTAGAATTTGATAGAAACTGCCTGCTAGTAATTCTGAAATGTTGAGAACCAAAAACATTTCTGACTTCAGAGAGAATCGCAGCTTTTATCCCCCCCCCCTTTTCTTTTTTGGGTTAAACTCTTGCATTGCTGGAACGAGGCCTATTATCATAGTTAGTTCCTTCTTTTTGTTATGATGCAATTTATCATTTTCAACTATGGAAATGAATAGAGCCTTATGGAAGTGTCCCGCCTTTTATAGTATTCTACACCTTTTGAACTCAAAAATTGACTGTTAGCGGTCAGCTTCAGGTTTTTTCTGTTTGCAATATTATTTAAGTGAATCCTTATGAAAGTATATCTTTAAAAAATTCATCCTTGTTGATTCTTGAGTTAGATACGGTCTTCCTGTTATTGATTATTGACTCAAAAAGTTTTTTTAAGGTCCCATATGATCCTTGCTATTTATCAAATTAATAGACAATCAATTCTGGACAAAAAAATTGGACTACATGGTACCTTAATTATTCAGGCTAAAGTTGACATGACATTGAAATTTGTATGCTCTTTAAGATAATTAGGGTACCTTTGGTCAATCAGACACTTACTGTTGGTAATTGCATAATCATCATGACTTCCCACGCTGATGTAAATTTTTATGACAGTTTACATGATTATGTTGATTTAATTTCTTACAATATTTATGATGTAGATTTCAGAGTCACAACTTAACTCCCTGAGCGCTCTGAGCTTAAAATATGAAGTGAGGCCATTGATGAAGCAGTGTGAAGAAATAGCTGAACGTTTTAAACTGAACAAAAAGTTGTTTGACTCAGGCAAGAATGTAGAGATATCATATCCAAGTTCTAAGCTCCATTGTGGTGCAGCCTTTCCCTGTGAACTTCCCCTCAATAAGAAGAGACTAGAACACTTTCACATAACTAGCGAGTACGGTGATGTGGACATCTATATTGACGGACATGGTCTTGTTGCCCGGTCACATAAAATTATCCTTTCTTCATGGAGTGTCCCACTTTTTAAGGTGAGTTAACTTCTCTCCTTATCCTTTTTCTCTGACTTGGGCCAATTATTTAATATTTATTTGAATAGTGAGAATAAAATTTGATGTGTTGGATTGTTGGACTATTAGCTGGCACTCGTGTTTAGTGGGACATTGTTTAGCGTAATAAGTTGGCACTTTCTGTTTGGTGCATGGTAATTTTGTTCAGAACATAAATGAGAATTCTGTTGTTGATTTTTTTTTTTTAAACACCGGATTAGAAGACCATGATTATTCTTCAATGAGAAGCCTGCATGAGTGCGACTGATGTGGTTATGAGGTGACAAGAATTCAACCTGATATCAATGTAACAAATTCAATGTAATGTTGATAACCTAATTATGTGTTCATTACATCTACCAACGATCTGGCAAACGACGAGAGAGGGCCTTCAAGAAAAAATCCTAGTTTGCACGTTGTATGCTGTATCTTCTCTTTTTTTGGGGGTTCTTTGAATTCAAATCATATTTTAGCGTTAAGTCCAACATCTAAGTCTCTTCATGCACGGCCTTCACATGTCTAAGTAAGAAGTATGCAGTGACGATGATGGTTGTGTTCTCATAGCAATTTTGATGATGAGTTTTATGGGATGGTTACTGAAGAAAATGGTTGCAATTTGCAGATGTTCACCAATGGAATGAGCGAGAGCATTTCCTCGAAGGTTCTTCTACAGGATGTGCCATTAGAAGCAGTTAAGATTATGCTTGAATTCATGTATTGCGGGGAACTCAATAAGGAAGACACCACAGATATTGGTACCTTGCTACTCCAGCTTCTTCTATTGGCTGATCAATTTGGGGTTACTCTCCTCCATCAGGAATGCTGCAAAACATTTTTGGAATGCCTCTCAGAGGTATTTTTGGTAATCCTTATGAACAAAATAGAATTGCTCAATTTTATTCATAATTATATCTCTGTGTTTTATCATTCTGCTAAAGTGCTAGTTGTATGACTAGAAATAAAAGAACGGAGAAGTGTTGCGGTTTCGGACTTCTGAAAACAGAAGAAGAGAACCCTTTTATGTTAATGAATTATGATTTATTGATACCTCTCGTCTACATATATATGCAGGGATGGAGTTCTATTGGAAGAAGGTCAAACCACAAGAGTTTTTCTATTATGCACAAGTTTAATGGACGAGGAAGCAGACAGTTATGGCAAAGTAATTGGTTTGTTATTGCTATAGTTAACCATTGAATTTTGTTGCAGGACACAGTGTGCCCAATTCTCCGAGTGATTTCATCTGTTACTTCATGTGAACTTATTGAAGAAACATGCGAGAGGAAATTTTCAATGCACTTCGATTATTGCACAACTGCAAGCACTGACTTCATCATGTTAGATGAGGCAACATTTGGCAAGATTCTTAAGGTGGGTTCTCAATTTTGAAGTTGTTTATGACAATGAGATGGTGGTTTATCAAAAGTTAAGATTGTGCTTCAATGCATCATATACTGTAAATCCAGTATAGTTGGTCAAAACAATTTCCAATATGGAGTTCACTGGTTGCATAAACCCAAAGAGAGGAATATTGAGAGTTTATGTTCCATGGCTTCGAGTATGAGCATGGGATTGTGAACATATTTAAATATCAGATTTATCTAATTCTCATTTTCAAATATTCATATTTTTAATAATGTTATTTACAAGGGATTAAGGGTATTTCATACTTAAGAGGGGAGTTTTATGCATAATCATGTAGTAAGTTCAAATTGATAAAACATGCTTTACTTGTTGGGTTAATGTCCAATTATGTAACATGTTTCATACTCTTAGTTCCTCGTATGATTTAGAAGAGTCTGTGTATTGTAGTTGAGACTTGATATTCTTAGGGGGAAAAAAAATGCAAATAAGGAAAGGAGAACTTGAGAGAGAACTAATATATATATGCATTTATTTCTAATTTTATCCATTTACTAGCCAAAAAAAGGAAAAAAGAAAAATACATTTTAGGATGTTGATAAATGGTCTTTCTGCAACGCAAGTTAAGATGTGCTGAAAGATTTTGCAACTCAGAACCAATCTTCTCATAGATACTGGGAAATCTACCATGTCCTACTTCAATTAGAGAACCTTTCCATTTTTGACCATATTTTTTAGAAGACTCTCTAATTTGTGTCCAATTTGTACATTTCTTATAAAAGTCATGGTTTTGCAGCATCCAGATTTGACAGTAACATCTGAAGAAAGAGTTCTTAATGCTATCTTACTATGGTGCTTACAAGCGAAGGTATTATATGGGTGGGAGATTGTGGATGATATGATGTCAAATTCAACTCCAGAAGTACTTTTTGGGCAGAGATTCCAGTCTGTTAAGTACTTGTTGCCCCTTGTGCGATTCCCACTACTTCCATATCAACTGCTTAAGAAGGTAGGTGACCCAGGGAGAGATAAATGTATCAGAGTACAGATTTAGTGGCCCTTTCTCCAAAAATGGGGTTATTCCTCATATTTTCATTCTCATTCTCATTTTGTTTTAATGCTGTTGCAGTTGGAAAGCAGTAATCTTTGTAGAAAGATTTCTACTTTTGATTTTCTGGTGAGTCAAGCCTCCACCTCCCGCCCGGCCGGGGGGAGGGGGGGTTTCTCTCTCTCTTTTTTCTTCCCATTTTAAAGTTTGTATTGCATTTCCACAAGTTAGGCATATGTTGACTGTTTTCATTAACTTATATTTTTGTACTTTAACAGGTGAAAGAGGCAATCTGTTATTTAGAATTTGGATTGACTAATTTACAAGGTGATCAAAAGTAAGTATAAAGTTTAATTAAATGTCGATTTTCTGCATTGAATATTGCCTTTTGGTCTTGTTGAATTATGATATTAAGTTCACACTTGGTTTACAATAGCAGGAGAAGGTGCATGTTTTGTCTCGTTGCTTAGAACATTCAGGGTGAAAGGAATTTGGGTCAAGGGCCTACTTTTAGTGATGGATCAATTTATAGATTTAGTTTATTAGTTTAGCCTTTTTCCTTCTATCTTAGACAACACTCAAAAGCTTCTGTTTTTCAATTGAGCCTTTTTGCAGTAGATGCATCACGATTGTCCATTCTTCTCTAGGGGTTCAACTCCAAATCGCTCACTACATACAAGGACTATTCCAATCAAGCTCCCCTTGCCCCCTTTTTCTTTTTCTCCCCTTTGCTATGTTTCATGGTAAATAGAATCCGAAAAAGGGTGGTAGACAACTCATTGTCGTAGCCATTCTATATGATAAATTGAAGGGATTTTGGGTGAGATCCCACAGCTGAAATGGACAATAAAATTAATCTTGTTCTTAGAAAATAGAATCCACCACTGTTAGTAAATATTGTACTTCCCGAGACCTACATTCTTAATTATAAGATTTTATCTTTTGAGTGTTTGAAGTATATGCAGTTTTATTTATTTATTTATTTAAATCCTTTAATCTAGACAGTCATACCTAACTGTTGCTTTTAACAGTAGAGTATATTTATCTACCAAGATTGTGGCAAGATCCTATTCAGGTCAGGAGAAGAAGAAGAAAAAGAAAAAGAATAGTTTGGTTTTATTTTTGGTTGGGTGGGGAGGAGGATGTGGCCCTTGTGGGTTCTCGTCTCTCCCCAAAAATTTCAACTTGTATTCTTTTTGTGTGTCTGTTTTCTCTCTCTGTTATAGGTGATTAATGGAATATCCGCAGTTTGATTCGCCCTTTTGAAAAAAAGAAGTCAAAAGTTCAAAATTAGTTGTATCAAATGTTTACCTAAATTTATAAATGATTTATGGCTAAAATAGTTTTGCTTTATAGTGCAAGATTCCAACACCGAAGATCTAGTTTTAAGGAGCTGCAGTACATATGTGATGGGGACAGCAATGGAGTTATGTACTTTGCGGGCACATCATATGGGGAACATCAGTGGGTAAATCCTGTTCTGGCCAAGGTAAAGCTTGAAAATCTATTATTATTAAAAGAAAAAAGAAAAAAGAAAAAAATGAAACAAGAGAATTTAGCTAAATCCTCTAAATTGCATGTTTCAGAAAATTTGTATTAGCGCTAGCAGTCCTGTATCAAGGTATACTGACCCTAAGGTTTTGGTCTCTAGGACTTACCAGGTATGGATCTTACGAAGAATCATCGAAGTCTTGTTAAAAAATTTCCTTTAATTTTTGAGCTCGAGGATGATTATCTGACTGATCTATTTTGCATCAGGGAACATCATTCGCAGGGCGTAGGATTGAAGATGGGAATAGCAGTGCATGGTGGATGATTGACATTGGCCAAGACCACCAGGTCCTGAATTTTCATTTTTTTTCCCACCTTTTCTCTTAATTGGGTCAATAGTTTAGAAAAATAACCAAGACTTAGAATTCTGCATCGCCCCATTGTGGGCAGGATTTTACATCAAGCTAGTACTCTGTGGTGTAGAAGTTCATGTATTTCACACTGCCCAAATAACATGATAATCTCTCTTTTTATCAATTAGCAGATTCAGATATTCATGCTACATCAAACATGGCTATCAAAACCACCTTTTGAAATCTTCCAGTAAAAAAGAGCCTTGTTATTTATGAATCCCCAAACATGGTAATCCCTGATGTACTGGATCAGGGCTATGAACTACATACTTCCAAGGCTTGCATTATAAGTAGTACTTTTTTCTCCATTGCTTGCTAGCTATTTCATGGAAACAACTATGAAACTTAGAATTGACAACAGTGAAGATTTTCACCAAAAAAACAAAAAAGGTAGAATTGACGGTAGTGAAGATCTTCACAAAAACATGGTCGGGCTTTTCCCACTTTGCCTTTTACGATAGTTTATATGAACAATTTCATAGCTTTGTCCCTGATTCCCTTTCTGAGGCTGGATAGCTTGTTTGATGGATGCAGCTTATGTGCCACTATTATACCTTGAGGCAAGATGGGTCAAGGGCTTACATAAGAAGTTGGAATTTTCAAGTAAATATGATGCTCTGATGTTTGTTTTCTTCTGTTCCTCTAACCGCCCCCCCCCCCCAATTTGGGATTTTGGAAGAAAAACAGACCAGGAGAGAGGTTATGATAATATTTTTGATAATATTTCAGGGTTCTCTGGATGGGAAGAATTGGACAAACTTGAGAGTGCACGAGAATGACCAGACAATGTGCAAACCCGGTCAGTTTGCTTCGTGGCCTGTAATCGGTCCCAATGCTCTGCTTCCCTTCAGATTCTTCAGGGTTATCTTGACTGCTCCCTCAACTGATGATTCTAATCTTTGGAACTTCTGCATTTGCTTCTTGGAACTCTATGGTTACTTCCATTAGGTTGATTGTGTGAGGAATAATCAGACTTCTTGTTTGACCCCGATAGCGTCCCCATCATGTACAGTTTCAGTAGTGATGGTAAAGGTGGTGGATGGGGCTCCTAGCCGATGTGTTGCAATTGGGTTCTGTCTTCCCCTAATGAACAAAATAAATCTGTATAATGTTGTCGTTTATTTCAAGCGTCAGTTTTTTCTATAATGGAGTTTGGGCAGGTTGTTCTGGTTAATTATATGTTAATGCAAGTCTGTTTGGGAGCTTGTAGACCAGACTTATTTGTCGTCTAAGGGCATGTTCTTGAGGATATTTTTTTCCATTTCATCCCTAAAGTGAGAACAACAATCTTCTTTCGGATGGTGATTCTACAGCTGCGTTTTCGGCTGTGGAATCTACGGCTTACCTTTTCAATATGGATCTTGCTGATTTGTCTTAGCCTTTGTTTGGGACCTTATTATTATTATTATTGTTATGTTTTTTTTTTTCCTTTTTTTAAGAGAAATGGGAAGTGAAAAAAAGAAAAAAAGAAAGGGAAGTGGAATGGAGGTGAATCAGGTGATGGTTAAAATAATTATTATATTTTTTCATATATATTTATTTGTGAGAAATATTTGAAGAAAATATAAAAAAAATCTTAAGAATGAAATACAGAAAATACACGTTATTTTTTGTTTTTTTACACTAATTTCACACTCCAAATTGGGATGAAGTTTTTAGCTAATGAAGATGAATTGATCACGACCGTTCTTTTTTCTTTCATTTACTTCCTCCTGGACGTAAATATTTTCATCCTCTCATTCCTTTCGTTCACTTCCTTGCTTCCCCTTACACGATCATATGATAGTACTATGTCCATCGCACGTTTAAGTTAGACGATAACTTCAGACTAGTTTCCTTTTACAGTATTGTTCAGTGCTCGAAGGCTATGGTTGGAACAAAATTTATGGAAGAAAAAAGAAAAGCCAAAGGAAGTATCAGGAAATAAAATAATAATTTAATATTAATAAAAATATTAGTTTAATATTAATAAAAAAGTATTAATGAGAAGAAATAAATAGATATTTGTAAAATAAACCAAACCAAATCTTTTTTCACTAGATAGGATTAGTTATGTAGATTTAACGACATCAATAAAATTTATTTAAGATCATAATCTAACCATTTTTAATAGTTTCTTTTACTATTTAATAGTTGCTTTTACTTTTCCACTCCCCGGTTAAGTTAATGTACAGATTCGAGAATTTGTCATTAAAAAAATAATAACTCAAAATCACTCATATTTTATTTGTGATAAAAATATATGAAATTTGAAAAATTAAACAAAATAATTTATTTATTAAAATATGTATTTTATTTTTTATATTTTTTAATCTATTCATGTAAAATCATGAGATTAGAATTTTGTATTTTCTGTGTCTTTTCTCGTCCACTTTTCTTAACTTTCTGTTTTCCCCTCGTTAAATCCTCACTCCACACACACTTTAGCGTGCATAGCGCCAATGCAGTAACCGCTTTTGCAAGAGGCCATCAAACCAAAAACAGGGGCTTATATAACTCGGCACGTAAAGTTTCGTTATGGTCTTGACCCTTGAAGCCCAAAGACTGCATTCTAGCCCCTTAACCTTTAAACACAATCCAAGCCGATCGAGCTAGCTAGAAGAGCCAGACCATACTCTGATGCCCATTTAAACCTAATTACTTCTGGTGTACCACTCACCAATTAGTTCTCTCCCTTGTTCATTTTTCCTGAGCACATAAGCTGAATGTCCCTGAGAATTTAAAGCATTCCATTTAATAGGGCCATTCCACCAAGGTCCAGCTCAAAACTGAATCCTTCTTGTGATGGCATTAGAACACAAAATCACATAAAAGCAAATGATATATTAACATTAGATACCGATTTAAAGGAAAAATTAGAAAATAGGAAATATTAACCATCCTCGGTGCAAACAGCCAGACTAACTGGCAGTCAAAACACTCAAACATACAAACTCAAAAAATGAAGAGCTTAGCATTGGGCGTATTATAAAGTTGGGGTTGTAGGTTAAGACATCAGTCAAGAAAGGGTCCCAATAACATCGGAGCTGAGACGATGTGACCTGGGATTGGATTACCTCCTTATGTTCGGAACAACACCCCTACCAGGTGCAGCTCCACGACCAGCAGCCTGAGCCTGCACAGAGTAAGTTCAATAATCAGGAGGTCAAGCAATTAATTCAAATAAAAAAATTTGATCCTACAATCTGAGGCACAGTTTTAGATGCATGAAAGAACGCTCCAAACACATGTTTCCTACGAATCATTATAGATGTCAATTCATTACACTCTCATTTCAAATAACCGTTTTATGATGTTAGTGACCAGCTATGCATGTGGTGGTGGCACTTACTCTAGCTCGCATTGCAACAGCACGTCCCCGACCAACTCCAATCGATGAGCCTTTGCCCTTCAGGAAGTTAAACGAGTCAGAAACCTAAATAAGGCAACTTGATAGAGGAAAGATAGACATATGTCCAAACAGGTACCTTGATTCTAGACTCCAAACGCTTGAACATTGGAGCATTCTTAAGCATGTCTGGAATCACCATGAACCTGGTTGGATTTCACATTTGTTCCAAACAAGTCCAGTTAACAAAGGACTATCTCAAATAGATATGATTATTAGCCAAAAATAAAAAAGCCACAGAGAGAGAGAGAGAGAGAGAGAGAGAGAGA
>QLOD02000038.1:3714271-3732146 GCA_003260245.2 Sideroxylon spinosum | reverse complement strand
AATATTTATAATTATGTGTACCAAACGCTCCTGATATTCATATTATACACGATATGGTAACCTCTAATTTGAAACACAATATAAATTTATTAATTTAAATTAAGTTTAAAATATATTAATTATTTAACATACTTATTAAATTATAAAATGTATAAATATAAACATAGATAGAGAAAAGATAAAGTCGTATTTGGTTTCTTTTTTTATTTTTTTTTTCATTTTATGTATTAAAAGTCTCAAATAATGAAACAAAAAATACTTTATTTTTCTTATTTTGAGATTTTCTTTGTTTTGAATTGAAAACGCTTAAAACGACTTTTTATCATTTTTCATTTAATGTGTTACGTGTACACTTATGTTCTATTTTTTAAAATAGATTTTAAAAATACAGGTGACTAAATACGTTTGATCAATTTTTTTATTTTTAAAAATATAAAATAAAAAATGAAGTCAAAATAGAAAAAAAAAAAAAAAAAACAACCAAATGAGGCTAAATAACCCGAATATTATGAACTTGTCAACACGACCCATCTGAACCATTTTGTCGCACTCGTTATCTCAACCACTCGCACTAGAAGGAAACCAGGTCCAACTTCGTTCTGGTCAAGGTCAATCTTGGGTTTTCAAAAAATGTTAGAAGAATCTAAACCAAGTCATGGGTCGCTTCTATACGAGTGAGTAGGTGAAGAAACAAAGAGCGGGATGGATCTAGGATCTAGAAAATTGCTACCTTCCTTGTCTTGTATTTATGTCATACTGTTCCCCAGTGAAATTAAACAACTAGATTAATTAAGCTGAAAAATTAAAATAAAAGCCAACTCTTTTGAAATTTTTAACGTTGGACAAACCAATCAAAATATAATTGCAATCACAAAGCAATAAAGAAGGAAGGCCGGAATATGACGAGGAAAATTTAAATCGAAAAAACAAAGCCAAACCTTTTTCATTGTAAACAAACCTTATCTACAAAGATACAATATCACGATAGACTCAAATCTTTGACTCTATATTGTTAACTCTTTGATCGACTTCTTGATAACACCAACCACCGAGTAAAAAAACATTCTTTGAATTCACGAAGACAACGCATCGAATTCTCAGTACAATACTAAATCCTTAACTTTCAAAATTCGAACTCCTTCAAATTACCGATACACAATACTATTGTTGTAGCTAAGTGATGAGAGAATGCATAAACAATGATCTCGTCTTCTTTGAAGGCGTTTTTCTTTGTAGGAAACCTTAGATACATCCTAAATTATATAGGGAACTAAATCCAAACATCTAAGGTTTTCAAAATACAGTCCAGAAATCAGAAGTTACAGACCTCGTGGAAAGAATCTTAGTTTGGTCTTCCCACAATCATTCCACGACCATCCCATGAATCAAAGCACATTTCCTGCACAGCCAGTTCTTGAAAATAACCTCTCGGTATTATCTCACAAGTCAGAGCAGCTTTCCAGCAACTTCATATGTCCAGCTCAAACCCATTGGTGAGCTTCCTACGAAGTGCGTTTCGCCAATTTTCTAGGTTTTGTAGTCTTCCAAATTTTTTTCTAAAGCCAACTTACTTTGTTTCATCTCGAAACTCTAACGTCTTAATCGACATCTAAGTTTACAAAGATTAGAACTCTATTTTAATTGTTGGAATAAAAATAAAAGACAAGAAAATATAATTGGAGAGAGAAAAGATAAAGCCTACATCCTATCATTTATATCATAAAGGTAAAAAGGAGACCTTTAAATAGGTTTACAATGAGTCATACATATGGCAATGATTTACATACCAAAATAAACGTAGATACTTACTAAATATTAAAATATAGAATATTCTAATATAAGTAATATGTATAAATATAAGTAATATGTATAAATAATATATCCTAACCTAATATATTATATTTTAACACCCTCCGTTAAACTCAAGATGGTAAACCAATTTGAGTTTGGAAATAAGAGAATTCTAGAAATAACTGAACTGGATAATAGAATAAGCCAATAGTGTAGAATCTGAAGCTATGTGACTGTTGGCAACGAAGGAATTTTAACAAAAAGTTCCTTAAGAAATTTCGCTGCCACTGATATGATTATTTTTAGGATTGAAGATTAAAAAATAATCAAACAGAATATACAGTGTGCGAAAATCAAACAAGAAAGGCAAAATTTAAACATATTAGAAGAAAAATAGTAGAACCTTGCTCTAGAGCTGACAACCAATAAGAAAGACTAATAGCTGTTGTGTAATATAGTTAATTCTGTAAAAAAACAAAACTATAAATAAGATGAACAATATAATACTAAGATGTTATCCTAAAGAAAAAGTATACTAAGAGAGTAAAATAGAGAGAAATAGAGATCAGAATTAAAATGAAAAGGATAAAAAAAAAACACTGAGAATGTGGAAGAAAAGAATTTTGCAGTAGTTGTGATCGTGTTATATTGGAGCAAAGCTCTGAAAAGAAAAAAGAAAAAAAAACCCAAGGAAATAAAAGATACAAAATATGACTCTGATACTATATTGAAAATAAAAAACAAAAGACAAGAAATAATAGATTTAGATAGAGAAAATATAAAGTATACATCTTGTTATATATATGAAAGATAAAGAAGAGACCTTTAAATAATCTTATAATGAGTAGTATGTATTGTAATAATTTACATACCAAAATAAACGTAACTATTTACTAAATACTAAAATATATAGAATATTCTAACCAAACGAAACCAAACCAAACTAAGCCTTTTCCCACTAGGTGGGGTCGACTATATGGATTTGACGACGCCAATCAAATTTGTTCTAGGCCATGTTTTCCGTTAGATCTATAGAGACAAGGTCATGCCTAATTGTTTCTTTCCAACTTCTCTTAGGTCTCCCTCTCCCTCTTCTACTCCTAGCAATCTCCATGCTTTCACACATTTTAACTGGTGCCTCCATTGGACGTCTTCTAACATGGCCGAACTATCTTAAATGATTTTCGCTCATTTTATCTTCAATTAGTACTATTCCTAATTTACCCTTAATCTCCTCGTTCCTAATCCTATCTCTTCTTACAATCCCACACATCTATCTTAGAATTCTCATCCCGCAACTGCCATATTCTGAATATGATTATGCTTTACTGTCAAACATTCCGATCCATACAATAACCCAGGTCTTATCGCAACTTATAATACATTCCTTTCACCTTGAGAGGGACTTTTCGGTCACACAAGACCCCCGAAGCACTTCTCCATTTGGTTCACCTGGCCTGAGTCCTATGCCTTACATCAATATCAATCCCTCCATCCTGTGTGCCCAAACTTACTTCTATATCCCTAGTTGTCCTACTTTAGCTAAACTTGCATTCCATGTATTCCGTTTTACATCTAATTAGCCTAAATCCTTTTGTTTCTAACGTTTCCCACCACAATTCTAACTTAGTATTCACTCCTTCTCTCGTTTCATCTACTAAGATAATGTCATCTGCAAATAGCATATACCACGGTGCCTCATTCTAAATATGCTTTGTAATCTTATCCATAACTAAAACAAACAAGTATAGGCTTAACGCTGAGCCTTGGTGTAGACCAATCGTGATAGGAAATTCCCTTGTCTCTTCTCCAGTTGTGTGTATAGATGTCACAGCTCTATCATACGTGTCCTTTATTGCCTTAATATATGCAACACACACTCTTTTCTTTTCCCATACTCTCCATAGAATCTCCCTAAGAACCTAGTCATATGTCTTCTCCAAATAATATATGGAATATTCTAATATAGGTAATATATATAAATAATATATCATAGCCTAATATAGGATATTTTAGCATTAATTATGAATTTATCAATTTAAAAATAAAATCCCTAACATCTTTAAATTGAAGGTAATTAAATTGTCACGGTATCTTTTTGAATCCTGGTTGCATAGGTTGGACATAAGTACCTAGATTGTTGAGCAGTAGCACATGAGCATATTTCAATTGTCATGAAAATAGTATGAGAATAAGAGCACTTCGAAAGTGTAACTATATATATTATAAATATATACAATTAGTTATATAAATTTATCTTATTTTATTTTTATATGCATTAATTTTTTAAAATTTTATCATACATATTTAAGTTAAAAGAATAAGGATATTTTGCTTATTTCATTTAGAACGTATAACACTCCATTTAAAACATTTTAATTTTGGAATTGATTTGATCTACAAAATTTTTCTTATATTTGGAACTTAAGTAGAATTGAATTGATTTAATAAAATATCAAATTTGGCCCCTTTATAAATAGGATAGCATTATGTATAAGAGTAAATTCATCTACTTAAATAACTAAAGAAAAAAAATCAATTATAACCAAATTTTATGTTTTGAGGCTGAATTTTAAGTAGTAAGGAAATTCCATATTATAGATCATAAAATCAAATCAAATCCAACTTATAAAGACCTAACTTTGACTCTAAATATGAAAATCAATGAAATTTTTAAAATCAAATATCGCCAATGCTACATTTCCAAAGAGAGGGTTCCACTTTCGATGACAATCAAAATAAATAAGCAATAAATAATATATAATTTTGTGGACTATTATTAATAAAGTTATGGTATTTGAAACCTTTTTAATGACTATTTTATACATCGAGCTATTGATTTTCCGGTGTATATTAATTATAATAGTATACTAGTTTTTCAAAATACTAAGGAGGTATTTGCTTTGTTTTTCTATTTTATGCTTTTTGTTTCATGTGTTTTATACTTTAAAAATCTGAAAAAAAAAATGAGAAAATAAAAAATGCTCTATTTTTCTTATTTTGAGATTTTCCTTATTTTGAATTTAAAATGCTCAAAACTATTTGTTTTCATTTTTAATTTCATGTGTAAACTCATTTTCTATTTTTTAAAACAAATTTTGAAAACACAAGTGACCAAATACATTTAAACTATTTTTCTTATTTTCAAAAGTGTAAAATGGAAAATAAGCACCAAACAAAAAGTAGAAAACAAAAAATAGGAAAGAAACCAAATTATGCCTAAATAAATTTATGTGGTCAAAGTTCTTTCAAAATTGAGATTTTGACTAAAAAATTTTATGAATTTCACCAAAAATTTGTGTTAAATTGGAAAATTCCACCCAACTTAGATGTATTAATTGGATTATTTAAGGTGCAACTCCAAATATAACAAACTTGAAATTGTATTAATGTCGAAATTGGGAGGTACCGTCGGCTCCCCTACAACTTGGTTTCTGTTATTTCTCTGCAATTATCAAATCTCAGCCCTACATTTCATCCAACAGCTGAAATTTCAATTTTTGTGGGCCCTATTTTAAAAACCATTTCTTTTGTTTCTTTTGCCCTAATTTTTCCTTCAGTTTATTTTTCTTTTTTTTTTTTCTTTTTTTGGGTCTCAAATGAAACGCAGCTTTCGTGAATTCTTTACGCTAGTTGAAGAAACTGATTTCTTCCAAGTGATGCAAAATCGGCCACAGCTAAATTAAGGTTAGTCTTATATGTATACTTCTATATATTATCTCTTCAACCAAAGGCAAAAAAATATGGCACATGTTTGTTTGGCCCCAAAATGACACCCACCAACCACATTGTTCCCCCACCCTCCATATACATATATTCATGCATATATATATTTATGTGTGTATCCCATTAAAGTGACTGAATGATGCAACCATAGCTCTTGGGCCCACAATCTGATAGTTGAAATTGAAATATTTTGTAAATAAATTTGTCTCTTTTTATGTTTTGACCAATTAATTCGCAAACCCTACATTTGATGAGTTTTCAAAACCACAAAGAGGTTGTTTTCATAAACTCAAAATTGGACCAGATTTGGCCCACTTCCATTAAACCCACCCTCCTTATTAGTTTTGCACTTCTACTCAACTTGTAAACAGTTTTTGTGCTACATGCGCAATCAAACTTATGAAAACGTATTTAATTTACCACATTTAAATTAAAGGTTAAAGGTAGATTTTTATTTATTTATTTCTTTCTTTTTCTTTCTATTTTTCACAATTTTATGTCATTTTTCTATGATTTACAAACTCAAGAACATATATAAGCATGTGTATTCCCTCAAGTAGCAATACAATCCAATTCATATATAGATGCCTATATATAACCTAAGCACACTTGAAAATTGGTGCCACTATTGAATTCCTCTACAGCCATTGTTTTCTCTTACAATCTGCAAATTTATACTCAAATTCAAAAGAGGAGGAAACTCCATATACATCCACATCAATTGATCATTATCCCCTTGGACAATTGGCATAATCTATTTATTTTGAAATTGATTGTTGGTTATTCAGAAATTGGGTGTCTCCCTTTCAGTTTAGTACTCTTATTTGTTTATTTATCAAGAAACTCTTATTCAATATAATTACCAAAAAAAAAATCTTATTTAATAGCATTACAATCTCAAGGAATTATCCGACAAAAGGGTTTATTATCACTACTAAAATTTATATAAATATACAAGCACATAACAATTAACAAATTTTTCCCTAATCACCACATTAGATTTTTTGTTCCATGCTAATTGAGTCAATTCTTATTTTGGTTTTATGATTTTTTATTTTTTTATGTCAGAATCACAACTAACATGGAAGTATTAAAAGATTCGACACCTTCGGTAGGCATGGTGTTTGAGTCATTAGAGGAGCCTTGGAGGCATTGGCAAAAATATGGACATGAAAAGGGTTTGGATGTTAGAAAAACTTTCATCAATGAAACCTCAATAGATAGGAGAATAACCTCTCAAGGTTTCGTATGCTTTAAAGAAGGTGTTCGAGGAAAAGATAAGTGAAATCAACTTTACACTCGTCATCGAGCTGAAACAAGATGCAACTGTGGTGTACGAATGTCAGTTTCGTTAAATAGACAGAATAGGAAATACAAAGTCTATGAGTTTGTGAGTGAACACAATCATGACCTTCATCTTAAACAAACCACTCGTATGATGAAACGTCAGTGGGGCATTGCCAATGTAAAAGCTCATAGAATTGATTTAGCATCTACATCTAGACTTAGTCCTAAGGCAACCCATGATTTAATATTTAGAGAAACTGATGGAAGATGTAATCTTGGATTTACTCATCGGGATTTGAAAAATTATATTCGCACAAAAGGCAAAGAAATATGGCTTTTGGTGAAGCTAGTTATATTATGAGATATTTTGATGAACAAGTGAGTAAAAATCGATTATTTCGTTATATGGTGCAGTATGATATGGAGCAGATGATGAAAAATGTATTTTGGGCGGATGGTGGAATGATCACTGATTATGCCCAATTTGGAGATGTTTTAACCTTCGACACCACATTTGGAACTATTAGAGATTGCAGACATGTGGCTGTGTTTGGTGGTTTCAACCAACATAGGGCAATTATTATTTTGGAGCTACACTTTTTTATGATGAGACGATTGATTCATTTAAGTGGCTCTTTGAGAGCTTCCTAGTTGCACATGGAAGTAAGCATTCTCGTACCATTTTTATAGATCAAGATGTTGCAATAGCAAGTGCACTATCTGAGATAATGCCTACTATAAAACGTGGACTATGCTCTTGGCATATAATGTAAAATTCAATGAAGCAATTGGGAATACAAGAAAATATGGTAAATTAATGTTGAATGATTTTAATGCTTTTATGTTTGACATTGAAGATGAGATTGAATTTGAGAATGTTTGGAAAAATATGATTCAAGTGTATAACCCACCTAATAAGAACTGGATGGATGGTATGTATAAATTGAAGGATAAGTGGGGTCGTTGTCATATGAAAAATACATTGACATTGGGTATAAAAAGTACAAAAATCAGTGAAAGTTTGAATGGAGGTATAAAAAGCACTTAACTTCAGTCATGAATATTGAATAACTTTTCAAAATTTTGAAAGATTTATGGAGGATAAGCGATACAAAGAGCTTGAAGCTGAGTTCGATGCTAGGCATAAATTGCCTACATTAAGTTTGATGAACTCTCCTTTATTAAGGCATGCTGCAAAAGTTTATACCGTAACAATTTTTAATATATTTCAAGAGGAATATGACTTGGCAACTGTAGCAAGCGTAAAGAATCAAGATGACTCTATAGTGGTAAATGAATACACAGTTGTGCTTTGCGAGGAGAGTAAAGGACATATTGTATTTTATAATTGGGGGGATATGATCATTGAGTGTAGTTACAAGAAGTTTGAAACATTTGGGATCTTATGCTGTCATGTTATAAGAATTTTAGATAAGCTTGATGTAAAGAAGATTCCTTAAACATATATCATGAGGAGATGGACAAGAGAGACTAAGCAAGAATATGCAAACAATGAAGGAGTCTATGTTGAAGAAAATGATAACTTGGGCAAGACTCAATGGTATAACAAACTTTGTCCCAAACTTGTCAATTTAGCTTATCAAGCTATCAAATCTATGGACGCATACCTTTTTTTACAAAAGCAAACTGAGGAATTAGACAAACAAATTAAAGAAATTATTAAAAAAGGTAAACTTATTGGTCAAGATCCAAAGGATTCTTTGATTGATGGTACTCCAACTTTGGTTCAATACCAATATGATACTCCATCTAAAAATGTCCAAGTGTTTAGGAAGAAAAAATTTTGCAAAGGTGGAAAGCAACACAAGGCTTGCATTGAGAAACAAACTAAAAGAAAAAAGCAAGTTCTGTCAAAAGATCCATCAATATAAAGACCATCATAGGTTAGTTACAACACTAATCAATTCTAAATGTTTGATTATATTTAATTATGAGCTTAAGTAACTGTTTTTGGTTTACAGTTCAAAGAGAACTTTTCTCCAAATAATCAATGCTGTAGTCCAAACATGTGCATGGGATCTGCTTCTCAAGAGGTAATAATTATTTTTTTAAGACTGATAGCCAAGCCATTTTATTTATATAATGATAAGTTTTTTAATGTTTTTCTTCTTCTTACGTCTTAAAAGAGTTTTTATTAAAATAATCAACGTGCTAATCCTAACTTGTATATGGGATTCACTTCTCATGTGGTAATGTTTATTTGTATGATATGTGGCTATTTTATTTATTAAAATAAAATTAGTATAATGTTTCTCTTTATTATAGAATTTCTCTTCAAATGTTCAATGTACCAAGATCGCTTTTTGAAGGGGTAATGATTATTTATCGAGAAGTGATTGTGTTAATTTTTTTTTTATTTGTCCATTTAGAATGTTGAGCTTTCATTTGCTAGCCATAAATGGTGACCTTGTAGGTAGTTGATTGGCAAAGTAATTACATAACAACTCCACTTGGTGCTAGAAATAATAATATGAATGTAATGAATTTCAAATGACAAAAGATGATTTCTAGTGATTAAGGCTACTAAATATGAATTTAGATTTAAGACCAGAACTATGCCTTCTAGTTTTGCTTTTGATTTTGGTATTCTATCTTTAAAATGCTTTTTTGGTTTTGGTTTTTGTGGCTACGATTTTGCAACTGGATATCATTTGGTTCTGCTACGTTTAGAGATTCTCTGTTGCATTATTGCAGTAATTATGAATGCAGAAACAAGTTCTGTAATTGATGAAATTGGTATTTTGAGTTTGTATTTGATGTTTTATTATGTAGTTACATGTTGTTTATCAGCATATATTTTGTGCAAGTATCCTGTGCTACTGCCATCAAGTCTGAAGCTCAGGTGGTCAAATACTACAACTTAATTTACCTATTGTGCTTGGTTCAAGCTTCAGTTAATGTTTTTTTAATTATTTCTTTTTTTTTTTTATAAATATCTTCTTTAAAAATTTTTTTAATTTCGTATCATGATATTATGTATAATATATATGTTCATGGCACAATTGCAGGTATATAAATAAGTTGCTTAAATTATGAAATTATTTTTGAAGTTGCTTAAATCAAGGTTGTAGAGCATGTTGAATTATTTTTATTTATAGGCTTTGTTTTGTTTTGTTCCTTTTTTTATTTTTAATCTATTTATTCTTTAGTTTAATTTATAAGATTTTTTTTATAAGCTTTGTTTTCTGAATCTATACTTTTTTTTCTCTTAATCTATTTATAGGCTTTAGTTGATATTAAATAGGAAATATTATATTTAAAACCCCTAAAATGGGACTCACATAAGCTAAGTTTTTGGTCATTTAATAAAATGAAAGGTTGACATTCAATATTGGTAGAATAATGGTATAAAAGCAAGAGTTGATTTAAAATAGAGAATTAATTTGATTTGAAAGTAAATTTGTCTAGACTGTCTAGACTGTTTAAGAAGAAAATAAATTCATATCAAATTTTATTATTTTTTTATTAGATTTCAAATGGTATATAATTAAAAAAATTTAAATGATAAAATAAAATCAAAATTAACTTATAAAATTTCATTTTTATTCTATTTACAAAAATTAATAATAATTCTTGATAATTTTTTTATCAAAGACTGAATTAGCCGATTTTCCACTGACTTGGAAAAATTAGTGCGTTCGTCTAACTATGAGGATCCACATAAACTGAAACAAAAATTGGGATGAGAAGCAAAGGCCCCGTTTGGTAATGTTTTTGGTTTCTGTTTATGTTTTCAAAATTCTGTAAACTGACAATAAAAACATGTTTGTTAAATCTGTCTTTGTTTTTTGTTTCTAAAAAATGAAAGCTTATACTAAAAACAAAAACAAAAAAAAAGTGTTTTCACTCTATTTTCTTTTTATGTTGCAAACATTTTTATAAATTTAATTATCATATTAAAATAAATTACTTTATTCAAATATTTTATTAAACTAAAATTATTGTTAATAAATAATATAATTTAATTAAATAAATTATTTAAATAAATTTGTAATATATTTATTAATTATTTTTAATAAATAATTCAATTAAACTAATTATTAAATAAATTCATTTAATAGGAAATATTAATTATTAAATTATTTTTAATAAATAAAACATTATAATTTAATACAATAATTAATTTAATTTAATTAATAAAAATACATTTTATTAAATAATTTTGGTAATATATAATTTTATTTGACTATGATATTTTACTAATAATTTAATAAGACATATTTTTAGTTTAGTTAATTTAATGTAGTAATTAATTTGATTAATGTAAAATATATTAAATAAATTAATTTAATTTAATAATTAATTTAATTAATATAAAAAAATTTAATTATTTTTAGTAAATAAGAAAATAAAATTAATTGATTTAACTTAAATTTTATACTTTATTTAATTTAATTAATTTAACTAATATTTGAATATATTTTATTAAATTATTTTTAATAAATATCACAATTAGATTAATTGGTTAAATTTAATTTAATAATTAATTTAATTTAGTTATTTTTAACTAATATTAAATATATTTTATTAAATCATTTTTAATAAATATGATAATTAAATTATTTGAGTTATTATGAAATATGTTTTAGTCAATATTATAATGAAACTATAGTTAATATATTTTATATTTATTGGATTAAATGTTATATTAATTATATTTATTCAATTTTTAAATAAATAATATAATGAAATTAATAGGAAATATATTTTTTTAATTCCATTAGATTTTTAGAAACTAATAAAGCTAAATATTTTATGAAAATAAAAAAATTAATAATTATAAACAAAACTGCATTTCCAAACACAGTTTCAGTTTTCATTTCAGAAAAAATAAAGAACAACAGAAAACATAAAACAGAAAACGATAATAGAAAAACGACAGCGTTGTCAAGCGGGTCAATGATTGACTTTTAAAATGGGGGCCACAAAAACTGAAATTTTGGCCATTCGGTGAAATGTAGGGTTGTGATTGTACAATTGCTGAGAAATAACAGAAAACATCATTGCAGGGAGCCGGCTCCTTTTTCTCTTTTCGGATACAGTATACAAGTTTCAAGTATACATACCAAATGAGCAATGCCATTAATTATTTATTAATTTATTTTGTGCTTTTTTTATTCTTTTTAATTATTTTGCAAGTAAAAAGAATATGAAATGAATTTTACTTAAAAATGGGATGTCCCCAAGGGGGAAGAAGGAAAAAAAGAAAAAAGAAAAAGGGAATTAAAGTTACACAAACCCGTGACATTTGATAAAAATAAAAAACATTAATTATTTTTAACTTGACTAACCCGGCAATTGAATGTCCTATTCTTAACAAAGACTTTTCATAAACGAATGTGGGATGCAATTGAGTAAAGTTTATATTAAAAACGAATGTTTTCATATTAGAATTTTTTGCTTTTATAAAATTATTTGAGAATGATGTGGTACTGATATTTTTGGACTAAAAGTAAGTATTTGATTTGAGATAATTAATTAGGAATGTCAATGGGATGAGTAAGGGGAAGGATCACATTATCCATTCTTATCCCTGTTTAGCAAATCTATTATCCGTTCCTATCTCCATCCTCGTTTTGAGGATAAAAATCTCTTTCATACCCATCTTTGCTATGTAACTGTGTCCTTGTCCTCGTCTCCATTTACCTGTTTACTTGTTAAACACAATCTTTAAGTGATAAAAAGAAAAAAGAATTGATAAGAGAAAAGGCACCAAAATATATAGGACACTGAAATGTTAAAATATCAAATCAAAGCTCAAATAATATTCATGGTAAAAAAAAAAAAAAAAATTCTTGTAATTAATCTGATCAAAGACAAACACAAATCAGGAGTTGTCATTTCTCTTTTTCCACGTAAACAAAAATCATCAAGATACGTGATTTATATGTGTATATATATCTAAATGTCACTTATATATTAATGCAATATATATACCTGAGTGAGAGAATAATAGGACTACCTGAGGCTGTCACGCCCTGAAATCCACTATTCGGGAAACGTGGAGACTAAACCCACAAATACTCATCAAGCCATATCAAATATAACTTAATTAGAGCGGAAGACAATTAACATAAGCATTATTAAATTTCTTGAATATTCAAAATATTTTTAAAATACCCTAAAAATGGGCTACAAAACCATGCCACAAATATGGGCCCAAATCAGTATTCCATTACAATATATATATTTACTTTTTTTTTTTTTAACATTGGAATATAAAATAAAATAATTCATTCGACTATGGTCACCAAGACGGCTAACTAACTAATTGGTCCATCACGAGCATCAACTCCTGCATTAGTAACTGTAGTGGGCGTGAGCACTAAATTCCACGTGTGCTCAGAAAATGTTTATAAAATATAATTTCTTAATCATGCAAAACAATTTTACGCTAATTAATAAGAATAAAATTTAAAATCTTATAATTTTCAAAATATCCATATTTAATTATTCCATTCTAATTATATAATTACTCAGCCATGATCTCGTAGTCTCATGCTAAAAATAAACCATATTACATCATTCGCATCACCATACATCAATATCATACTATAGGTCAGGTACTCTGCAAGTTTATTCTGTGGTCTCAAAACTAAACCCAAAATAAATCCCTAGGCCTAAGCCGTGAGATACAACTAGTTCTGCAGTCTTAGATGTACTCAGTAAGACCTCAGTCATGGGATATAATTGGTCTTGCAGTCCCAAATGTACTCATTTGGCCTTATAATAAACCAGTTCTGCAGTTCCGGTACT
The DNA here is from genome assembly GCA_003260245.2 of Sideroxylon spinosum. Classification (NCBI taxonomy): domain Eukaryota; kingdom Viridiplantae; phylum Streptophyta; class Magnoliopsida; order Ericales; family Sapotaceae; genus Sideroxylon; species Sideroxylon spinosum. Next base: position 3,718,565 of record QLOD02000038.1, on the reverse strand, counting down.
AAATATACGCTAGAATAGGCCGTATATACACTTTGTAGGTTTCTAGCCTACTGGTTATGCTAAACCACCCTATACAGGTTTTGGGGCTTCCAACCCTTGGGCTTTAGAACCACTCTTTCTAGTATCTTTAATGACCCCAATATCAAAAATCAAGTCCCAAGTAATTCCTTTAATTAACAACACAACATACACAAGAGTTCTCTCTAATTTAGGTTTTTGTGTTCATCATTTAAATTAATAAGTCTAATGAAGTAATCTTCCCGGGCCTAAGTTTCATGTTGCCCATCTATAAATATCATTCTTTTTACAACATTTATCAAATAAGTCCCATGCAACCATATTAAAAAATATGTATGCAACTAAGTTGCAAAAAACAAAATTTTACATCAAGCATGTCATAACAAAGAATGATTTAAGACATAAATTTTTGATAATTCATGAAAAATAGAAACAAAAATATTTTCTATAAATTCAAAAGCCTAAAATACTTATAATTAACTCTAGTTTCAAAAAAACAAAATTTAGAATTTATTCATGAAACCATATAATACAGATTTTAAGAAAACTAAATAGGTATTTCTAGGACCATCCAGAATAACCCATTTTCTGGATTTTTATAAACTCCATTTTAAATCTAAATTTTACGAAATTTTTAAAGAAAACACATTTCGATGTTTTTTTTAACATATAAAAATTTCATAAATTAAATCAACTTTCATTTATATTTTTTATACCAAAAACCAGACTGTTATCAATGCAGCAACATAATCCAGACAACCAATTTTAAATATTTTTATAAAATAAAATACTGCTCAAAAATTTATAAATATTTTATTTAGAATCTATGACTTCTCTAACCTCATATTTAAAATTTTTAGAAATTAATTTAATCGCCACGTATCATTTTTATACAAAACATTAAACTTTTGTCAGTATAACAATTTATGACGAATAGTAAATTTTCATGATTTTTATATACTTCATTTTAAATCAAACAAATACAAATATTTTACTAGATATTAATTTAGATATATAATCCAACATATAAAAATATCAAAAATTAATTCCTTCTCTAGATATGAATTTCATATAAAAATAGTGCACTGATCCTAGTATAGAAATCCCAATCAAACAGTCAAGTTTGACTTTTTTTAATAAATTCATTTTAATTTAAAATGTTATGAAATTATCACAGGAAATTCATTTGCATGACTAGTTTAACATATAAAAGTTTCAAGAATTTAATCGATCGCTAAGTATGATATTTATAAAAAAGAAACAGTATACTCGTTTTTGTGTGGAAATTCCAGAATTACATATAACCAAAAAACATTCAACTCACAGGGTAAGATTAACCTTGCACATATACATATACATGATATGATAAAAAAATTATATATTAAATAAACACAATCACACCTGCCTCTCTGCACACATAGAAGATCGACGTGCAAAGCAAATCTACCAACTCAAGTTGGCCCTTTCCTTTACGGGAAAACCGACAGTACTTACTTTGAACCTCTTGGAAGACACATACAAAAAAACCCTTCCCCTTCCTCCCTCTCTAAATCTCTCTCTCTCAAAATCAAATGTTTTTATTTTGAAAAATTTGGATACGAAGTATGGAGGGGTATGTATATAAAACTCATTTCTTCTCCCGTAATCTTTTCCCTTCAATGCACCCCTCTCAGACTCTCACACGTCATAAGTATTGCTACAACCCTTTGGCCTCCCCCACATTTCATTAATACCTTGCCACCCTCTTAAACAAATGAAAGCCCACCTTCCTTTCTTCCCTTGGCTAGTATAATTCCACCCGTTACGCCCACACATATATATATAAATAACTATCAAAAATATTTATACATGCACACTAGTCATATTAATATATATACATATGTATTTAAATCATACATCACACTAAATATAAATCAAGTAAAACATAGATAATAATTAATAGCAAAAAAAAAATTGAATAAATAAATAGATAACAAAATAAATAATTTTTTTCTTAAAAATTCCGGGTCTTTACAGAGGCTCAAACAAAATTAGCCTTCTAAAATGATATCTTCCCCACATAAATTGAGAACAATTTCATTCAAACCGAAGAGATGACTTAGAGAAGATAGATGAGACTGCAGCTGCACAGCCCGGGGGCCACCCCTCGGGGGAGGGGCACAAGTGACCCCCTTAATTTTTGACATAAAATTATCAAAATAATTTGATTTTTTCTATTAAAAAATAAAATTAATTCAAATTAGAGTATTTTGGCTTTATTAAAAAAAGTAAAGTTAACTTAAAATTTTTTAATATAAAAGGAATGTGCAAGAATCGAACCTAAGAATTTTTTGTGAAATAAAATGCATCCTCCCACTGAATAATAGAATACTTTTGTACATAACATTAAAAAAATATAACACAATAAATTTTAGAAATAATTAAACTTAACAATAACTTCTTTTTTTTTATGTAATGAGGGACATTCTTATTAAATCTCAAGTTCTCATAAAAGATCGGTTGAACTATTAAATTATGAAAAACATAATTACTGGTTTAATATCGAATAATAATTTTATATATCCATAAAAAATTACACTGTTTCTCCTCTGCAACTCTGACATAATTAGTTATCCTCTTCTTAAATATACTCAGTACCCCAGGTCAAAAACCTAGATCCGTGGCATAGCAAACTGTAACAGTAAAAAATAAAAAAAATAAAAAAAAATAAAAGGTGGTTGGATACTTTTTGATGTTATATATATATTAAGTAAATATTAAAATAAAAAAGAGAAAAATTATATTTAACAGGTATGGGGTGGGGAGTGGAGATTAAGATATATGTTCTTATCCTTGTCCACATCCTTGTCCCCATCACCGTCTCTGTTTGGGGATTACTTCAAACTCCCATACCTATCTCTATCCCGTTAATAGTATCTTCGTACCCTCCCTTAATAGGGGAGTAACGTGGGTACCCAATGCATAGGGATAGTTTTGATATTCCTATGATTAACACAAAAAAAGGTTCCTATCATTTTAGTATAATCATTAAATAAAAAATTGATTGTATAATAGCTTAATTTATCTTTTTAAAAATCTCCCACACGAAGCCAAGTTCTCTTAAAATGAACATCTTGTGAATATGAATTAAAGTAATTACTAATTTCTCTCTTAGATGCTCCGGTCTTAAGTATGATATTGCTAGCGGTGGTGGACTCCTAGCTCTATTCTCTCTGAAGTTTGCAACCTAGGAGTGGGTCCAAAGGACCCTGCTCAAGGGAGTTCCTCGTACTACAAAAAAAAAAAAAAACATATATGTATTACTAATTTGATTGAGATGCACTTGAATTTGCAATTTGCATCTGATTCGTTAGTGTTTTTCTTTTCTTCTTTTGTTAATGATATTCTTAAAACATTATTAATTTATAATTACAATATTAGCAGTAAACCAACTATTCTAGGGTAGTTGACCAGAACTCTTAGTTTACCTAAAAGAGGTCAAGAGTTCGACTCCAAAACCTAACAAACTTAGAAGGTTTCCACATAAGACATAAATCTTGAACTTAATTAGTTCATATGATTTGTGGAGTGTTACTCGGGTCTCAGTTTAGCCATTGTTTGCATTGTTTGTTGAGAACTGTAATAAATTACTGAGATTTCGAGTTACCAAAAACTATATATATAATCACTGAAAAGAAATCAAACCCGCAACTTCCTCTTAATTAAAGACTGTTTGGACGCAGTAATTTAGCCATGTGTGGTCGATTTATTCAGAAATTTAGGCCTTCGGAAGCAACCTAGAGTTCCTATTTGTTTTAATTTGACCTCCATTATCTTGGGATGAAATGAACCCAATTAATTGTTTCAGCGCCATAGACTTTCGCCAAAAACATAAAAATTCAATTGACTTTAAGTTGTTTAGGTTTGTTCGATTACTTTATGCCACTCATATATTTTCAAATTCATTTATCAGCTAAAGAATTCGCCTCGATCTATTAATTTTTAGGTAAATCTTGCTTTATAGCATCTTCGGGCATAAATGAAGGCATAAATGAACACACTCATTTACGTCGATATTGAGGATCTAGCTAGAATATTGGCCATTAAAATGGAAAGTGAATGATCCCCGAGTCCATGATATGACCATGTAGAAGTGGTGAAATCAGTCTGTTTAAATTTGTTATGAATCCATCAAAACTCACATAAACATGAAAATGGGCTAGAGTTAAATTAATATGTATGAGTCAATTTACATATGAGTTGGACACGAATTCTTAATAGGTACCAGGTAATAATT
>QLOD02000038.1:3670123-3681348 GCA_003260245.2 Sideroxylon spinosum | reverse complement strand
AAAAAACTTGGAGAAAATTGAAAAGAAAAGAAGTTAGAGAAAAGGGTTGTTTAGTGTGCAAAGTTTTGCTAACTTTGGATATTAAATTGACACGTGTCATTATTTTTGGGTGATACTGTTTGATAAAAATTTGTAAAATTTAATAAAAATTGATGGAAATCAATAAAAGTTAGAGTAAATTTGTAAAAATTAATAAAAATTAAAGAACTTTGATAAAAGTTAAATAAAGTTATAAAATTTGATTTGTGTTGGGTTAATAAAATTGAAAAAGAATTTATAAAAATTATTCTTTTTTGAATAAAATTTGATAAACTAAACCCCCGGAGTTAAATTTTGTTGGAGATATTTGATGCTCTAAACAAATAAGGAGGAAACACATCTTTTAAGTCAGTGGAATTTAGCACACATGGTATTGGTCCTTTAGCCCGTAACTAAACGCAACTCCTCGATCACTTTTTTGCTATTGTGATTGACCTCTAACGCATCAAACTTGAATTGCGAAAGCAGTGACTTTAAAAAGCACCCTACTTCAATAATTAAAAGTTGAAAACAAGATAAATTAATTTTATATTTTGGATTTAGTTATAAACTAATAATTTGATAAGAGAAAAGACCTGATTAAGCAGGAAATTTTGTAGTGGAGTAAGGAAAAAAAAATGGCACATTCTGTAATTGACAAAAAAATGTCCCGTAAATTTAATAATTTTTATAGTAAAAAAATACACGTTCTGTAATTGTGGTAGAAATTAATAATTTCTCGTTCTACGTAAACTAATTTTTATTCCTTTAATTTTTATGCCTTTCTTTCTTCTTTGATTTATTTTTTTTAAATTTTATTTAATATTGGACCGTTAATAATGGTTTAACATTTTAAAAATAGTCGGACTTAAAATTTTAAAATAGTTGTACATAAATTTTTGGAACTACTTAAATTTTAGACCTTTTATTTTTGTTTTTTTGTAAATAACAATAGGTGATGAATTGGGTATCTATAGATAATAAAATTTGTTGGACATTCAAATTTGAAACTATATATACCAAGTGAGAAATGTATTCAAATTTTAGAGAAATTGCTCAATGACTTAAGATCTTTTTCATCCAAAATTTTATATGTAAAGTTTTGTCTTTATAAATTGATTATTATGCAAAAAAAATTTTATTAAAAATTTACATGTTCTAGTAATATTTTTTAAATTAATATTTGTTATATTTTATTTATAATTTTAGAAAAGACAAATAATACAGGACGTTTTGAACACGCTAAAAAATATAGTTTTATATACCCATGACACTTTTGTGGTTATTTGGATGTTTGGTAAAAATTAAAAAAAATAGAAAAACTATTGATAAAAATTAGAAAAAATTAAAAAAAATAATTTTTATATTTGATGAAAATGTTGGAGAAATTTTATAAAAGTTATTTTTTTTATGTGTCAAACGACACTATAACAAAAATTTTTACTTTAAAAATTTATATGTTTTAGTTACATTTTTTTGAATTCATGAGTCTCGGTTCCTAAAAAAAGAGAATCTAAATCATCAATAAGTGACTCAATAGTATTCAGTTTTGGATCAAGAGATTTACTTTCTTTGTGATCTCAAGTTCAAATCCCACGAGACTCACTTACGTGGGTTGAAGGTGGAGAGATTAGTCGAAATGTATGGTTCGGACACTCTTTGTAACAAGCAAACCAGAGAGAGAGAGAGAGAATCTACCACCCACATCTTCAATGAATACTAAAGCATGCCGTGGGAAATTCTTGTGGAGTATGCAACAAACATTTGGTTAAGAGAATTTTAAAATTAAAATTAAATTTTTTAGAAGTTAAGATTATATTTTTAATTTTAAATTTAATAAAAATTTAAATATGAAAAATACAATTTCAAACATTTAGGATCAGTTTGAGTACGGAAAAAATTAATTTTTGATTTTTTTTGTAATTTTTTCATCTTCTTACATGACTTTTTTTTTTTAACTAAAATTTGATTTTATTTTCAGAAATTATAATTTTTAAGCTTGTTAATCACATTTATAAATAAAAATTAAAAAATTTATTTTCGTTTAAGTAAAAGTTATCCGTTTTAAAAAGATAGAAATTAATTTTTTAATATTTAATCAAATGAATCTGAATTTTTTATTTTTCTTAAATATAATTAATACGTTTAGAATTTATAACTTTTAAAAAAATTAAATTTTGATAAAATAAATTATGAAAAAATATAAATTACTTTTTAGTAACAAAACTCTGATGAAATTATTGCGTTGACTTATTATTCTACTTTAAGGTAGATTTCATATTTCCATTAATTAATGGTGATGATGTCAACCGAGAATGACCTTCGTGTTTTCATTTTTGTGTTTGAAGAAAAACAATTATTTAAAGGACAATGATGATAGATGGAGAAGCAAGCATAGGGCTTGACCTTTGGATCCCCCAAAGGGATGCTTGTTATGAAGCATTTCTCACATTGATGGACTTCTCTCTTCTGTAATAATGTAGTTTTTGACCTTTGGATGTCCGAAAGAAAAGAAAGACATCAATTTCAATTACCTTGGTTCTTCCTTTTTCTAATTTAGAGAGGAGAAAAACAAGCATAAAAGAAATAAAAATTGTATTTACACTTTCTTTTAGAAAAAATAACATTTTTTTACACTCATTTAGAAAGGTAAATTTAGTAGAATTTGATTTCATTTGATTAAAATTTACGTTAATTCTCATGTTTGGATTAAAATGGATTTTGTGAGTTGAATTTAATTTGATTTCATAACTTGAATTTTTTAATTTTTATACAATTTGAAATCTAACCTTAAATCGACAGAATTTGATTAGATTATTTTTTTTTAAATTATTTAAGTAAGTGAATAAACTTACTCTTATATACTATATTTACCTCATTCTCACTTTCAACTAACAGGATGTTTAAGGAAAAAAAAAAAGAATTAACGGGATTAAATTTAAATTTTAAATTCAAACACGTGTTTAGAACATAAAATTTTATTTATCAAATCAAATTAAACCGATTCTTCACTTTAGAGAAATTTAATTGTTTTTTTTCTTTTGGAGATTACCTTTTTTTTTCTTTAAATATATATCTATATAATAAAATATGATAGTTTTTGAAAATGTCCCTCTTAAAAACTAAGATTCAATGGTTGAGATTAAGTTTTATTTTTCAATAAATGGATGAGATTTTTTACAAAGAAAGTTTCTCCTAAAAATTTTTTATTTCCTTGTCCCACATCTCCAAAACACTACAACTTTTATTGGCAACAATAAAAGTGATAGAATTGTGATATATGATTTTAATGAATATAAAAAAAACCGTTAAGTTCTAAAAAGGAGCCCATATTCTTCAGTTCCGAAAAAGAATTCACTTGTTCATGAATTCTAAAAGAGGACCTACTTGCTTAAAATTTAATATAATTTTTAAATGTATATATTTCAATTATATTAAAAATACAAATAAAAAATGAAATTGAATTAAGAAAAAAAATTTAATAATAATTTGGTTATTTTTCTTATAACAACTTTTAGTATTTTTAAATTTTAAAATAAAAAAAAAAATCAAGTATTAATTAGGCTTGGAAGTAGTTATTTTTTAACTTCTAATTTTAAATTTAAATTAGTCTTATTGACTATATTTATTTTATTTTATAAAACCCGTATGATTAATAATAATAATATTTTTTATTTGAGTTATTTTTATAAAACTAATTAAAAATATATATTCATCATCCGATTTTCTTTACTTTTACAAATATTTGAATGGAATTAATCTTTGTAGAGTGATTTTTTTTTCTAAATTTTAATTGATAAGGTTTACTATATGTATATAATAAATATAACACATTTAAAAATATTTCTCTTACAAACTAAAGTCCAAAAACTAAAATTGAGTTCTATTCTTTAACGAATAACTCAGATTATTTACAAACCAAAACTTCTTTTCAAACTCTCACTTAGTTTCTGGGTCACTTTACATTGTTATAGTCCATTGAATAAGAATATCTGAAGAATTGAATTAAGAAAGACAAAAATTTATTTCTTGATATTATGTTACTTAGCTAAAGAATGAGAGAGTATATAGAAATATGTACATATTTAATTTTGGTTGAAAAATATCGTATACACGAATTATTTGTTAGTTTATATATCAAACAAGGAAAAAAATTTATTTTATTTTTATTTTATTTAGCAATATAGAGAAGATGATATATCGAAAAAAAATTTAAAATAAAAACCAAAAAAGAATAAATTTTTAGACTAAAAATTATATTTTAACAAATTAAAAACTTAAAATTTGAAATATATAGTTTTCTTAACTAATTATAGCAGATGTTTAAATGAGAAAAAAATAAAATAAAAGTATAAAAATTTAATATCAAAGTTATATACAGTGAAAATTGATTGGAAAAAATTGAAAAAAAATTAATAAAAATTTATGAGTTTTTATGGATTTAGATAAGCCAAATACACTCGTAATTAAATTCTATATTAGTTCAAATGCCATGTAATAAAAATTAATATATTTAAATTTTTAATTTTTTAATTCATTAAAATAAAATTCTCAAATTGAGAAGTTGTTTTTTTATTAATTTTTTTCTTTTTAATCTCTCTCTCTCTCTTAGTGGATAAAAAATTAAAAACAAAAATCGAAAACCAAAGTGAAATGTTGGAGAAACAGTAGACTTCTCGTAATTAATGCATTTGGCCAATCTTCCCATCAACATCAGCTCCTGTAATTCTCTTTCTGAAGTCTGTGGGACTTTGTATATAAAATCTGTATGTGGGTCTCTCTCCACCTTCTTCGTATTCTTTGTTCATCATTTTTACAGGGTTTAGAAGGTTGTGGGTTTAAACCCAGCTCTTTGAAATTTAGTTGATCGATTCAAGAACTTACTGCATCTGATATACAAGTGAGTATATATCACATAATAAACCTATATTCAAAACTTTATGGAAGGTGATGAAAAGGAGTCTGTGTTTAAGGAGTGTGATGAAGGCCCGTCTAGCAAAAACACACTTGATCCTCCCTTTTCTCCTCAAATTCAAAAGGTACTTTTGGTCTGCATTTTATGCTCCCGCTCTCTCAATTTTATTGCTTTTCCATTTTTTTTTTTGTGGGATTTGTACCTCTTGTTACCAATTAAGTGAATGAACTCTGATTTTCGTTCCAAATTTTTTGATGGGTTCCTCTCAATACTCTGAAAAATTCATTCACTGTTTGATTGATTGCTGTCCAGATTCTTCTTCGTTCTGCTTTTCACCATGTATATAATTCTCACCTTTCCTTCATAAATGATATTTTAGCTTTTATTTTGGGTGTCTCAGATTCTATATATCCTGTTCTATAGGTAATAGGCATCTACAGTTTGGTGGTATACAATCAGATTCCACAGCCCTTCAACTTTGTGGCCAATCATACTAAAAACTTTAAAGATATTTAATCATTGGAGATACCTAAGCCCTCCAAATTCTACCATTTTGATATAGATGAAGAACTAATGAGATATATTATTGTAAATGCACTTCACATTGACAATTAGTGTTGATTTTTATTCTACTTCATAATTTTGCAAAAATCATTAGACATGGAAAGGTAGGTGACAAAAGCAGAGCCGAATCGTACCAAAATTTTGGTTCTTCGGTTTGGTTAATTGGGTTGTCGGTTGGACTATTTTTTAGACCTAATTTTTGGTTCGGTTCTGGTTTTTGTATTTACATAGTCAAAAGAACCTAAAATCAAATTAGGCATTTATAAATAAAAATATAAATAATTATAACAGATTTGTACCAAAATATAAAAAGTTAGATATTTATATGGATAAATATTATTTTGACTAATATAATAATAAATATGTATAAATTTATAATTATATATATAATATGATTTTGGTCAATTCGGTTCTGAGTAGAACGAAACCTAATTATTTCAGTAAATTCAGTTTGGTTCCCTACATTCCCTTTGGAAAATTTGATTCCTACCATTAAGAAACCAAAATAATTTGAAAAATTCAACAAAAAACCGAATAAGCTAAACTGAAAACCGAATAATTACCCCTATATATGTCTATCTTTTCTGATTCGTGGCTTGTACTATAGGTTGGAGATTCGATTGAAATAGTTGAAGAACAACCAACCACTCAATGCCAAGGGAGGCCAAATCTGTCCTTAGAGATACCCTCGCGAACAATTGAGGGCTCCACTGAGGAATTTGTCAAAATTAATATGCCCCTGACACCAAGTCAAACTCCCAAAAGAGTAAACTTTTCACCAATCCCTAGTCCTAACTATTACATGTTCAGTGATTCTCCAAGTCCCTTGTCACCTAGAGGTAAAACATCCATTAAAAGTCTCATTCCAAAATTAAGCTTCAAATTCCGGAATAGTACTTCAGATATAGAGAAGGCCGCAATCCTAGCTTTGGGAGATTCACCAGCAGGGACACGGGAGAAGCCTTTGATTCGAAGGACATTGTCTCTTACAAAACTCTTCACACCCAAAATGAAAAGAACTTCATCTTTACCTGTTAACCAAATTACACACTCAAATCCGGAATCTATGCATGGAGGGAACAAAACCAATTATTATCCTGTAAGTGCTCATAATGCTTATAATGCACCATCCACATCTGCCGTTGTGTTTATGTGCTCATAATGCTGCATTTGAAGTTATACCCCATTGGTATCTTATTGCTGCTGTCATCACATTGTCCACCTATTGGTTTTTGGACTTCCTTCCGAATGATCATGTGCAAATCTTTACTTGGTTCTTATAGCATTTCTCACTTAACAGAAAAGGGGGTCGCAACTTCCAATTCACCGCTCACATTCTGTTCCAGTGTTAATTAAAGATGGAAGCATAAAGAAGATTGATTCGTTAAGTGGTGTATTCCGCTTGGTTCCCAATACTCCACGAGTGGCCGAAGGAACTTTAGCAACATTGGCCACAACTCCAACAAAAGATGTTGGTAATTGTCTTCCATTTTGTTGCAGATTTATGAGCATTATGTTGTCAAATAACGAAATTTTTTCCTCTTAAAACTTACCTAAGGGCCCTAAGGATTGAATTGACTAAGTTTTTTTTTTTTTGGTTGGGGGGTTGTCTTAAATGAAACCTTTCTTCATTACAGGGACTTGAGAATCATATTCATGGCAATGGTGCCTCTAGAAAAATATGATTCACCTAGAGCCCCGATAACATCAATGTTTTCACTGACAATAGATGCTTGTTACCCAGCTTTGGATTTTCTGGACACACTGACAACCAATTCTAAAATTGCAACTGTTAGAACCTTATGACGAACAGTAGCTGTAAATGCTGATGATTATTTTGGAGAAAGTTCTACTCATATATAAGATGCTTCCTGTTAAAGAGTTGTTGTTAGCATTATTTTGGCTTCCAAATCCTCTTATAGTCATTGTAGAGACAGGTTTCTAAAGTATAAATAATGGTATTTTGCCCCTACTTTACATTTCTTCTGCTGTTAACTTAGAACACCTGTTTTGGAGCTTGTGATAACCAACCTATGCCTTAAAGGTCTTGTTCAGATAGAAGTGATGATGGCGGTGAAGATATTCCTGAAGAAGCAGCAGTTTGTAGGATCTGCTTGGTTGAACTCGGAGAGGGTGCCAACACTCTTAAGATGGAATGCAGCTGCAAAGGTGAGCTTGCGTTGGCCCACCACGAATGTGCCTTGAAATGGTTTAGCATCAAAGGTAACAAGGCATGTGACGTGTGCAAGCAAGAGGTTCAGAACCTACCCGTCACCCTTTTACGAATTCAAAATGCTCAGCCCCATGATGTGCGAGGAAATAGAGCTGAGCAAGCTGAAATTGGTGGATACAGGCAAGTTATGATGCATTCTCCTGCAACGGCTTCAAAGATGAAACCATTCTAAATTTGTTGTTTGCAATTTAACATTGTTCCTCTTATTTATTACATGTCTGATGACTGGTGGTGTATTCCCAAAATTTTCATTATTCTTGTTACGTGAACCCTTCTAAATGTCTATCTGCACTAGTATATAGATATGGAATACATGTTCAGTATGTATAGTTGGACATTCACTTAAAAAGCATGTTTAGTAATTTGAGTTTCCTATATAAGTATGCATGCAACCCCCAAATTATGCGTAAAATTCCATATCTAAATACCACTTAACCTAAAAGTTAAAATGTAAAAGAAATAAATGAAAAAAGGAACATGTTGGTGTGTCCATGTATCCTTGGACGTGAGAATTGAATGAATCCAACATTTTAGGCACATATTCACACCTGACCCCCATACAAACATATTTGAGTCTGTGTAATGTGGTCCTGAGGATCTAAGAAAATTAGTTCGAAAGCATGGTGATGCCACTTATTAAACAAATTGGGTTGTCTACAATGCCATTTCCATCTCTAAAATGCCTATTCCCATGATGAGATATCTGGCATCTTGCCGTCCAACCATGGTTTTATCTTTGATATCATTCATAATGTTAGAACTGCTATGAATTTCGAGATGAGCTAATGTTCGAATCGGTATAATTTTGGCTGCTGCCAGAGTTTGGCAGGATGTTCCTGTTCTCGTCATTGTCAGCATGCTCGCGTACTTTTGTTTTCTAGAGCAGCTTTTGGTAAGTTCACTGACTTCTAGATACAGAAACTTTCAAACTCACATGTTCCTAATATGATTTTCCGTCTGCAGGTTACAAAGATGGGATCAGGTGCAATTGCCATATCCCTCCCGTTTTCCTGCATATTGGGCCTTCTTGCATCCATGACATCAACAACCATGGGTAGATAAAGTTCTAACTTTTATGTTGTTGGAGACCTTTTGCAAGCATGATTGTGCATCTTTGATATGAAACTAATTTCTTAATTCTCTTGGTGCTTTAGTGAGGAGAAAATTTGCCTGGCTTTATGCAACTATTCAGTTTGCACTGGTGGTTCTCTTCGGTCACCTTTTCTACTCACTGGTATGTGCTACATTGCTCAAAATCATTATTTCAGGGGTTGTAAAGTGAAGATGCGAGTAAATTGACTTATTTGGAGACAGAATGCAACCTATAAAATTGGTGTCCAAATGCTTTTCCACTTTTTTCTCGTCTTGAACTCTTTTGCTCTTTTGCATGGAGCAGAGCTGTGGAAAGATCGCTTCATTGCGACTTGAGGGTTAAGACAGTAAATTTTAAAATCAAGTTGAGTTTAGAAAGAGAAAAAAGCTAATTTTTCTATAACTGGCTACTAGCTAGTTAGCTATTAAAAAGTTAACTTTTTTTTTTCTTTTTTTGTGTTTGGGAAAAGAAAAAAACTTTTTTTTTTGTTAATTTGACATTTATGCCCTTCAAGGTTTAAAAGAAGTTTAAGATGTAAGGGTAGGTTTAATCATTTTAGAAAAAGACGAAAAAACTAGTAGTTAGAAGCTGAGCGACTAACTTTTTTTCTCAAACGCTCACTCAGTCTATCCGCTTATGGAGGAAAAACTGCCTTTATCAAATCTTCTTCAGATTCCATAATACTATAGTTTTGTGCACTGAATTATTATTTTATAAATTCTTCTATGATCTTTCTTGAACATTTAAATCCATCCTCTCCAGGATCGGTTAAAAAAAATATATATTGAATATAGATGGCTAATATCCTTAACGGCAAAGGAGGCTGTTCTTTCTAATCTGAAATGGTCCTGTATATTTGTTGTGGGAACCACAGCTTGGTATGCAGGCCGTTCTCTCAGTTCTTCTTGCCACGCTTGCTGGGTTTGGAGGTTCAATGTGTGGAACTTATATTCTCCTTCGGTGTTTGAAGCTGAGGGGAAGGTGGCATGGTTCTCAGGAGGCAACACAGCTGCATCAGTTGTCTGAAACTGCGAATGCACCACCGCAAAACGATCATCAGCCCGAGACTGAAACCAGGAACCCGAGTTTCCAGCTGGTCAGCTGACACGGGATTTTCATAATAAAAATGCATTCATGCAATATTCTGTATTATCAGATCGAGAAATGGTCCCATATAGCCTTGTGTAAAAGCTTGTTTGTATGTAAATTTTTCAGATGAAATATGAGTTTGGTTTCTCTCCAGCAACTGTGCAGTCCTGTTTCTCTTGGAACCCCTCCCCCGTATCCTTCATATGATTTATTTAGACTTCATTTGGTTTGTTTTTTTGTTTTTTGTTTTCTATTTTTGTTTTCTATTTTATGTTTTAATTTATTTTTCATTTTACACTTTTGAAATAAAGAAAATAGTTCAAATGTATTTGGTCATTTGTGTTTTCAAATTTGTTTTAGAAAACAAAAAATGTGTTTACATATGAAATGAAAAATAAAAAAAAAAGTCATTTTGAGCGTTTTCGTTCTAAAATAAGGAAATTTTCAAAATAAAAAAAATAGAGTATTTTGTGTTTCTTTTTTTTTTTTTTTTTTTTTAGACTTTTAACACATAAAACGAAAACAGAAAACAAACCAAATGCCACTTTATTGATTTAAATATTGACCAAGTGAGTAAGTTTGTTTTGACTCTTTAGTCTCACTCTCACAATTTACAGTTCTTTCTGCTCATCCGAGACAGGCAACCCCGCCCCCCCCCCCCCCCAAAAACCCAAGTTGTTCTTGGGCCATGAACCAAAACGTTTCGCTATTACTCTAAGGCAGTGATTGTTTACCGGATTACTTTGGGGGATTGGATTACTAGTTTATCATTTTTTATCAAGTGGACTTTAATTCTGTGTTTAGCTTCCAGTATTGGAATTCCGAACTGAATTACATACCCCAAAATCGGGATAAATAATACATATTCTCACTCTCGGATCTGCTTTCCGTCAAAATTAAAAAAATCAAAAATTATTTTGTCACAACTAATATCAAATTACATCTTTTATTTTATTTTATATTCCACCAATCAAACGCTAAAAAAAAAAAAAATCTCTTATAAAAAAATATATCCATGTTATGTTCAATCATATGATGTTATTTATCCTCTATCATGCAATTCTTCGAATCAAACATAGGTGATTTAAAAACTTCAAATTTTTTTTTAATTTTTACTTTTTTTCGCCTTAAATGTTTTTTTTAACCAAAATTTATTTGTTTTTGGTAACTTATAAATATGATCTCCACATAAAAGTTAACTTTTCCTTTTTTTTTTTTTTAAACTTTTTTTACAAATTTTTTTTTAAGAAAAATAAATAGAGAGAGAATTCAAATAGTCAATCCTAACTAATTTGGAATTAAAACTTGATTAA
>QLOD02000038.1:3597086-3607859 GCA_003260245.2 Sideroxylon spinosum | reverse complement strand
TTTCCACCAATCTCTCCATCTTCTTATGTAACAGATCCACAACTCACTAAAGCCTTAATCCCTAAATAATTAGGATCTGCTATATAGATCATTTTTTTTTTTTTTTACCCTCCATTCATTTTATCAAGGATTGTGTTTTTTGTGAGGTAAGTTGAAATTAAGTTACCCTTCACAACTTTAATCTATATAAATTTAGGTCAATTTTTTTATCCTCTTTATAATTTTTACTTCAATCAAATCACTTTTTACTAGTGCATTTATAGATTTATGTTCGAAATGACTAAGCGTCTTAATTAACCTTCTCTTAACTTCTCTTCTATCATTGTTACTTCAATCATATTTTTTCCTGTATATATGCATCCATCATATTTCATGTTGAGGTGTTTCCACATCAGTTGTGGAAGAAACTAGTGGTTAGTTTATAAGTGTGAAAGAAAAACTCATCCCATGAGCTAATTTTTGGGGTTGACAGATTAATAGTAAATTTGGGCTCTGACACCATTGTTGGATAGTTTTGGGCTTATCTCAATCCCAAAAACTAGCTAATGGAATGAGACTTTCCCTCACACTTATATACTATCCACCAGTTCCTTCTACTACCAATGTGGGAAAACCCAACACTTTATTCATGTAATTAACATTTTTCCCTCAATAATCTGAACCAAATAATAAGTCTAACTGACGTCATATAAAAATTTCCGTTCACATAAAACACTAGATGCATTCCTCTACTTAATTCAACTCATCTTAATTCTATATGTAACATCCCGACCAATAAAAATTTACATTTAACCTTAAAGATATATAACAATCACATAAAACACTAGATGCATTCCTCTACTTAATCCAACCCGCCTTAATTTTATATGTAACGTTTCCACCAATCTCTCCATCTTCTTATGTAACAGATCCACAACTCACTAAAGCCTTAATCCCTAAATAATTAGGATCTGCTATATAGATCATTTTTTTTTTTTTTTACCCTCCATTCATTTTATCAAGGGTTGTGTTTTTTGTGAGGTAAGTTGAAATTAAGTTACCCTTCACAACTTTAATCTAATATAAATTTAGGTCTATTTTTCTATCCTCTTTATAATTTTTACTTCGATCAAATCACTTTTTACTAGTGCATTTATAGATCTATGTTCGAAATGACTAACCGTCTTAACTGACCTTCTCTAAACTTCTCTTCTATCATTGTTACTTCAATCATATTTTTTCCTGTATATATGCATCCATCTTAGAATCTCCATTTCCGTCGCACTCATTTTATGAATGTTATTTTTTAATAATCCAACAATTTGTACCACAATATATAGTTAACCTCATAATGGTCCTTTTTTAATAATCCAACACTTTGTACCATAACTCATAGTCTATTGTCTCATAAAACACCCAAGACACTTCTCCATTTTAATCACCCAGCTCAAACCATATGGCTAACATCCTTTACGATCTCTCCATTAGCATATAATTGACCCAAGATACCGAAAAGGGCTACTTTGGCACTTCTTAATCCTGAATTTTCACTATGCCCTCAGTTGTAGTTCTAAATTTACTGAAATTATAATGCCTATATTTTGTTTTAGTTCTACTTACTCTAAATCCTTTGGACTCTAAAGCGTGCTTCCAAAATTTTAACTTGTGATTCTTCCAAAGTTTTAACTTATGATTAACCCCATACCTACTTTCATTTATCAATATAATATTATTTGCAAATAAAACACACCAAGAGATATTGAATATACACCTTATACTCACACTTAGGAGTATCAATGTAGGGTGAAGCTCCCTTGAAGCAAGAAGATGGTGTTTTAGACGTTCATCCCTTTCTTCTAAAGACAGTGTTCCCATGACATCCACCCTAATATATAGATCGATAATATCACACTCTAAAAGGAAGCAGATCTTTTAAAATATTGTGATTATATGCCAGTTGGGGAAAAAAAAAAAAAAAAAAGTAAAGATTGGAGAGACAACACTGAATGGAACTAGGGTTCCTTTGAAACCTAGCGAACACAAGCAACCATGGCAACATAAATACACCGAAACAACAAAGAGAAGGACAATAAGCAGCAGAGGAAGATGATCAATGTTAAAAGAAGGACAATAAGCAGCAGAGGAAGATGATCAATGTTATCACAAAAGGCTCCATCAAGGAGGCTCTATGGATTCTCAAAAAAGGTGCTGCATACCAGAAATCGATTGCAATTTTTAAAGAGGAAGGCAGATGGGCAGCGGAGATTTGCCAAAAAAGCTTCGTCTAAGGAAGGATGCCCTCTGCAACTTAGCCAAAAAGCCAAGGGTAATTGCATGCTCTTCTGAACTAGTCTCCGATTCAAGGGCATGTGGGTGCCAGAGTTTAGCTATTCTCCCCAAAAGGAAGGTTCTGGGTATTATCACAATCTTAGAATTTGACGCCTTAAACCATTAGCACTTACACTAAACCCTCCTTAAAGTACTAAGTCAGCCTAACCCTCATTGGGAAGTTAAGAACACCAAAGGTAAAACAACTAGAGAACTAAAACACTTTTAAGAGAAGAATACAAAAGAGCAATTGGAGAACTTGGAGAATGTTTTACTCACTTGAAAATTGGCTCCTTGGATGATAAAAACGAACACACGTTACCCCAATTTACACTACTCCACCTCCTCAATAGACAGTAGAGATTCTTTTGATCCAACAGTGGAGATTATACCTCTAGAATCATCCACCAAAATATCTAGATATTTAAACATTTAAGCTTCCAATGAAAGCTTCGACTACATTCTAGAACATTCTATCATTATCTACGTTTATGTACAATATTCTAGGATATTCATGACAACTCCTAAAAACTAAGAAACTATGAATATAAACTCATAAGTATATTTCTAGTGCAAAACAATTTTTGTACTTGCTCAACTCCACAAAATCCAGAAGTTTTGCTCCACAGGGCCAGCATGAACCCATTTTTTTTATCATTCAAGTAGCCATCGTAGTTTAATCCTTACAGGAAAAATCCTAGACAAAAGTTGCAAATTTTAAGCATTAATGTTTATAAGAGTTTCGCCTAAGGCAACCCTTGCCTACGAATTCATCTAACTTCAGTTCTTTACTTCATAAGTTACACTTATAGCTGTTGTGTTTTCACAAGTGAAAAGATAAATCATAGAAATAGAAATAAGATAACCATCAATTAAAGAGACAAGAGTGAAAATTGGAACAACTATTTTTTACTAGAAAGCAGAAAAACAACATCTTATTCCAGAAATCTCTTATCTACTCAAAGTTGCATTTTAAAAACAAAGGTACAATCTTGTAAGCAAAGACATATAGACACCAGGAAAACAGATAAAATCCAAAATCAAGCACATGCCAAGGACTCAGTCAATGCAAACCAATACCAGACAGCCAATATCACATGAGCAGAGAAGCAGGAGCCGTTGTATCATACTACTTCTTCAATACACTGCATGTACACCATCCATCAGAATGATTGTGCAAATACTAAACCATAAAGGAAATAAAGTTTTTAAAAAATGCTGAGCAAGCAATCAAATTTCAGCCAGACAAGTACCATAATTGATCTAAAGGTTTTTGTATCATTGGAAGGCAGTAAAAAGCAAGAGATTAACAAAAGAAACTGAAACAAGCATAAAGTAGATCCATGCAGATAACCATGCACTCAGCTCAGTTTATGAGTTCAATTATTTGCTTCTAACTATATAAGTTTGCCTTTCCATGGAATTGATTTCTAAAGGCCACTAAGCATCTCAGATATTAAAATTTATCTATACATAATAGACAGACGAACAGATAGACATTTTATGTCCATTTATTGAGAAAGTGAAACTTACTTGTATAGATAGGCAGCGATCCCAAGAATTATACACAACAATATAATATCAATACAGAAGTTTCGACTGGACCTCAGCTGAAACAAATAAAAACTTTCCATTAAGCAAATCAGAAAAAGATAAAAAATAAAATAAAATAAAACTCCCCCTCTTCACCACCCAAACTGACGCATATCTCAAGGAAATACAGTTACAGCTCAATCACCTCGTTAACAGTGTCCTTGAGCCTCACATTGGTGTTTTTGAGATCCGACGTAGCCTTGTCGACCTGTAAGATGGGAAGAAACATTAACGATTTACAAACACCAGTAGCTTCAGTTGCTAACAGAACAAGAAGAATTCTCCAACCTTAGTGTCAATCTCATCCATCAAAGGAACTTGCCTATCCATCTCCTGCAAGCATTGAAATTATGGATTAAACTGTTAAATATGTAGCAAAGCAATAAAAACAAAAGCAAAAACAGCACACCTCATCCATATCTTGGGCCATGTTTTTCAATGTATCCAAACCTTCTGATATAACTTCCAATCCTTGGTCCTACGTGAAAATCACAGTAACCACCAGAATTATTGTTATTGGGAATAAGTAGAAAAACAAATGCAGAAGAAATAAACACCAAAAGAAAATAATTTGTTCAATTAGATAGAAGAAATATATTTATTGTACTACTCCAACAGAACACATGCCTGCTTCATTTTCCGCATTTCATACTCTTGCCTGAATTGGCTTGACTCTTCTGTTTGCTGGAAGTATTCACTGTCAAACTGTCCACCTATAATCCAAATAAAATAAAATAAAACAAGCACAAGCCTTTCAGAAATTTGAATTTTTATAATTTAAAAAAAAAAAGTCAAACTATAAGTAGATGAGTTAACCAATCACCTGAATCAAATTTGATCTCTGTGCGAGAAGCAGAAGCTATCCAGCCTCCAGTTTGTTTGGGTGCAGCTGCAGTCCCATCTGGTATGGCTTGAATCCTATCTGGCAGGGTGAGGACCAAATCATTGCGGGCAGTAATTTCTTCTGTTGAAAGACCCTTAACCTGAAGGCAGAATGTATACTGAGGCTAAATACATCGAATGGATAAAATCTAATAGGTTTGAGGAGGCAAAGATAAAGACCTGGTCACGCTTATTGAAAAGCCTTAATAGTCAAAAGAAAGAAGTCCATCGTAGCTCTGGGAGTCAAATAATATAGTCACAAAGCTCCTCGACAGATTTATATGTATTTTTAATAATTTCTAAATCTCAAAATTATTTCATAATTGTTGGTTTTGCCTCCCCATCAGTCATACTGTAAAATCAGAGTATGTTTTGGGTCATTCGTATATATATTTACACCAAAGGTGGAACTAATCCCCTATAGCTATTATTATAAATTATTTATTTTAAGCTAGCACGACCATTGAAAAACTAAAGGAGGAATAATTTACATATCAAACTTGTAGGCTTAATGGTAAGAATTTGCACAAATGGCCTGGTATAGGTGCAGAAATCCTGTGAAGTTGAAAGAAGCAATTGACAATTTAAAAATTAAATAAATAAGCTAAGCAATCTTGCTGAATGTGTTTTTTTTTTTTCTTTGGAAATATGGGTTATACCAGTTACACTTGGAAACTACTACCGAGGTTATTATTGTCGAGGAACTCAAGTCCACACTTTGGAAATTTTCTATACATCTTCTTTGTACCATTTTCTTTATGCATCAATACCCAGGGATTGCATTCAGGTCTGAGAAGTGTGTCACACAACTAGCCAATTTTCTAATTCCCAAGCCCAGCAAGCAACATTACGGATTATGATATTGCAACTAGCAAAAGTAAATGACGTCAAAAACTGAATCAAAAAGCATGATTATATTTCTTTTTCACAATAAAATTGCATGGTCAATTACAAACTTAAAAGCACGACTTTAACTGTCCAACAATCAGCCGAAGTCATCTAGAAGATGATCATGGAATTATCATAAACACAAAATTCAATCAAGTCAAACTGCGCTATCAAATCTTGCTGCAAAAATTTAAACATCTACATTTGTATGAACAACGAGATATATATCTATATATACACACACATTTCCACTGCTAAATCAACAGAATTTCGAAAGATCAAACCTTCTTTACAGCCAATCGCTGCAATTTAGGGACCTCCTCAAGCAATCGAGCTTTGGTGCGTCGAATCTCAGCGTTGATAGCAACCGCAGAAGCCCTATTTTTCTCCTTAGATGCCGACTCCGCTTTCTACATAAACCGAAAATTTCAAACATTCCGAATTTGAAAGAATCAAAAAAGCAAGCCCTCGAAAGAGTGGCCAAAAATGCGTGAGAGCTTGAGAGGGAGAGACCTGAAGCGCCGCATCGATGTCGGCCTCAACGGCGGCGTAGAGGCGAGCGAAGGCGTCGTCGCCGGAGACGTTGAGGCCTTTCTGCTTGTCGACGTCGTATTTGTCATACTTCTTGCAAATCGCGTCGACTCTGGTTAGAATGTCGATCACACTCATCTCGGCTTCTCTTTTTAGTCTTCTACTTCTATAAATTGTTTACCAGTGTGCCGATGCCGGGCGATCGCCGATCTACACGAAGAGGGGGAAGCCGGGAAGCAACAGCTCCGGTCGGGATGAATAACAAGGTTACTTTTTAGATATTAAAGTCGGTCAATTAAACTCTTTTAGTTTAATTGTTAATTAGTTGTTATTTATCTCTTGATTTTTTGTAATTTACATACTTAAAAATAACTTAATAAAATTACTCCAATTATTGAAAAATAACAAAATATTATTATTTGATATTTTCATATAATTTATAATTTGACTTTGCTTGGGAGGAGGTGAATAAAAGAAAAGAAAAATGAAAAAAATGAGATAGTGTAAAAAAAAGTGATAATAACCTTATTCGGATGAAGGTGAAAAAAAAAAAAAAAAAACAAACAAACAAACAAATAGATCTTTCATCTTCATTAACTTTTTTTTTTTTTGTTTTTTTTTTAACCTTCTTGTGGTGTAATGTGTATAAAATAATTAAAATTTATTTTCACTATCTTGTCTTTTTTATTTTTATAATTTCCTTAAATATTAATCACAAATAAATATGTTTTAAAGAGTAGTGGTATTTTTAATTATGTTATCTACTTAACCTTCCATTCTCCTCTAACATGTCTCAAATCAGAGAAAATAATTCACCCACATTTCCTTCACTTCTGTCTCAGTTACTTTAGTTCACTTCCCTTTTCACTTTCTCTTAAAAAATGTTTAACCTTGATCCTATATTTTAAGATCTTTATAATATAAAAATAGTATTTAACTAATAAAATTGTTTTTTAATATATAATTAAAATGTATATCACATGACATATCGAATATAAAAACATTCTTCTATTCCTCCTTAATAGCCTTAAAAATAAACTAAAATTTTAAAATACATAGGTAGATTTGAATGAGTCTTACAAGTTTGTGAATTGATGTCCCTCCCAATGGAATGGGAGGTGAGGGAAAAAAATATTAATTTTTAGTTTTGAAAAAAAAATAATTACTTAATTACTTCAATACTAAAGGTAAAAATTAATTATATTTATCTTCTTTTATATCGCATATACTTTAATTTAAAATAAAATTAATTAAATATAATATCTAACCCTTAATAAATTCAAACACTCTATATTTTTGTCGTTAAACTAAAACTGATTTTAAATCAATATTTTTTTTCAGTTTTCTAAAATAAAATCTTTCAAATCTTAAAGACTTCACTTTAGCCTTGAATATTTTGCTCCATAACGATTTTCTTTTTGAGCATAGGGATATAAAATGAAGTACGTTTTAAAAGTTGAATAGGATAAATAAGAAACAAGTCATTTGAGAAAAACAAAAGAATAGATAATAATAGTAAATAACTAACTTGTAATAATGTGAAAAAAAAAATACGTTCAATCATATTACGTGAAAAAGGGGAAAGGTGCATCTTTTTTACTCTTGCAATAAGTGTGCTATATATATGTTATATATAAAAAAATTAATTTTATTAAAAGGAAGATGTTTATGAAGTGATTTAATATGAAATAGAAAGTATTGATTATCAAAGTGATAATATGACATTAATGGTTGATTATGATGAGTTGTTATAAAAGTATTGTTGATATGATAATAATAGAGATAAATGAAATGTGAATGATATTATGATTATGGGGTAAATACAGGAAAAATAGAAAGGGTTACAAAAATTACTTTTAGGTTAAAAGATCTTAAATCTGTGCAGGGATTAATCTTCATATCAGTAGGTCAATAGCCTACAAAATAACAATTACCTAACTAATCATGGCTCGTAGGTGTTGATATGACAACGTTTTTTTGTTAATCGTTTCCATTGGGTATTGACCCATAAAAGACAACATTGATAGCATTCATCACATGACTGTGACGTGATGATAATGAAATTAAGGAAATAAAATGAATGAATTATTGATGGAATTTATGATATTTTGAATCCTTGATTATCGATGTTAAGATATTACAATGATTTATGATAAATGGTATTCAATTATTGTTTATTTATATGTTGTTGCATATTATATATATTTTTACTATGCATTTGTGGGTATAAGTGGATTACTGCTCACGCCCCTATAGATTGTATTACAGGAGCAGAACCTAAAGGTTAGGTAGGGCCTGATGTGTCAGATCAAAGTATTATTTTATTTGAACTAGTTTATTTATTTAATCATGAAGGACTGTATTATTATAAATTTAGATATATTCAATATAATTGTAAGACTATAAAACTAATATATTATATTAGAATTGTGTTGGAGCAGTATTGCCTAATTTGGCCAAGGCTAAACTGATATTTTATTATAGTTATATATTGCCAAAATCTGCTCTAGGGTGGTTATGACTTTGATAAGGGTTTTAGTTAATGTATGCATGTTGTGTGTTGTATGTGACATAGTTCACTTGCACACAACATGCATAACTTATAAGAGTGAAAAACCAATGTGTAAATTGTTTTAGTTTTTATAAGATGGTTAGATTTTTATTCGAACATTAGACATTAAACACTTCGTGATTTTATAGATGATTAATTTGAATCCATTAGAATTTTAGAGAGAATAATTCAATTCTAGATAACACTTTGAGATTTTGGGGAGAATGAAGGAGCCGTTTGGAGTTCAAAAAGTTAAAATAAAATCTAATTTGAGCAACTTTTCAGTATTTAGAGTTTAGTTAGTAAACCATAATTTGTAAAGATGAAAAATGAAATTCTGTTTGAACGGATCGTTTGACCATTCGAACGAATTTGAAATTATAGATTTTTAGAGTTACAGGGGGTGACAGTGCAAAAAATGCCATAATTTTTTACCAAGGACCAACATTTACTCCCTTTTGTAATAGTCATTTTCGTTGACAAGATTTTCAAGGATTCCTCTTTTGTCAATCAAATGAAGCATGGATTAAGAAATGAGGAAGAGCTCTCCTTATTAGCTACGAAGCTCTATCAAGAAAGGTGTATGAAGATGATTTATGACCATCGTGCAATGATACCACCTTCGAAGAAGACCCACCAGTGGAGAGATCATCAAATCGGTTTTCCATCATTATCCACCATCTACTCAGAGGTATTAGTTTTAATCTCCTTCTATCTGGGGTATCGATTTTTATTTTCATAGTTGTTCTTTGCTCGGCTATGATGGATTTTCAGGTTGAGGTTTTTTTTCTCTCTTTGGGGTTCTGATTTGTGTGTTTTACAATCATTTTTGGCGTGGGGAACGTCTACTTTTTGGGATTAGGGGTTCTTTTCCTACATTTAGATTCCAGTGTTTTTGCTATGTATTTTTTGCTGCACATGTTGGGGATATTCCCAAAATATCCAACCCATTCTATTTTTATTTTAGTTTGTAATTATTTATAAATTTAAAATATTGATTAATATTATTAAGCTAATAATAAAAGTAATAAATTAGTTTAAAAAATAAATGAGTAATTGCCTTTTTATCCCTGTACATAAAGTGAAAATCATTTATACCTCTTGTCACGTCTCAAATCTCATGATCTTAGGATTGAGTGAATCAACATACATACCATGCGCTAATTAACCCTACCTTGATTAGCGTAATATGACAACCTTGGAATAACATCCACACATGATAATACTTTATATTACATTTTAGATCAGTTTGATTGGACGTTTATCCTCCGTGGTCGGATACAGGAGGAGGGCAAAGATTGAGGGATGCGAGGAGGTTGCTAGGCTTCGTGCCATGTGGCACGGGTATACCTAGTATAATATAACTAAGTCGTAACTATTATTAGACTATCATGTTTCAACACATCCCATAATAATACACACGTATAGGCCTTATGGCCTTTACAACCCAATTGAATAAATCTCTAAATTTAACAAAATTACAACCCCAAACAAAAGTTAACTCTAGTACTTAGAATGAAAATGCCTACAACTGCTATACAACTCCAAGCTTATTTCGATGCCCACTTTTATGTTTAAGTCCTGGACCTGCAGCAAAGTTTGTAGGGATGTGAGTACTAACCACTTATGCCCACGATACATAATACCAACACATATGATATGTAAAGCAAAACATGCAATAATATCATCACAAATGAATTAACGTCTTCACCTTAATCACAATGAATTATCAATAACAAGTAACAACTAAATCAAATAACATCTCACAACATCATTATAGTACATCATTTAAATTCAAGTACCAATCATCATTAAAAACCTCAACATTTAGTCCAATTATTATCTTTCGTAACATCATCTTCTTTATCTTTCAATCACAAATCCATTTCCATTTAAATTCACGGGATGGGTACAAACAAAGTCGTCATTCAAGGCCACGATTAGCCATAATATGTATCATTGTTAGGGCCCACAATTAGCCACAATGTACATAGCCATTAAGGGCTACGATTAGCCACAAT
>QLOD02000038.1:3569547-3596986 GCA_003260245.2 Sideroxylon spinosum | reverse complement strand
ATTAGCCACAATGTACATAGCCATTAAGGGCTACGATTAGCCACAATACGTGTCAAATTATAGTGCTACTAGCCTATCGACATGAGTACCAATTCCTGTGCAGGTTTTAGGTCTTTTAACCCTAGGGTAATTTCTATAATATTCCTATTTTCCCATATCTCATATCCCCGTGTCACAATATCAATCTCAGTGCCATTTTATTTCATTTAGAGTTCTCTTAACCACTTTCATACTTTCACCATCTCAAACTTTCAAATAACACATAATTACATTCCAATCAACAACAATACTTATCATTTTCTTCTCCTTTTACTTCTCTTATTCAAAGTTTTATTCATTTATCATTACTTGTCAACAAGAGTTCTAATTTCATAACATTCATGCATCCTCGAATCACAAATTGAATAACACTTAATTTATTTCAAATCATTAAACACATTTTTAAGATCACAAAATTAATCCTCTTAAAAAAATTAAATATCATGCAAAGTATAAGTTTTAAAACCTTTTTTAAACTCATGGTGAAATGACCAAACAAAAACTATGTCAGAAAATTGAACAAAATCTGATGGGCGCCCAACTGTGCTTTCTCGTATGCGCCCACAGCGCATGGTGCCCAATAAGAGAATTTCATGTGCGCTTATGGCACGGGGTGCCCAACAAGGAAGTTTCATGTGCAACCAAGAATCTAGATAGATTACAATTTGATGATTTACTTTCTTATCTCTCATGATTATACACTTGGGACTTCAAATTGGCTTAATTTGGAACAAAATTCTTAAGATTTCTTATTACAAACATTACCACAAAACCTATGGGCATCAAATGGAACAAAAAATTTGGGTTTTCATTAGTTATGGATCCAAGTATAAATCAAACTTCATTTTTTTTGTTACAGGCCTATACATGCACATAGACACGTATATAACTTCCATTATCTCTTACAAATTTCATCCAAAACTTAAAATAGTGATGCTAATATTATTCTAATATTTATTACGCAACAAATATGTGAGTAAGAGGCATAGAATCTTTACCTTAAGTGGAAAAATAGAGGAAATAGTAAGTTGAGCAAAGTCTGTAACTTCACCGACAAACCCGAAAAACTTTGAGTAGGCAATATATCCAAACTTAATCCTAACGCTAAATTGGTTGCATACACATGTTCAATATAGGTTTAATTTCATTCCTACAAACTTAATTTGAGCTTGGTTGAGGTTTGAACTGCTTACCAAACCTTAGTCTCCTTTGGTCTTCTTCCCCATTCTCTTTTATTTTCTCTACCCAAATTCTATCTCTCTTTCTCTCTCCCCTCCAATACATATACATATACACCCTTATGCTTGGAGAACAAGCCAAGCACAGTAGCCTACATCTCATCTACTACCATACCTCTTCTCATAACCTGGAAAAGCTGAGTTTGGAAATGACCTGGTGTAAATTAAATTGACTAAACACAGAAGCTGACCTTAGCAGAGCCTTGGTCGTCCATAGAGTACTTTTCTCATGCGCCCGCTTTGTGTGCACCCATGGAGGTTTCCTCTTAGGCACCTATCATCGCATGCGTGAAAATTGGGTTTTGAGCTATAACAGTTGCTGCCATAAGAGGGGGTCCACTTGATTGGAACCACTTGCGGGTCTTGCCTAATTTAAGGAAAATTGTAGAAAAAGCTATTAGCAGAACAAACCTTAGAGGATGGGCCGACCAGGTCAGGTTGTTGAAGGAGGTGGCAAAAACCTTCTATTCACCATTGGGAACTATGTTAACCAGAGGTTGTTACACCCATTTGCTTTTCTTTCCCCTGCAACCCAAGAAATTGGCTTTGCCAACACAACATTATGGTAGTCCCATTCATTATATGCCGACCCCAGCCCAGGCTGGCTTTGAGACGAGTATAATGAGGATCAGAACCGGACAATCCCCTTTAGTCAAGCCCAGTTGAAATGCTAGTCACATTTGGAAGCAATTTCTATCAATTGATTTTCGACTTCCTTGATCAAACAAGTAAAAGAGGTGAACCAAGCTCGACTACTGTCAGGCTATATTTCACGGTGGACAGAATGACCAAAACAGAAAGGGAAACCTCACACTAGCCAATTTCACACCTTCCGAATATGCCATTTGACCAAATATGAAAGCTAATCAAAAGACACTAATTCATTTTGAGAACATGAGAAAGGTATGCCCAGCTAACTAAGGGACATAACCAGCTATTACCAAGTAACCTAGTAACTATTCTTTCTGACAATTGCTTAGCTTCCTAGGTGCTGGGTGAAGCTTCTCCTTGGGCACCCACCATTGAGTAAGCCGACAAAATTTTCCTCTCGTACGCCCAAGACTTCCTTTCCTTAGCTAAATGTGTAACTCTCAATTTCTTAGGCCTAACACATTTTATAAGCACAATAAAGCTCAAAATTTTTCAAACTCATTGCAATCAATTTTATTTGCATTCCATTCCACATAACTATTTCTAAAATTTACTTAATTATAAAAATAGAAATTCTTAGGTTATCACATCCCCTTAAACTTTAAAAACTTATATTTATATCTCTTATACTTTAGATTTAAGTAAAAACATTAAAAAATTTTGTTAAACATAATAGTTTTAACTCTAAGTAAGTTTCAAAATTACATTTATAGTACTTTGTATTACCTACACTTACATCCCCTAATTTTATTTAGTTTTTAAAAGGCATTTTTATCTTTTCGCTTGAAAATTTGACACTGTTTATTACTTCACTTTAGTGCAAAATACAAGGGATATAAAGAGACAATTATCCCAAAAATAAAAATAATAAAAAAAATTATAAATAAAACTAGGCAGCAAACTAGTATCCAATCCATGAGTTTGGTAAAAAATTTCAATATCAATTGGTTGTTTAACGGGGTATATCATTAACCCATTTAACCTCTTAATTAAGTACATATTATTTTATCTACCCAATTTTTGTAGTTAATGGTTTTAATTAGGTTCAAATCTATTTAATTTGAGTTTAATTGGGCAGATTCATGATTTTGAATTGTAACTGTCTTCTCTATTTTCATGACATATGAAACATAAATCAAGTAAATTTAACATATTAAAACAATAGCTTTTTAGCTATATTCTCAAACCACCATTACGTTTGGCATCTTAATATTTAGATTTTTTTTTATTTGTTTTGTTTTAGAATAATTTTATTTCACCAAAGTTTAATTTTTTTAGTTAATAATATATTTTTATATGACCCATATGCATGCATATAAATATACATATTATTGGCCCTCATGTTTTTTTATATGAGTGCTCACTTAATGCAAGCCAAATAGCAACCATGATGGGTCAATGAGAATTGACCTGGAGCCAAGGAGTTTATTCCCCCTGTGGTCTCAGGTTCGAAACCCGCTTGCCATTGTTACCGTGGCCACTGGAGGATTTACCCGGTCGTTAACTTTAGGGCCCTCAGGGATTAGTCGAGATACGCGCAAGCTGGTCCGGACACCCTGAGATATAAAAAAAAAAAAATGCAAGCCAAATAGCAAACACATGGGGAGGTATATGTTTGTTTTTAACATTTTTTTAAGTGATAGGAAGAAACAATACCCCTATTTTAGAAGTCATAATAGCTCTAGAAAAATTCATACACTTTAGATTTTCAATTTGTTAGTTGTTATACACTCATACATATGTAGACCAAATTACAAATATATTGAAAAAATATAAAAAAATATACCTAGGATTCACAATAAAAATTAAGTTTTAAATCGAAATTCGTAGATTTGATATAATCCGTATCCAACTTACCTAATAATAACCCACTATTAAATTGGTATAGTTAGGTTTTATTCATTTAATCACAACCCATTATAACCCAACTCAAATTCAACCATTTATTGGATCTACATGAAAGTTTGTACGTGACTGTAAAAGACATTATTGAGAAAAATAGTGACAAATTTGCCCATAAATTATGTATAAAGTATTATTAAAAAGATAAAAAAATAATTCATTTAAACAAAACAAAAAAGTAAAAAATAATATTGAACTTTAATTTGATTTAGAAAGGCATTACATGTTAACTTTTAAAATAAGGCTCCGTTTGGTTTACTATAAATCTTTGAGAATTTTTTAAAATATCTAAAAATCTCAAAAATCTATTCACTTTTTATCTCGCTGCAAGATAAACTCACAATTTATCTCACTCCAAATATAATCTAAAAATAATAACGTGTGGTTGGGCAAAATTGTAAAATTCACTAAAAGCATAAATGCCTCTAATTTCATGCACTAAAGTACTCTCAAACGTGGACTTTCGGGGCACTGGACGTTACATATTCACCATATGTATATTTATATTTGTAATTTAGATTTATATATAACTAAGTAAGAATTTTTATCTGTATTTATAATTTAGATATATATGTGACTAATTAAGAATCTATGAGTCTGTTTGATTAACAAAAAAAACTAAAAGTTACAAAAATTTATATTTTTTTATTAAATTTTATCATATATTATTTTTATAATAAATTTTTATATTTTTACTATAATTTTTAACTATTTTTTTTCTAATCAAATACCTTTGCGTATGTATAATTAAAGCTTTGTATACATATATTTTTCATGCTTTATACACATAGCTTAAAAAAAAAAAAAAGAAATTTTTTTTTATACATATGCGTCCAGACAATCTCTCCTCCTTTTTATATTTTAGATTTGCATACAAAGCACTACCACATTCACAGCCGCTTTCTATTTTTCTATCTCATCCTCACAAATTTACCATCTCATTTATCTCTCTACATCTTTCTCGCTCTATATCTATATCTGTATCTGTATCTTTACATACATCGGATTGATAGTTTACGAGCAATCGGTCCTCTGATCGGCTTTCAAAGGTATGATGTTCCCGGCAAAACCTTAACCGTCCTCATCGATCATTGTTTAATTAACTTGTACTGTGAAATTTCATTTGTTTACCATCTAAATTTTGTCATAGTTGTTCTGGTTCAGTTTGTTTCCCTGGACTCTCTGATCATTAATATTTTTTGGCTGATCAATGTTTTGTTTTGAGATTCTCCGTCTCTGTGGAGCGATATGAGGTTTGTCGGTTAACAGAAGGGGTCTTTCTTGTTTTTTACAGTTTTGGGTTCACACGTATTTGTCGTAGGGTACTTTTTTTTTTTTAAAAAATAAAATTTTGTTTATGGGTTTTATGATAACGATGACGATCTTCTCAGTTTTGACCTTTTTTTATTTTTTATTTCTTAGGAGGGACTATTTTCCAAATATTCATCTGTGATTGTTGTTGTTAGATAGTTTTGCTTTAATGCTGTATCGGTGATATAAATATTCTTGTGGTGAACAACAAAAATCCTCTTTCAGAGGCCAGGCCACCCAAAATAGCTATTGTGCATATACAGTTGTGGTGAGTCTACTGTCTGATAAATCATTATAAACTCATGAAAGAAACTGCTATTCAGGGTGAAATATTTTTTTTTTCCCTCTTTGGTGTAGGTTGGATTCTGCTGTGTTTATATGTATTCTTTGATGGTTTGGGTTCTTATGAGCACAAATCACAATAATCAGCTCATCACAATAATTTCTGGATAATCCCTTGTTTCACTGCTTGTTTCTATAATTTACCACTTATCTGTTGCATGTCCAAATGTGTAGATAATATTTTCTCTCTTTGATGTTCTTTCAAGCACATTGATGCTGTCTTAGTTTGCTTGCAGCAAGTAACAATCAGTTTCGATCACTAATCCCCATCTTGTTTGTGTGGAGTTGGAAAACTGATGAAAGTCTATTTAGGTGCTTGTTTAAGTGATTGAGTTATAATTTACAGAAGGAAATAATCTAAATTGTTCTTATAATCTTTGTTATGGCACAATTGCCTTTTTGTAATTTTTCTTCTTGCTGCCCCCCCCCCCCCCCCCCCACAACAAAAAAAAAAAAAAAATCTTAGGTTGATTTGATTTGATTTTTTAACGGCAATGTTAGATAACCTTGATGCTAGCATTGCTGCAAATTACATTCTGGGCAACTAGGTTTAGGTGGTTAGTAGTACTCAGGTTTTCAGATACTAGTGACCTATAATTAAATGGAGATTATTGCCTTAGATGTACAGAAGGATATATGTAACTTTCCTAGCTGCTGGGATCCAAGATATTGTTGTGTTGAGTTGAGTTTGAGGTTTGGGAACTCTGATGGTGTATCATCCTTACATTTCTTATGTATGTAGTGAATTTTCGTCAGAGTGGAGGGTGGAGGCTTTGGAATGAGGCATACTTTCACGTACTGGTGAGCACATTGTTCAAAATGTTGGTCATCTCAATTCTCAACCGAGATATCGGCATCTTGTCTTAGTATCAAGAGAGACCGAGATGAGATTTCGTTGTGCATCAACTCTTTGCAATCTGGCCATGTCTTGTATATATCAGCGATATATCAGTGATATATCTGGAGAAAACAAGATTTTGGTGAGATATTGAGAAACAATGATGTATCCCCCAATATACCATTTGACTTTTTTGAAGCCACTAATTAGCTAATCATTGTGTATCGCCTGATACCATGTCGTGACGCTGCCATTGCATAAAAAAGTTAGGTGACCGAGATGGTTGTCACGACCACAACTTTGAACTATAGATGAGAATTGTTGGTACTGGAGTTGTATCTTCTCATTTCCTTACTTCTCCTGCTTTCCCATCAGGGCAATTTGTTACGTTTAGGGTATTTTCACTTAGCAAAACCTTTCCGTGGTCATGTCTTTCCATGGATTTATGTTGCATGCTAAACTTGATTGTTTCCTTGTTTCTTATTTATTTTTAATCCTTATTTGCGGATTAATTTTGGCAACTTTTGTTACCTTAGGCCTAGCCATATAACTAAACCAAATCAAACTAAGCCTTTTCCCATTAGGTGAGGTGGGGTCGGCTATATGGATTTGATGGCACCAATCAAATCTGTTGAGAGCCATATCCTCCGTTAGATCCATAGAGATAAGGTCAAGTCTAATAGTTTCTTTCCAGCTTCTCTTAGGTCTCTCTCTCCCTCTGTTGATCCTGGCAATCTCCATGCTTTCACACTTTTTAATCGGTGCCTCTATTAGACGTCTTTTAACATGATCGAACCATCTTAAACGTTTTTCTCTCATTATATTTTCAATTGGTACTATTCCTACTTTATTTCTAATCACCTCGTTCCTAATCCTCTCTCTCCTTGTGATCCCACACATCCATCCTAGCATTCTCATCTCTGCAACTGCCATTTTCTAAATATGATTATGCTTTACTGCTCAACACTCTGATTCATAGAATAACGCTGGTTTTACCACCATTGCCACTTTATAATACATTTCTTTTACCTTGAGGGGGATTTTTCGATCACACAAGACCTCTAAAACACTCCTCCATTTGGTTCACCTGGCCTGAATCCTATACCTTACATCATTATCAATTTCTCCATCCTGTTGCACCATAGATCCAAAGTACTTAAAGTTTTCTTTCTCTACAATCTTTTGTGTGCCTAAACTTACTTCTATGTCCCCAATTATCCTACTTTTGGCTAAATTTGCATTCTATATATTCCGTTTTACATCTACTTAGCCTAAACCTTTTTGTTTCTAATGTTTTCCGCCACAGTCCTAACTTAGCATTCACTCATTCTCTCGTCTCATTTACTAAAACAATGTCATCTGCAAATAGCATACACTACCGCATCTCATCCTGAATATACCTTGTAATCTCACTTATAACTACGGCAAACAAGTAGGGGCTTAATGCTGAGTCTTGGTGTAGACCAATCGTGATAGGAAATTCCTTAGTCTATTCACCAGTCGTCTGTATAGGTGTAACGGCTCTATCATACATGTCCTTTATTGCCTCAATATATGTGACACACACTCTTTTTTTTTCCAAAATTTTTCATAGAATTTCCCTAGGAACCTGGTCATATGCCTTCTTCAAATCAATGAACACCATATGTAAATCTTTTTGACCTTCTCTATACTGTTTCGTTAATTTCTTAAGGAGAAAGATCGTCTCCATGGTTGATCTCCCAGGCATGAAACCAAATTGATTTTCTGAAAGTTTGTTGTCTGTCTTAGTTGTCTCTTAATAACTCTCTCCCATAATTTCATTGTATGACTCATCAATTTAATCCCGCGGTAGTTCGCACAGTTCTGAATATCTCTTTTGTTCTTGTATATGAGTATAAGGATACTTTTCGTCCATGCTTCAGGCATCTTCTTGCTCTTTAGCACTACATTAAAAAGCTTTGTCAACCAACTTATGCCATCCTCTCCCAAGCACCTCCAAACCTCAATAAGGATACTATCTGACCCAACCGTTTTCCTATTCTTCATCTTTTTTAGTGCTTCTTTTACTTCCTCCCTACTGATTCTCCTATAGAACATATGATTCGCTTCTTCCCTAGAGGTGGTAAGTGGCCCTAATTGTATGTTACTACAACTGTTTTCGTTAAATAACTTGTAGAAGTAGCTTTTCCAACGCTTCTTTATCTCCTCTTCCCTTACGAACACCTTTTTCATCCTCATCCTTAATGCATTTAACTTGGTTTAAGTCTTTGGTCCGCTTATCTCTGGCTTTAGCAAACTTGAATATCTCTCTTTCGCCTTCCTTAGTGTCGAGTCGCCTATATAATTCTTCTTATGCCTTTGCCTTAGCCTCACCCTCACTAATTACCTTTTTGGTTTCTCTTTTTGCTTCTTTATACTTCTCCAAGTTCGCTTCATTTCGATCTTTTTGTCCAGATTTAAAACGCTCTCTTTTAACTTTTATCTTATCTCGGATAGCCTCGATCCACCACCATGCCTCTTTCTGCACTGGAGTACCCCCTTTGGATTCTCCTAAGACTTCTTTTCCTACCCTCTTAATATATTCTACTACCTTATCTCACACATTATTTGTACTCTCGTTGACCACCCATACGTCTTCCTCTAGTATTATTTCCCTTAATGTTAATTGCTTATCACCTCTCAAGTTCCACCATTTAGTTCTTGAGCATCTATTCAACTTCTTTTTTCTAGTCTACCTTTGGAGTTACACATCTATGATCAACAACCTATGTTGGGAAGGCAAGCTCTCACCCGGTATAACCTTGCAATCTTTACAAGCTAAGTGGTCTCTTTTCCTAGTTAAAAAAAAGGTCAATTTGTGTCCTCGAGGAGCTACTCTTGTAAGTCACTAAATGTTTCTCTTTCTTCTTAAAAAAGGTGTACGTCATCATCAGATTATAAGCCACTGCAAACTGCAAAATATCCTTTCTTTCTTCATTTCTATTACCATATCCATATCCCCTGTGTACTTCTATATATCCATCTACGTCACATCTTACATGACCATTCAAATCTCCTCCTATGAAAACAATTTCTCATTGGGGTATCTCTAGTTGCACTCCTTCCAAATTTTCTCAAAATGTCTTTTTATGTCCATCTCTTAAGCCCACCTGGGAGGCATAAGTACTTATTACATTCACTATATCTTCTCCTAATACTAACTTAATCGCAATACTTCTATTTCCAGAGCGTTTTACATTAACTATATCTTTCTTTAACTCCTTGCTTACCACTCCTTTCAAGTTTTCCCAAAACGTCTCCTTATGTCCATCTCCTAAGCCCACCTGGGAGGCACTAGCACTTATTACGTTTACTATGTCTTCTTCTAATGCTAACTTAATTGCAATAATCCTATCTCCAGAGCGTTTTACATTAACAATACCTTTTTTTAACTCCTTGCTTACCACTATGTCGATCCCATTATTCGATCTGTCAAGTCCCGTATACCATAACTTATACTCAGTCCTCTCAATCTCTTTAACCTTCTGTCCCACCTGCCTTGTCTCTTGCAGGCAAGCAATTGAGATACGTTTCATTTCCATTATATTCACCACTTCCATAAGTTTTCCAGTTAGGCTCCCAATGTTCCAAGTACTTAATATTAACCTTCTATTTTGAACTAGTTTCCTTGTCCCCCTCACTCGTCCAGGAAAGTGTGAGGACCCTTGCCTATTTAACACTACACCCAGACGCCGATGCAGCATTGGTGCTTCAACATCTTCTGAATTACAAACAGTATCGTAGGCAAACCAATGAATAGAATTGAGTCTGAAATTTGGTGTTCTCATCGACTTCCATTGTAGTCATCTGCTCTGGCTGCAGTATCTTGTTTTTTGGCCTTTGTATTGTGAGAGCAAACCATAGGGTACTGAAGTTTACGTTGATTAAATTCAAGTAACATCTTAGGCAAGGTGGATGCATGTGAGGCCTAGTGGGGGCTGTTGCCCTCAATCACATGGAAAATTACATATAAATCCTGTTAGTTTTGTCCCTAATTATTTAGAAATTATACTTTTGCCCCCATTATGTTTCACCTTATGCCTCAGTTCACTTGGAAATTTTACTTTTCCCGCACTAGTTACAAATCCTAGGTCCCCCAAGATCTGAGACCTTGTTAATTTTTAGATAGTTCAAGTTTTGTTGTAAAATACTTTCAGTTTTTATCCTAGGAGACCTTGTTAAATTTCAGATACTTCAAGTTTTGTCGTAAAATACTTGCAGTTTTATCGGAGGATTATCAGAATTCTTATAATCTTGAGATTCTATATTATAGTGCCAAATTTGTGGCACACCAGGTATTGTTTAGTGGCATCTTTGATAAGAGCTGATTGTTATGATTCCTATCTTATTTATGCTTGGAGATTTGATGGCTTCTGAAACTTTTGGTTTTCTCTTCTTTTTCTCCATCTTGGAAGTCTTATTAATTCTGCTTTAGTGAGTGGGGGAAATGTTGTGGGGCTAACTTATA
This sequence comes from Sideroxylon spinosum, assembly GCA_003260245.2. Lineage (NCBI taxonomy): Eukaryota > Viridiplantae > Streptophyta > Magnoliopsida > Ericales > Sapotaceae > Sideroxylon > Sideroxylon spinosum. Next base: position 3,586,176 of record QLOD02000038.1, on the reverse strand, counting down.
AATCAACTGATTCAGTGTTTTTGCACTCCAAAGAGTGCACTGCAGGATAGTTCATTGATCAATCCACAGGTCATGATTACGTGCGATTGGAGATCATTATTAAGTGGAAGCCAGAGTTCTAAGGAGATATCATGCCTGAAAATCCAGTGCATTCAGTAGTCAGATTTGTGGTTGACATTCTCTGTGTCGGTAATCTTTGCTAATTACTACGGCATGGTCTTTTGTGAAAGAACTTGGTCTCTCTGGTGATTGGAAGGGGCCATGTAGTTCAAATTGGAAGTGTGCTAGGCGATGATTCATCGCCTTCAGCCTGTTGATGTAGCAACTACCAAAAGCTTTTGTGAGGCGTTAGGTGGTGGTAATGTTACGCTTGTGGGCACTATTTACCAAAGGGAGTAACAAAACAACCACGATTAGCAGAAGGAGGTGTTCATCTCTTTTTTCTTTTAATTTTATTATTTTTTTAGGGTGACATATGAAGCTTTATGACCTTTTGCCTGATGTAAATTCTTATAGTAGTCGGAGGATCATATGGTAAAATGCCATATTGATCAAATAAGTGAGATGGTGGTAGTACATGCAATTTACAGGAAAGCTGATTGCTGTTTACCATTGGTATTAATGGCAATCACCCTGGTTCCTTTGTGGCCTGGTACTGGAGGAAATTGTCATCATTGGAATGTCAGAGAGAATCCTAGTTGTGTCTTAGGATGTTTCGTTACTAACAAGCTCATTTTTTGCTTGATGCACGAAGCACCTGGTACCTCCATCTGACTGGTTCATTTGAAATTTCACCATATATTTATGGCTCTTGGTTTGTTTCACCGAGCAACAATGGAGATACTGTCTTGTAGTTACTTATTCTTAAGCCATGTTATATTTCTTCTTAGAAGACATTCTTAGTATTTTGTTGTAAATTACTTAATTTTTTCCCCCTTTAAGATGTGAAAATTGGATGTAGTTATGGAATGCTTGCAAATCCGAGCAATGAATGCACTTGGTTATAATTAGTTGGTATTGTGACTCGTTGGTTCTATTTAATTATTTGTGAAGGCACAAATTTATTTATAAAAACTATAATCTGTGTGCGCGCGTGCCTGCGTGCATGCAAATTGGTTGTTGATGCTTCAAAATAAAGATCTCGAATTGAAACCTGTAACATTGTTGAAGGATATTGTCTAATGTTACATGAACTCCTTTCAATTTGGGAAGGACTTGTGTCAAACACTTGACTTTGGGGTGAGGGGATGAGTGTTTGAAATGTCTAATTGGCATGCACCCAACATGTAAAAATAAATAAGTTTATTATATAACTATTTATAAGACTTATATTTGTTAATAACATATTCTGTATTAATTGTAAACTATTTATAAAACTTACATTTATTAATAACATATTCTGTATTAATTTGTAAATACTATTTTATCATTAGAGAAGGTATTTAAGAAAGATAAAATCTAGTTGTGTCACGGGCATCCTTACTCATATGAAGTAGATGAATTCAACAACCGGTTATGTAATATAGTTTGCTACCACACCTATTATTTTGTCGTGATTCAAGAAAGTTGGAAATAATGCCATATGTGTCCTATCAGATTTGAGGCATTACTGGTATTTATTCATGCAGCGAGCGTGCCCGCACACTATTATTTCTTTGCATGTGCGCACACACAATGTTGTTTCTTACTTATGACCTATATGTGGCAAATATTTGTGAAACATTCAGTCCATCTATTCCTTTGGAATCATCAGTCCTAATTCCTTTCCCCTCTTCGTGGTCCTCATCTATTGTAGAAGTTAGAGCTGCTATCCTTCGTCTTTTTTTGGGGAATTAAACAATTAATTTCTTGTTCAAATTTAGAGGGGAGAGGATGACATTTAGATAATAGGGAATACTTGTAGATTTTTGGAGCAGGCTGTTTTTTCCCCCCAATTGTTGTAGCCTACAGAGATTGACAATAATATAGGATTTGTAAATTTCATTTCTGTGTATGGTCGCTGTTATTGTTAAAGTTAAATCTGGAAGAATAACAGTTGATTGAATGACTCCTGAAGAAAGTTCATTTTATCCTCATTTTGGATCAATCAATTATTTGTGAACAAAGTCTCTATCCTCCTTTTGTGGCTTTACATTGGCAATTTAGCTTAGCTTCTTTATGGTAAGCTTGAGTTGGGAAAATTCATTGTTCTAATGCTTGGTAGAAAAACTATCAGTGTTATAAATGAATGCATAAGATACGGGTTCCATGGTCAGCAAACAATATTAAATATATATTGTTCTGGGGCGTATGATTACCTAATTTTCATTTCCTCAAGAATCAATTTATTAGATATCGATTGCTCTCAGAAGAGGGCATTGGGGCTTATGAGAATTAGTACTTTTCTAGTATTCCGTAATTTTATGTAAAAGGTAAATGCTATATTATAGGGACTTAGGTACGAGTATTTGGTGTGAATGGAGTTCTTTAAATCCAAATCTTAGAAGGATGCGTAAGTGGACATTTCTAGCACTTCGAGATTCATTTCTTTTGTGACCTACTAATGCTTAATAATCGATTGGCAATACAAACTTGTGTTTGATATTAAGGGGCTGTTTGGTTAGCAAAAACCAACCAAAACCCACCAACTTTTACCAAATTTTTATACTTTCTTCCAATCAAATTTTACCACGTATCACTTTCGCATAAAATCTTTGTACCTTTGTTATACTTTTTGATTAAACTTTTTCACTCCAAACACCCTCTAAGTAGATTTCATAGAAGAAGATAAATGTTACTGATATTTGAGATAAATAATAATTAGTTTTTGATTATTTATATATGTACATAATGATTTATGCATACATTTTTTTGAAGGTAAAAAGATGTTTTGTATACATGACATATGGATTGGCAAGCATTTTGATTGTTTGGCATGTGAAGTTTGTCCGCAATTGAGTCAAAATTCATAAGGCACTCGCTTTACACAAGGTTTGGGAGAAAGTAGTAGGTTGATTGTCTTAACCCCACTTTCTAGTGGAGAGGCTGGTTCTCGTGACTCACACCCTCGTTACAGGTTCCGAATATTAGTGCACTTGTCGTTGCTAAGGAACAAAATATTGTTGCTTTTTCACGAATGTCTTGTCAAAAAGTTTTCATTTCCTAAGAGACTGTTGTACATGTATTGAAGAATCAGAAACCCAGAAGTTTCTGTTCTGTTTGTGTTTGTCAGAACTCAGTCGCATGAAGAAGTCTTTGCCATCATCACTGACGATCGTTGGGGTGTCATTGTTTGGTGTCTGTTTTGACCAAAGCCGCACCTCGGAAGAGTCGTCAAAAGCTAGCGATCACCGCCAAACTAAGCCTATCTGACTTCTGTTTCTTACTTATTTGCTTTCTTCAAATGTTCAAGAATAAGTTCAGTGTTGGAGTTGATTGTGAAACCCCACCACAAATGGCACATATAACCTTTTCAGATTCTTCGAATAGCAAGCATCCATAGACTTAACTCTTTTCAAAGAATTCAAGACTCCTACAGTATCAGACAGCTCATCAGGACTCTTGTCTTTCCTCTTCCTTTGCTTATAAAGTAATTCCATTACATGTCTCTCCATTTATTCTCCTCTTTCTTGGATTATAGACTCTGGTGCTTCCAATTATATGTATGGAACTTTTTCATTGTTTTCTGGTATTCAATATTCAACCTCTCTCTTAGTAGTTATTTTAGCCGATGGGTCAACTACTTCAATCAACGGTATTGGTAAAGTCATTTCTTCTCCTTCTCTTTCTCTAGCATCAGTATTCTATGTTTCTTATTTTCCTTTTAATCTTATATCTGTTAGTCAACTTACCAAGCACCATAATTGTTTAGTGACCTTCTTTCCTAATGCTGTTGTTATTCAAATATAACGATAAGGAGAAGATTGGCGGAGGCATGAAGATGGAGGGGTTTAATATCTTGATACCGAGGAATCTAGAGCTTGTCCTGCAATAGCTTCTCCTTTAGAAATCCATTGTTGTCTTGGTCATCCATCTTTGGATAAATTAAAATGCATGGTTCCTAATTTACATCATTTAGAGTCGTTAAATTGTGAATCATGTTAGTTGGGAAAGCATCATCATGTGCCTTTTGAATCATGTCAGTTGGGAAAGTAGCATTGTGTGTCTTTTTGCTTCTTGAATTAATAAAAGGTCATCGAATCTTTTTTCGTTAGTTCATTCGGATGTTTGGGGTCCTAGTTGGGTTGTTTCAAAATTGAGGTTTCGGTACTTTGTCACTTTTGTGGATGATTTCTCGAGATTTACATGGATATATCTGATGAAAAATCCTTCTGAATCATTTTCCATTTTTCAAGCTTTTTGTGTTGAAATTAAAACCTAGTTTGATGTAATTGTGCGAATTCTTCGTAGTGATAATGCAAAAGAATATTTTTTCTAAACCTTTTGTTGATTTCATGACCTCTTCTGGTATACTCTATTAGTCTTCCTATTCCCCGTACACCACAACAAAATGGGATTGTTGAACAAAAGAATTTGCATCTTATTGAAACAGCTCGATGTCTACTTTTCAAATGAATGTTCCTAAAATCTTTTGGAGTGATGCTGTATTAATTGCATGTTATTTAATTAATCGCATGCCATCTTCTATTCTCAAAGGATTAACCCCTCGTTCTGTATTGTTTCCTAACAAACCTTTGTTTTCTCTTCTGCCCTAAAATTTTGTGTGTATTTCATTTGTCCATCAACTTGTACCTGGGATTGATAAATTGGAAGTCCGTGCTCATAAGTACATCCTTTTGGGGTATTCTTGGTTACGAAAAGGGGTACCGTTGTTATAGTCCTTCTCTTAACCGATTCTTTATTTGTAATGTCACTTCCTTTGAGTCTATTCCATTTCTTCTCATAGTCTATCCTTGATGAGAGTCTTCTTTTTCCTATTATTACAGTTGAGTCTATTCAAGATACTTCTTTGAGTCCATCTAGTTGTTTGTTTCAACCTGACTTACAGGTCTATACTCGGCATTGAGAAGTGACTGCTCCACCTCCTGCTTCTAGTGCTCCACCATCTGCTTCTCTTATGCTGCCAGCTCCTATAAGTGATTTAGATGTTCCTATTACTCTTCGGAAAGGTACACGTTCTTGCATTTCTCATCCTATTTTTCATTTTGTCTTATGATGTATTATCGCTCTCTTATCGTTCATTTGTTACATCTTTAAACTTTGTTTCTATTTCTAAAACTGTCTCTAAAGCACTTTCTCACCCTGGGTGACATTTTGTTATGGAAGATGAGATGTCTGTTCTTTGAGTTAATGATATTTGGGGATTTGTTTCTGTCCCTCCTGATAAGTCTGTGATTGGTTGTCGTTGGGTATGTACTGTCAATATTCATCTCGATACCAATGTGTACAGGTCAAAGGGGCGCTTGGTCGTAAAGGGATATACTCAAGTTTATTGTTTGAATTTCTCTGAGACCTTTTCTCCTATTATTAAGATTACATCTATTCGTCTTATTATATCTCTAGTTACAATCTGTCATTGGTCTCTATATCAACTTGATGTGAAAAATGCTTTTTTGCATGGTGATCTTGTTGAGGAAGTATACATGGAACAACTTCCTAAGTTTGTTGCTTAGGGAGAGTCTAGATTGGTTTGCAAACTAAAAAAATCATTATATGACCTGAAATAGTCTCATCAGGTATGGTTTGGCTGATTTAGCATTGTTGTCACTGAATTTGGCATGGTTTGACATGGAGTTGATCATTCAGTTTTTTATCGTCATTCTTCTAAAGTACAGATTTGGCTTCTTGTGTATGTAGATGACATTGTTATCACAGGTGATGATTCATATGGTATTGCTGATCTGAAGATATTCTTTCAAAGTAAGTTTAGCGCTAAGGATTTGGGACTATTGAAATACTTCTTGTGAATTGAGATTGCTCGGACACATATCGGTATTTCTCTCTCTCAAAGAAAATATATTCTTGATTTATCGACTAAGACTTATATGTTTGGTTCTAAATTTGTGGATACTCTAATGGACCCAAATACCAAGTTGCTTGTTGATTAGGGAGAGTTGTTGTATGATCCTAGTCAGTATCAGAAGTTGGTTGGGAAGCTAAACTACTTGACAGTCACTAGATTTGATATATCCTTTGCCATGAGTGTGATCAGTCAGTTCCTAGAATCACCTTGTAATAGTCATTGGGATGTTGCTGTTCGAATTTTGAGATACTTGAAAGATGCACCAAGTTAAGGCTTATTGTATAAAGACAATGGACACACTTTAGTTCATGAGTACACCGATGCAGACTCGGCTGGGTCACTATCAGACATACAATCTATGATTGGGTATAGTATATTTGTTGGAGGAAATTTGGTATACTAGAAAAGTAGAAAACAGACCATAGTAACAGGATCAAATGCCGAGTCAGAGTATAGAGCCATGGCATATACATCTTCTGAGTTGATTTGGATATAGAACATGTTAAAAGAATTAGGAGTTTGTCACTCACAGTCTACGAAGTTACTATGTGATAATCAAGCTGCGATTATATTGCTTCTATCATGTATATCATGAGAGGACTAAACATATTGAAGTCGACTGTCATTTTGTTAGAGAAAAGATTCTACAGAATGTGATCAAAAGTAGTCTTCTGAAGTTTGAAAATCAACTTGCTGACTTATTTACCAAAGCTCTTGGGGGATCTAGAGTAAGGTTTATTTGTAATAAGTTTGGAACATATGACATATATGCTCCAGCTTGAGGAGGAGTGTTGATGTATGTTAATTCATGTACCTAGTATTTATGTATCTAGGTGTCATGTACCTAGTCTAGATTCCTTGTACAATATTTATTGTATGTGTATATTGATTGTGTATAAATATCGAGTAGTGACAGTGCATTTGGGTGTGTCAAGTATTTCAATAAATTCTATCCAGTTTACAGAGACTAAAATGAAATACCAGTGGAATAATGATTCTAATATTTCCATTGAAACATATTAAAACACCCTAAAATATAACAACTTGTTTAATTAATTTGTTGTTATGTATATATTTAGATACTTTTGAATTTATACTTTTAAATATATTTTTGCTTTAATATTTCTGAAATGTTTCCATTTCTATACTAAACACCCAACCAAAATGAAAATTTGATACTTGGCCATTGCATGAGGTCACACTTATTATTTTGATAGTTGCAACATATACATGTGTTCTCACTCGACAGAGGTATTCCTTAGGATGTCTAATATGTGCTGCTTTGGAGATATCATTTAACAAAATTGACTGATTTGATAAATTGTACGAGTTTATTAACCTAATTATACTTTTATGGCCCTAACGGGATTTTTCTTTGTTTAATTTTGTTGCCATAAACATACAAGATAATGTGTGCAGATGTTTTAGTGTTTCTTGTAGTGGTGGATTTAAGTGAGAGTACATATTTTATTTGGCTTGTAGTGACATAATGGAGTCATGAAAGCATAAATTTCTTACTTCTTGAAGCATTTCTGTTGGAGTAACTGTTTTTTCTGGGATTATGTTACTTGCAGGTCGTGGTTTTCTCACCATTTGAGGCTTCAGAACGTCAATTATCCGAAAATTTAAGGTTAATTATGGGGCATAGAAATATATTCAACAGAATGCAATTGTTTGAGTCTGATAATGATCAGAGCTGGAATCATATGCATCCAGAGCAACCTTACAGCCATTTGGGTATTGCATGTTTAAATCTGATTTTCTTTCACATATGTTCATTGCAATCTATGTTTCTATATTCTTTAGGGGCCTTCTAATCTTGCACTATATGCTACAAAAGGATATGCGTATGAATGAAAAGATAGTTCCACGCATGCATAGATTGTAACTTGTGGTAGTTAGTGAAGGAACTTTGGTTTATGCATGCCTTTTAATGTGGGATCTGGCTTTATCTATTGTATGGGTTGATAGAAGCTGCCTCATAATGGTAGGTGAGTGATTCATTCATTGCATTATGCTTGGCTGGGTAATTACACAAAGTAACTTTCTCTTTACGTAACAATCGTACCATCTCTGTGCCTTTCTAGTATCTGAGGAACTTGAAATGGTCCATTCTGACATAAGAATTTATCTGCCACGATAAACTTGTAGTAATATGCACTCTTTGTATTAATTAATGCTCATAATCTTCCCATATTTTATTGCAGGAGGGGCTGGTGCCGCTGAAAATAACTCTCTCGTTTATCCCATTGAAAATATGCCCGTGGATGGTGTGCCTTATACTTCTCACTGGAATCCTACTCCAAGGTCGATCGGGTTTCCTTCATCCAGTCACAGCATTGAAATGCCACAATATCAAACTGATTCTTCAGGCCCCTCGTGTCATCCTTTCTTGAATCCATCTGTTGGTGGAAGCTTCCCCATGCCCCCTGAAAATTATGCACATCATGCCTCCTCGTCCAATTATGGAGGCCAAACTTTCCATGGGGTTGAGGGTGGTTTTGTTGATGTTTCAATGACCAATGTAAGAGGTCCATACAAGCGAAAAAGCCCTGGTGTTCCTGCAGTCTCTGAGAGAGGCAGTTCAAGCAGATACTATAGTAGTGGAAGTTCATCTGATCTGTCCGCTGACATATGGCAGGAGAAACCAACTGCAGATTCTCATCATATGCCTTGGGAATTCCCTACCATCAACCCTAGCTATAGAGGCAACAGCCTCTCAATTGGTGGTGAGGCTACTCTGAGGAATGTGAGAAGCAGAGCGGCCCTTGATTTGGAAACCAATCTGGCTAGGTCCCATTCATCAAGCAATCCTTCTCACCATCCATATACACATACAACTAATAACCCTGCTGATCATTCTGGCACAGTGGAGCTTATGGGTCAGAGTTCTAATGCTCCAGAACAGGAATGGAACCAAAGTCATAGCACTCCTGCTGCTCATGGGAGGATTCTACCTCCAGGTTAGTTCCAGTTGTCTAGATTTATTTTGTCCTTGTATAATATTTCCTGTTGTATCTGAAAGATTTTTTGCAAATTGCAGATACCAATGTTTTCAATCATGAGACAAACCACTTCATTGTAGGAAGCAATAATAGTAGTGCTTCTGTAGATATTGGGGTGTACCATAATGATTTCATTTCAAGCAGAAGTCCTATACCTCAAAATTTGCAAGGTAACTCAAACCAATCTGCGAGGGGAGTTCGAAGCAGTTATACACAAAGATCTGTCCCACCTTTTAGAGGTCCTTCGGGCAATTTACATATGGGGCACACAGCAGCTTCAGATGAAGGATTGCATTTAGTTGCAGAAAGTCATACACCGAGACATCCAAGGCCATTCTCCACCATAGGATGGCGTAACAATGATCGGAATGGAAGAACAAGAATATCAAGTGATAGATATCGGCCACTCTCTGATGAGGATAGTCTTCGTGATCGATTGGCATCTCAGGTATGTTTTTTCTTGCTTCAGGAATTTGTATGCATCCATTGGTGGAGGGATTGAAAACTCTATTATTATTGCAATCGCAAGCGTTACACAAGTCACTTGCCACGTAATTTTTCAATGCTTGCTACCCATCTCTTTTCTATATATGATGGAGTGCTTCAGCAATTGACCCGAATGATTTCTCTCTGGTGATTAACGGCCAAAAAAGCTGTTCTATGGCTGGCAGCTTTAGTGAGAGACTGGTGATTACAATAGTTCAAGTGGGTGGAATAACCAATTGGTATCTGTCTACTAGGAATTTATAGAGCCAACATTGGATTGACGGGTTGGCACAAATCCTCCAACAAACAAATGGAAGGGGCCAAAGAAGGGGGAAAAAAATAAGAAAAGAAAAGTGGAATGGGTATGGTGGGCTTTTGACAAGAGCGAGAGATAGTATTCGATTTGGCACAGACTCCCTTTAGTGAGTGCAGCAGAGAGTTTTTGAACAGATTTGCCCCCCCGTCCATGAGTTCCAGTTTTGGGAGGGTAGATTGGTGGGTACTTCCAGGGAAGTCCATTTTTGCTTCTATATTTTTAGCCTTCCCTATCCTACTGCACAACAATGCTGTGCCTGAACAATTAGAATATACCTACTCTTGTGTGATTGAAGGCTGAATTCGGTCACATGTAAGGGGGTTTGAAGGCAGGTGTTGACATCAGTGAGAGGAATTTTCTCAACTTCTGTACATTTCAAAAATTACAGTTTTAATAATATTCATTGTCACACTTCCTCTATGCTGTGTATCCTAGGGCATTTTATAAACAACTGTGGCTGCAGGAAGAAATGCTCATTTCTTTCCTATTGAAATAGCTAAACTTCTGTTTCTTAGCAACTGACATGACAAACAAGTGAAGAAGATGAAATTCAGGTGTTCTTCTAAAAAATCCTTTAGAATATTGAGGATATAATTATGTATATATTTAAATTTGGGAATTACAGGTTGACCCTTGTCCATCATACATAAATAAGGTTTGTGATTGATGGAGCTAACACACAGGAAATAAACCCCTTACCCTTTTCTCCCATCTCCTAAAGTAATCTCCTTTAGTTTCAATCTCGTATCAAAGCCAAAACTCTAGGTCATACAGTTGTGAAAACTGAAAACATGTAAAACAGAGCGTAAAAGTCAAAAACCACCAACATTGGAGGCTTGCCATTCACCGTTGACTAAAGTCTAGTTGGGCATCCCACCAGTGTCATTAGTTTGTGAGCCAGTAAGGCGACGGGTGTCACTCGTGGTGGCACGTGAAGGTTTCGTTTGTCTCTGGCTTATTCTGTGGTAGTTGCCACCTTATTCTCTGTCTATATGGACCATCTCCAGTGCTATTTGACTTCTTTTCTATTTTGGTCCATAGTTGAATCTAGGACCTTCAACGCCTCTTTTTGAGATGTCTCTATTCCGTTTTGTTTGTCTTGGTGTTCTGAGGTTTGTCTCGGAAATATTTTTTTTTTTTTTTTGTTTTCTACTCTGGATTGTGAGTTGGTTGATTAGTCTTTGTTAGTCCTCTGCTTGATTGAGGCTTGTCTTCTAAGTTTTTGTGTTGGTTTTCACTCCCCCTTGGTTTGATTATCATTCTCTCACTGTTGTAGCTAAACTTACAGCGTCCACAGATGACGAATTACCCGTTAGAAATAGGATATGTCTTTAGTGTAGGGATTTGATTTTCTTCCTGTTAGGTGCAAGAAATGTACAGTTCTAATGGGGGTAGCGTTAAATTGCTTGGGAGTATATTTTCAAACCTTCCCATCTACCTTTTTATCACTTTTCAAGATGCCAGTGTCAGTTATGAGAAAGTTGGAGAAGAAGATCTAGAGACAATTTTCTTTGGGGAGGATATGGGGATGGATTTAAATACCATCTAGTAAAGTAGGGGAACAGTTGGCAAACCCATGAGGTTAGGAGGCTTGGGAATCAAGAAGCTCCCAGGATGAATGATGCACTAATATGAAAATGGCTATGGAGATTTATAACTTGAACATCTCCAAGTTCAACTAATAAAATTTTGGGCTTACGCAAATGAGCTTTGGTTTGCATTTTCAATCATTTTGATGGGTCTCCAAATCTTTTGTGTGGTTCCCTTCTTGTTTCTGTAGCATTCTTGTTTCCAAGTCAATTGAAATGGCAGTGGGAGAAGAAATTAATTCTTGATCCTTGCTGTGCAATTTCATCTTATTTTTGTTCTAGTTGTTGACCTTTTGTCAAGATTGAATTTTGGTTGTTGAGGTCTAGATTTGTTCTGTTTGTATGATGCTTGATGTGATGATCTAGTTTTTATTGTAGTATGTCTGTGGTCTGTGATCCTATATATTAGTTTTTATCAGATGTGCCAAAACGAAATAGAATTAAGAATACTGATGGATAAACTGAAAGCAGATGAATTTTAATTGAATGCAGAACTTTGTTTTTGATGACATTAGATGCCATTCATTTTTCTGTGCACGAGGTAGTTCCATCTGCTGTCATCCTTATTTGAATGCCTGTCTATTTCGCATACTGTAACATTTGAAGGTTATTGGAAAACAAATTCTTTTATTTTCAGTTGTCATGTATTGGCTAATGTTACTTGGGACGTCCTTCACTATGGCTGGCGGTATAGGCATGTGTACACAATGTGCCTTTTTTTTTACGGTATAATGTACAATGAGGGTTGGCTTGGTTGGAACACCATTTGGGCTCATGGTTCGCTTAAGAGCGGGTTGGTATATAATTTTAAGACAATTACTATAGCGCTCATATGAGAAAAATGGAAAAACAAAACGAAAATTTATAAGGCATCATAAAATCTAAAGTAAATAGTACAAAATTCAAATTTCCAAATCTACAAAACAACTAGATAAAAATTTTATATAAAATAAAACCACTTAAATGGTTTAATTAGCATTTGGCATGTGATTGGGATCAGATCATGATTCCATGGGGGAGTCCAGTCTTTGTGGTATGTGTGTGCATTGACTTCTTTAATACTGATTTATGACTTGTAGAGATCTTGATATAACCTATTAGCGCTAGCTTACACATATTTGTTTATGTTATTTGGATGTCTTTGCAGGCCCTAATGATTGCAGACCGCTCAGCCTTGTATGGGTCGAGAAGTATGCTCGATCAGCACAGGGAGATGAGGCTAGACGTAGACAACATGAGCTATGAGGTTGCCATCTGCTCCTCTCTCCTATTTATTTTATCTTGTTGCTGATTGCTCTCAATTATCAAATTATTGGCATGCGTGTAGGAACTACTCGCACTAGGGGAAAGGATTGGAAATGTTAGCACAGGCTTGTCTGAAGATCTTATCTCAAGGTGTTTGACCGAATCAATATATTGTTCTTCTGATCAAGTCCAAGAGGAAGGAAGATGTGTTATCTGCCTGGTGAGAACTGAACTTATTTTTTTTCCCCACCTTTTTTGGGTAAATTTCACTTTATTCCCTAAACTTCACCTGATATCTCACTTTAGGACCTTTTTTTTTTTTTTTTTTTTTGGGGTTTGGTTTGTTAAGTGCTAAACTTTTAACTAGTTGTAATGTCCTCTTTAGTGACCAGTTTGCTTTTGGAAGTTAGACATTAACGGTAAGAGTATAGAGCAAAATGGTTACTAAGGAGGGAGATTGCAACTAGTTCAAAATCCAAGCCTTTATTAGTTAATTAAAAAAAAAAAAATGGAAACCTTTGGTCCAATAGTGAGATTTTGGGTAAAGCTCAGATAGTGCAAATTTAGAAGGGCTAAAAAGTGGAATTTGCCCCTCTATTTTTTTTTTCAAGTATATATATATGAGAAGTATAAAAAATCTGTAGAAAATACAATGGACATACCATTGGACATAAACTGGAATGGACCGTATCTACAAGCAAAGATGAGGGAGATGCTTGCCAAAACAAAGCAAGCTAGTTAGGCTATACAATTATATCAAACAAAAGCAAAAATGAAGCGCTTGAACAAACATCACAGCAGCATGAGACCTCAAGTTTTGTTATAGGACCTCGAGGAATGATGGTTGGGATGCTGAACAGAGTCATTTTATTTTACTTAACAATGCGACGGTGTAGCTTGTGTGTTTGGCACCACCTTTACAAAGTGCTATTCGTCCATGGACTGGGCTGTTAAGCAAGACCCAAATTTTGTTTCAGTTTTTGTGACAGAAAAGTTTTGAATGCCACATGAAAATATGAAAATATGTAAAATAAGTTGAGAAGGATAATTTGATAACTGTCTAAATTTTACAAAAATTAATAATGAATTAATTAAACAACTTATTAGCGAATATGTATGGGGGATACATATTTTGAATATATATATATATATATATTTATGTAAGATACTATTTTCAATACGATTGATTATTTACCTGTAAGAAAAATGAAAGCGAAAACATACAGCTCCATTCTGTCCTTTTTTGGCTTATTTGGAAAGAAATAAATGGGAGATGTTTTGATGGATTAGAATTACTATTTATTGGTTCAAGGGTCTTTTGTTTCCACTTTGTATAGCTGAAGGAAGGGGGGAGTTGATGCGAGCTTGGACTCGGTTTTTGAGATTTACTGAGAGTTTGTTAATTCACTTCAGGGTGGGGGTGTGTGTGTTTTTGTTTTTTTGGCTTTGTCTTAGTGCCATTGCATTATTATTATTATTATTTGGTGATGAGAAACTTGGCGAGGCATGGCCAATGTTTGGCTCATCCCTAGGGAGTAAATCTTGGGCTCATGAACTTCCCCACAACACCCTCGAGCTGGGCAAGTATTAGCAAAACTTATGTGGATGGCCTTCAGGGGAGAATTTTAATGCCTGGCTAAATTTCGAATCCATGAGTTTTCCGATTTTACGGTTGAGGAATGCATTCCACTCCTCTAGGCTGCTTTCAAGATTTCGATGAAAATATTAGAATTATTATTTTGTTAGTGTTTCATTTTCGTCTCTTAGGAAATGACTTATCTATCATTGTTGAAAAAGAAATTGGTATATTGTTCCTTGCTATCAAGGCTTGATATATATATATATATATTTATATATATATTCCGATTTGGAAACTGAATTGAGGTGATCCTTAGCTAGCAATGCTGACCCCATAATTGTGCTTGGACAGGAAGAGTACAAGAACATGGATGATGTTGGGACGATGAGAACTTGTGGTCATGATTTCCATGTGGGTTGCATCAGGAAATGGTTATCTTTGAAGAACTTGTGTCCAATCTGCAAAGCTGCTGCTCTAGCTGATCACATGAAAGGAAAATAACTCGCTTGGTTGCCCGGCTCTTAAAAAGACTCTTTAATCCCATTCTTGTAAATATATAAATGTTGTGAAATTTCCTCGATTTGGAGGAAAAGGTACATGTTCAGGATTAATATATTTCTGTAAATTCCCCCAAATGGAGGAAAGGGACATGCTTATTTGGGACTCTGTGAAGGGAGAAAAATGGTTGAATTTCAATCAATTTGTTCAATTAAGGGTTGGTTTGGAAATGTGAAATTATAATAATTTTTTTTTCATTTGTTTTTTTTTTTTTCTTATGTGACATTTTTTTGAACTAATTTTTGATTTCCCTTTTCTTTGTTTGGTAGGTCTTAGGCGTGTTTTTAAATTGGTATAAAATTATTTTAATAAGTTTTTCCCCGGCGTTTTGTGTTTTTGTGGAGAAATTGATAATAGTTACATTCGTTCTCAGATGTACGACTCCGTCATGGCTGATAGTTTGAGTCATTTTCCATGGGAAAAAGCAAGATAAAAATTCTAGATTACATTGTTTGGTTTGCATTTAGCATTTAGAGTGTCAAATTTGATTGAAAATTTTTAACTTTCTTCAATTTTCTCAAATTTTTTTCACACCAAAAATTTTAAACTTTTAACTTTTTCTATTAGTTTTTATATTTTTTATTTTTTTTTCACTTTTCAAGGAACACACTAAATGACTAGTAATTCAAAATTCGTTTAACTTTCTTTTTTTTTGTTTGGGGGGGCCCAAAATTTAACATTTCAAACAAGTATTTAGTATAAACTGGGTGAAAAGTTTGAGGCCTTTGCCAAAATTATTTTTATTGAAGAGGAGGGTAAGATTGTAAATTCACAACTTAGGTTAATGTAGTTGCCACCCAAACTTTGATTAGGGTAGATTCCGTAATTTAGAGGAACGTGTTATCTTAATTTTTAGAGGGACGTGTTATCAAACATATTCTCTATTCAAGGAAATTTCTTATAATAATAGCCGGCTAGATGATATTTTGGACTTTTCAAAATTTTCATCTCTTTCTCTAAATTGAGATTTATATTTAAGGAATGTTTGGTACGAGATAAAAAATTTAGAGAATAAAAGATTACTGGATTAATTATTATTTTGGTAACAGTTATTGGGTAATAAATTTATTATACTTATGGTTGGATTGAAAGAGTAGAAATATTCCCGGTAATAATTATATTATTTTCAGAAAGCTAAGGAAACATTTGGTTTGTTTTTTCGTTTTTTGTTTTCTGTTTTCGTTTTAAGTGTTAAAAGTTATAAAAGAAGGAAATAGAAAATACTCTATTTTTCTTGTTTTGAGATTTTTTTTGTTTTGGATTGAAAATACTCAGAACGACTTTTAATTATTTTTTATTTCATGTGTAAGCTCAATTTCTATTTTTAAAAATAAATTTTGAAAACTCAAGTGACCAAATGTGTTTGAATTGTTTTCCTTGTTATCAAAAGTATAAAATAGAAAATGGACTCAAAATAGAAAATAAAAAACAAAAACAGAAAACAAAAACAGAAAAACAAACCAATGAAGCTTGAAAGTTTTGAATGGATAAAAATTATCTGTGTTTGGAATGAGGGTAAATTGACCAAAGATAAAAATTATTATTTAATCTTAGTAAAATATTATAATAAAATACGTCATCAGAGCAAATTTTATTTTAATAATAATTAATTTTAATAACATATATATAATGAAAGATAATTTTAAATAAAAACATTAATTTAAAAATAATTTTATCATAAATTAATATTTCAAAAGTAATTAACTTTAATAATAAATTATTATTTATTCAAAATTATTTTCATTTTGATAAAATAATTTAATAAAACAAATAATTTCAATTTATTTAAATAAATTATTAATTTTAATATATTATATTAATACAATACGTAATCTAATAAATTATCATTTATGAGTAATAATTTTTATTTAATAAATTATTTTAATAAT
>QLOD02000038.1:3396646-3410480 GCA_003260245.2 Sideroxylon spinosum | reverse complement strand
TTTTCCAATACTCTCCATAGAATCTCCCTAAGAATCCGATCATATGCCTTCTCCAAATCAACGAAAACCATGTGTAAATCTTTTTGACATTCTCTATATTATTTCGTTAACCTCCTCAGGAGAAAGATCGACTCCATGGTTGATCTCCCAGGCGTGGAACCAAATAATAATAATAATAATAATAATAAATCTGAAAGACATTATTTTACATCCTCTTTTACTTTAACGATCCCTTTGTTTTTAATTAATTGATTCTTTTTCTCCCCCCATTTTTCAATAGGTCTGAACCAACATTGTTATGCGCATGCCCATTAAAATAAAAAAATAAGAAACACGTGGGCCAAATGTATAATTAAAATAAAAAAAATACATGAATATATATATAATGTAATGGTTTACAATGAACATATTTGTCATCTGTTTTAGAACACTTTGAGGGCCACATGCCGTGTGTATTCTTTTGTGCTCTATCCAGAACGTGTTTAACTTCTCAATTTTTATTAAAAAATTTAAACTTTTATACCAATTTTTTTCAATTAATTTTATCACGTTTCATTTTGATACCAACTTTTTTTTTTATTTTTTGGCAAACTAAGTACCATCATAGCATATAGAATTTATTATAATTGAGGGAAGACACGGTTAGTTTTGATTTGGTACTAAAATTTAAATTAATAGCTTGTTTTAATCATATAATTGAAATTATTTTTTATTTTTCTGGGTATTTGAGTTAATTTATACGTATTCGATAATCCTGAGTCTTAAAGTTAACAAAACTAATCTTTGGAACCTAGAATTAACAACCAAGCATAGAGGTATGGAATTTATTATAGTTGTGGGTGGATACGGTTAGTTTTGATTTCATATTAATATTTAAACTAATAGCTTTATTATTATTTTGAATACTCAATGTATTTAGGTGAGTTAATGATCAATAAACCCTTTAATAATTCTAAAAAAACTCGAATTAGTAATTACTAAAAAACAAATTTAAGATTTTACTGATTGAATTATCGTTCAGGATTATTCAAATCGTTTTCTCATTCACCAGAAACAAAAACCTATATATTTAATTAACATACTATATATTATATTTGATCGTACCAATTCGACTGTGCTAGCGGACTTCTAAAATCCAAACGAGAAACTCGAATTTTTTATTTTTCAAAATTTGTAACTATATGACTAATTTAAAAAAAATAAAAATAAAAAATAAAACTAAACAAGCCGATCTGATTTAGGCTTAGTTTAAGTGGGGAAAAAAAAAAGGACTTTTTTTTTTGTATTTGTCAAAAAGCTGGGGAGCTACCCATCCAAAACAAAACCTTAATTTAACTATTTTATTGGTTCCCTAATGGGAAATAAACATATTTAAATACAACTTGGTTTGCTTTTATTATTAATCTTATTTATTTATAATTCTAATTGTTCATTGGTAGTTAGAGATACAATCATGCAATCAATGACTCTATCCCCTCATTCCATGTCAAATAATCTTTTATTTGTTGCATTTTTTTTTTAATATTATTATGTGTTTCGTATATGTATCTATTTAAATTATTTTTTTAGTTAAATGTATTATATTCATTTTGGTTATTAATTATTATAGAGTAGTTATGGTATTGTCTTTATTATATGGCCGACACCATATTTTGGCGTTAAAGGATGACTTTTGATATTAATTAGATTTAAAAGTCCAATTATTAAAGAATTTATTAGTAGAGCTAATTAAAGTTTGTCTTGTTATTGTCTTCAAGTGGGTGTTGTAAATGTATAGTACTTTTTTTTTTTTTTAATGATGGCCGACAAAAATCTCGTAATGTGAATGTTAATTTTGATTTTTTTAATCTAGTTTTTAAATATATATATATATATATATATATTTAAGTTATTTTGATTTTTTTTTAATTGTATTCATTTGATTGTTGTTGTCTTTGTTTTATGACCCACACACTTTACTTAAGATGAAATAGATATTGATTTTAATTTTTTATGTAACTATTAGAGTAATGTAGGATGAATTATACTTAGATACCATTTGAGCGACCAAAAAATCACAAAAAGTTTAATTTTTATTAATTTTTTCCAACTTCCTTCACCAAATATATTTTTAACTTTTATCAACTCCCCTCAATTTATTTTTAATTTTTACCAATCTTTTCTAATTTTTATAAATTTTTATCAAACACCAACGGTGCCACAGGTATATAAAATTATACTTTTTTTTTTTTTTTGTGATACCAAACGACATGTTAATACCTTTTTAGTTAACTCTAAATCTCATTTTAACCTTTACATTTTAAATTGTCTCACTTCACTTCATATATTTTTAAAACATTTCATTTTACTTGTTTCATCAACTTTATTATTGAGAAACGTCACATATCCACACATTATGGGCACATAACATTTTTTCGATAAATTTTTTATTTTAAATAATAATTGACAAAAGAAAAAAAATGAAACAATTTAAATTTATTCAAATAAAGTAAAACAATTTAAAATATAGATCATAGGGTTAGATTGATGATAAAATACAAAAGTATTAAGCATAATTTATCTAAAAATATATTAATTTAGTTATTTGACATTTTCAAGAAGTTGCAAAATATAAATAAATAAATAACCTTTACAAGCGTTCCTAAAATAAAAAAGAAGACCATTTTATATATATATAAAAAAAAAGAAAACGAAAAAAGAAAAAATATTCCCCTCCTATCCTTGTTTGGCAATCAAGTACGTTTTTTTTCCTTTTTCCTTCCATCTTCATTTCTATTATTTTTCGGAAAAAAAAAATTGACAAAATTATTGAAATTGATAAGATTCAACTTAAATAATTCATCAAAGAAAGTTATATTGATATATTTTTGTCTATTTGTGAAAAAATTCTCGTCCCAATAATCAAGTCGACCTTGACAAAAGTCACTCGTTGCAAATCTTCATGCATGTGCATGTGCACATGTTCATTTTATTTAATTACTACACAACCACTTTATTATTATAAACCGAATCTCGTTGAACAAGTGGACTAAAGATTTAATTTATCTCATTTAAACAAATTTAATCCTATTTTGTGCCAAACTTACCAAATTGATTCAACTAAAAATCGCAAATCTAAACGATTGAGGGGAAAAAGAAACCACCGATTTAAATGAATAACTTGTGTTTATTATTTATCACATAAAATATAAATACGAATTTAATTACACATTTTTTATTTTATAAAATTGGTTGAATTATCAATTTTATATAAGAGTGGAATTGAATCGAGTTAAATTTTAGTTTATTGGAGCTTGCATGACTTGAACAAATAACATTAGATTTGAGTTCTAATTCGAACATTTATATAGACTCTAAATAAACAAAACAAATAACAATTTAGACTTGAGTTTGATTTACGTTGACTAATCAAAATTACGTCATTCATCTAAAATGTTATAATTCAAAATGAACAATCTGATCAAACTAAAAATATATTATTTCCTTACATTAAAACGATATTGTTTTAGTATAAAATATTATAATATATATTATTTCTCAAGTAAAACATATTATAACTTGAGTTTAGCTTGAATTTTAAATGAGTTATAAAAAAGTTTGAATTTTATTTGTTTAAAGCCACGAATCAAACTCTAATCGAGCTTGTAGTTTAGAGTTATTTCATTTGTGAGTATTTCTAATTTTATACGTTTAATGTGAAATTGAATTCTTATAATAATTTTTTTCTTATTCTAAATGAAAAATATTTATATCATTTTCTATTCTAAAGGAAAACAATAGTAATTTAGGAGGTGTTTAAAATTTTGAAAAAGTTAAAAAGAATTAAAAATTAATATAAAAATAATACGTTATGAAATTTAATTAAAAAAATTTAAAGCTGTTGGAATTTTTAAAAAAAATTTCAAAGTTTTTTGAAAGCTTCAAACGGAGCCTCATGGTATAAGAGTGTGTTTTTGTAATTAAGAATTTAAGAGGGGGTTCGTGGGAATTTGAGGAATTTATGGGAAAACTGAAATTAACCAATATATGAACCAAAACAACAGCTAGTATCTGACAAAGAACTGAGCAGAGGAGAGAAGAGGAAAAGAAGCAGAGTGTACTTCTCGAGCCCAACTTGCGAATGCCAAGGCTTCTTCCGTTTCCAAAACTAGGGGCTTTGGAGAATTCCTCTCTGCAGCAGAAATTATCAGACTCTGCTCATTTACTCCTCAGATCTTCAGGTAAAAAAGCAGTGATTTTTCCATTCCCATCTCTCAGAATCATCAAACTTTCTTTTACACTTTTCTCTTCCACCTTTCTTTTTTTTTTGGGTACTGAGAAACGCTCCAGAGTGTGTTCTTTTGTTTCTAATTGTAATTGTGGAGAGGCCGTTTCTTTTCGTGCTGACCATTCTGTGTTTGTTTCTCATGAAATTTTGATTTTCCGCGAAAGTTTTGGATTGGTTCTGAAAAAATATGTGTTCTTGTTGGCCTTCTTCATTTGTTTGTATTCCTCATATATATATATATACATGTGCTTGCGGAAATATATTTTTTTAATATGTTGTGAAGTTTATTGTGTCTGTGGATCTAAATGTTTAGTATTTTTTGAGGATTGAACTCATTTTGAAGGTCAGAAACTGTCGACTTCAATTGTCTAATGTATATATATTTGATATATTAACTTGATGAAATTACTGCTGTGCAGATTTTGTGAATTTCAGATATGGTTCTTTTTTTGAGTCTTTAGCTTCCATTGAAGATTAGAAAGATCCAAGTGTTGGATGGAAAAAGGGTGTGATGTTTGATACAATTTTGTTAACAATCAGAAATGTCAATCTTCAATGTTTCTGAGATTTTTAAAAAAAAAAAAAGTTCAAACCTCCTCTCTCTCTCTCTCTCTCTCTCTCTCTCTCTCTCTCTCTCTCGGTTCAGTGATCTTTTTATCTAATCTTTCTCTTAGGCTATGTTTGAATTATGTCCTTGTTTGGGTTGTGATAGGACGGAATTTAGAAATTTAAAATCAATTTAATTAAAAAATTAATATATTGATGAATACCCCCTATTTTATTATATATTTTTTAATTCAAGTAGACAAAGATGTGTATTTGAAATTTTGTTTCTTTCTTCTTTTACCTACCTTTTCCCTTCCCTTTTCTTTTTCTTCACCAAATCCTGGCTCCAGACCATAACAAAATTCTCCGAGATTTTCAATTTCTCCAGATATATTCGCGAGATTTTCAATTTCTCCCCGATATATTCGTGAGATTTTGATAAATTTTAAAAAAACCTGATTAAATCGCGAGAAAATGAAAATATTGCGATAACTTCTCAATTACCACGAATTTCGCAATAAATTTGCTAATCTCGCGAAGTTGTCTATTCTCTCGTCACCCTAAACTTACCATACTATTAGAAACCTAAATTGCCTAATAATATAAATACACTAATAATTAAGTACAAACTAAAGAATAAGAAAAACTTGGCTACCATTGAAATCAAAGCAGTGCCTTGAAATTTTCAACATTGTTCATTAATAGCAATATTCTTGATTTCTTTCACTTTGATTTAAAAATAATTATGTATATATGATATATAATTATATCTTAGATTTACTATTTAGTTATTAACAATTTATGTATACATATATGATATATACAAGTATATATCTTTTAGTATTTCAATTGGTTATATTCAAATTATTGAATAAGTGAACTATGCAATCAAAATATCAATACTATAGAATTAATTTGTGACTCTATATCTGTTTTTTTATTTGTTTGATAAATTAATTTGTGTCTGTATAACCTAAATTTATTAAATAAAATATACTATATCATTATAAAATTTTGCAACTACATATTTTATATAATAATATAAATAATTATATTTTATATAATAAAAATAATTTTTATAATCCTTTTTTAATTTACATAAAATAGTCATTTATATTTACACTTGTTAATAGCAAGCATATATATAAAAAATTGTAGGTTATTATTTTGGCTCATTATTTTTGCATATAATTTAACGAATAATTTTTTATCTCTATAATTACAGTTTAAGTTATAATAAAAAAAAGTATTATTGGATAACAAATGTTGATACAATTTTGTTAGAAAGGCCCAAGTTTTGGATTGGAAAAGGGGTGTGATGTTTGATACAACTTTGCTAACAATCAGAAATGTCAATCTTCAATGTTTCTGAGATTTAAAATAAATAAATAAATAAATTCAAACCTTCTCTCTCTCTCTCTCTCTTTTCTCTGGTTCAGTGATCTTTTTATCTAATCTCTCTTAGGCTGTGTTTGAATTCTGTCCCTTGTTTAGGTTGTGATGGAACATGGAATTTAGAAATTTAAAATTAATTTAATTAAAAAATTAATATATTTATGAATGCCCTCTGTTTTATTATATTTTTGTAATTCATTTAGACAAAGATGTGTATTTGAACTTTTTTTTGTTTCTTTCCTCTTTTACCTACCTTTTCCCTTTCCTTCTGTTTTTATTCACCAAATCCTGACTCCAGACACAGCCTTAATAAAAAGGTTGTTATGTTGTCAATTTTCATGGATATTTGAAGATCTTATTAATTTGCCAAATAGTTTGAGTTTCTTGGTACAATATGGGTCGGTTTTGTGTTTGTTTATATTTAATTATCAGTTAAACTAGGTTTCCGGTTTAGGAAGTGATTGGACATGTATTCACACTGAAATATATTTTAGTTCTTAGTAGATAGAGCAATCCTAGAAGGTGTACAGTAGCTGTCTTAATTATGTTTTAGAGAGGCATCCTAAGTACTGGAGTAAAAGGTAAGCAAAAGGATGAAGTATAAAGGGCTCTTGGATGATGCATACTTGTTTTTCCTTCGTTTCTTACTTGCTTTATATTGTTATTATCTATTGTGGGTTTGGTTGGTGTGAGTGGTGGTAGTTTCTTTGGAGTTTCTTTGAAGGGATTGGTTCATGTAGTTCTCTGTTTGGTATGGTGTCCATAACGAATACCGATTAGAGGTTGAATATTGTTCACATACCCAATAATTAGCCTCGCCTAGCCTGCATGCATATCAGATACTTCTTTCTCAGCCAAAAATTCATCTCAACTATTCCAGGTATTGTGGGTCAGGTGAACCTCTGCAGTTGAGAGTGCATTTTGTCTACGCTCTTCTGCTCTGAATCAAGAGGAAATAAAATATGCAAACATCAAAAACAAGGTACAGCTTTCATTGACTTGGTTTTGTCTCATTATTATCTCCATAAGCTTTATACAGCTGCTTGTGGTGCAATTTCTGTCTAATGAAAATGTTATTTTATATTGTATATTTTCCCAAGAAAATGGATAAGCATGAGCTTGCTGAAATGCTGTATAGTTACTATTTGTCAAAATTTAATGGCAGGCTTATTATATACAGACCCATTTATATATATATATATATGTATATTATTTTTCATTTTCAGAAATTAGTGAGAGACCTGATAACTCTTTGAGTAGATCTTTCTTCTGGGGAAGTTCTATTTTGTTTGCAGTTTATTTGCATTTTCTTATGGCAGTTGTAAGTGTCAGTTTTGGTTACTACATTATTGTTCCTGGTTCTAACTTGTGAGTCATGCTCCCAAAAAAAAAAAAAAAAAAATTTGTGTACAAAAATGAAAAAAGGCTTTCTTTTCTCCCATCAATTCGAATTCAAAGCTTACGTACCAAAAAAAAAAAAAAAAAAATTATGCGTGATACAACTCAGAAATGACTTAATTATTGTGATATGCACAGAAAAGAAGATAATATTGAAATAATTACGGAGGCAATTTGGGCAATAGTAAAGGTAAATTGTCTCCTAGAATTGTATGATCTGGAAATTTATCTCATGGTCTGCAGTTTACCTCACTAGTATCTGTAAGATATGTTTTTAGTCAGCAGTGTTCAAGAAGTTTGTAAACCTACTGTAGGATATTATAGTATCTTCGTTTTAGGGTTAGAAGTTTCTTCTTTCGGTAGTATATTATTCTTGGTAAAATCATATGATTTTCTTTGCATATATATTGGTTTAGAAATAGTTGATATTGTATTTATATAAATTGAGTAGTAGTTTGAATATTGATAGGCAAAAAACCAATATGCACCAAGATGATGTGTATATGAATTGGTTGAAGTCTGAATATCCAAAGGGCGTAGAATGATTTTTGTGTGTGTGTGTGTGTGTGTGTGTGTGTGTGTGTGTGTGAGAGAGAGAGAGAGAGAGATTGTGTTATCTCAAGAATTTATGGATATTTTCAACTTATCACAATGCATGAGGTTCTATTAGGAGAAAAATGCTGTTGAAACCAAACATAGAGACCGGGGCGGAGACTGGGGTGGTTGAGTGGGGTCAATTGACTCCACTCATTTCAAAAGAAAAAATTAATTTTGCCTATATATATATTTGGTATTGTCCTCACTAAATTTTTTTTTGACCCCACTATTTAAATTTTTCTATAGAAGATTAAAAGTCAAGTCATTTTTTTGACAAAATTCTCCCATCATCTCTCTCTTTCTTCTCAGCAGACATCTTCTTTGTTCTTCTTAAAGACTTTCTGTATTATTTGGTATATACCTCACTTTTTGGTTGGTTATATTAAACTAATCACCATTGACCTAAGTACTTTTACCCTCACATTCTGAGTGGCGTTACTGTCTAATATAGGTATATAATAAGATATTGATGCGTTTTGATAAGATTATTGCTACATATATATATATGTATATCAATACGTATATATGTATGGATCCAAAAGTAAGTTTTTTAAAATTTTGCTTACTTCTCAGAATTAAAATTTTGCTTACTTCTGGTTCCCCCACTATATTTTCTATCTCTGCCACTGCATAGAGATGATTCGCAGGTCCCTTCTTTGCCATTGTTATTTGATCCATGGTCCACAAATAAGATAATGGCCAATAGGCTCAAAAAATATATATAGTTGTTTACTAGTTCTTCACTGGAAGAATTTCAATGACCTCCCTTAAGTTTTGGGCTTAGTACAGTTGACCTCGGCCTGTCTCAAAAATAGTTGGAAGACTTGCTAAAACCAGTTTACTACTATGTCATTCTTAAGCTTCTTAGCAAGCTCCATTTAGTTGCTTTACCTATTTTCTGTAAGTTATTATGCTGAATACCACTCTTTCCCCCACAGAACTAGCGCTTCAGAGGTGACTCAAAGGACAGATTCTGCAACATCTCGAACTGCTCGACAGCTGAAGATGCAAGGATCAGATTCTGACTCTGTTCCTTCTCCAAATCCCGCCAACAGGACACCCAAAGGCAGAAATCCTAAAGTCACCGAGCGCAAATCACCTCAAACCCCAGCATCTGAGGTATTCTACATTGATTTACCTTTCATGGCATTGATGCCTTACATATGCCTTTCAACTATGACAATCTCATTGATACTGCTTCTCAATAAAGAACTATTTGGAGCCTCTAGGATCAAATCGATTCGGTGCAGGTTTGCGTCATTAAGAATAAGCAACTGAGGGTACTCTAAGTGCATTAAGAAGTAGACTTTGGGATGCCTGGAAACTTTCTATGCGATAGCGATTTAAATTTGTTGGCAGGACCATGAGAGTTTGGGCTAGTTTGTGTTATGGTGGTATTCTTTCTTCAAGGGAGTTCCATCAGAAAAATGCATATCCGCATGTAGGGGGAAATTTTTCTCATACTGTTACTGGGCTTTTTGGTGTCTCCCAATGCCGCTAGATCATCACATTTTTTACATTCATATGTTTTTTGTTCTCCCCAATACCAGTGCCCCAAGGGCAAGGAAGAGTCTAATAAACAATAATGACTATCTTTGTACTTTTCAAGGCTAGTTAATGCTAACTTTTTCAAATTAACTTTCAGATCACTATGTATAACTTTAAAGGACCAAATAGCTTTAATGATGTACCAACCTTATGAATTTATGTGTATACCCTCTCTATCTCTCTCTTCCAATATACTTGACTCTTTCTTTGTTAGCTCTATTTTTTATTCTTCTTTATCTCTTGAAAACGAAAAGAAGCTAAACCCTAACACTCCCCCCCTCCCAACTCTCCAAACCAAAAAAAAAAAATGATAATAATAATAAATAAATAAATAAATAAAATAAAATAATTAATCCTTTTCCTAGTATCACAATTGAGGCAAGAAAGAAATCCTTAATTAAAAACTGACATCTTTTTTATTTTTATTTTCTTAATAAAGGATAGAGCTAACAAAGAAAAAATCAAGTATAATGAGAGAGAGAGTATACGCATAACGTTGGTACATCATAAAGTTTATTTTGGTCCTTTAAAATTATATTTATAATGGTTTGAAAAATTAATTTGAAAAAGTTAGTAGAGACTTGCCTTGAAAATTGCAAAGATAATCATTATCATTTATGGCTCTTCCTTGCCCTTAGGGCACTGGCAAGCACAACCCTTCATTTTAATGCTTTAATCGGATGTGAAAGGTTGAAAGAAATGGATGAGTTTTCAAGTTAATCTAATCGGTGAACGCATGAACTATCTCTCTCTTATCAAAGTTGATTTCACTTTTAAAGCTCAGCTGAATTTGTTGTCACTTAATTTTACTAATTCAGCCAGTTGTATTGCTGCACGAAGCTTCATTTACTAGTGTTCCTGTTATATGCTTGTATGTTATTTATCTAAATCATATTACAGCTTGATTCTTTTCGCTTTTTATTCCTCCCTTTTTGTTTCTGTATGTGTTCTTATATGTTCATATATTATTACCACAATTATCACCACTGCCTTGATGTCTATCCAATTTTGGTATGATGCTTCGCTGAGCTACTGTAGATCCATTTAATAATCTCTCTGTGTTCTGTGAGGTCCAGAAAAAGAGGACAAACAAAGTGTCTGAATTGGAATTGCAGCTTGCTCAGCTCCAGGAGGAATTGAAGAAGGCAAAGGAGCAGCTTAGCTCATCCGAGTCTTGGAAAAAGCGGGTTCAACAAGAGGCCGAAGAGGCGAAGAAGCAATTGGCTGCCATGTCGGCTGAGCTTGAGGAGTCCCGTCAACAGCTGATGGAGCTTTCTGCCTCCGACGATGCTCGGGTTCAAGAGCTCCGAAAGATCTCCCAGGACCGAGACCGGGCATGGCAATCTGAACTCGAGGCAGTTCGGAAACAACACTCAATGGACTCTACTGCCTTGACTTCTGCTATGAATGAGATCCAGAAGCTCAAGATCCAGCTGGAAAGGGTGGCCGAGTCTGAAGCTGCCCAGGCTAGGCATGCAGAATCAGCACATTCTGAGATGTATAACTTACGGCTGGAACTTTCAGAAACTCTCTCCCTGGTTGAGAAATTGAAAATGCAGCTTGGTGATTGCAAAGAATCAGAAGCTCGGGCCTTAGAGGAAGTTAGCAAAACTAAAATGCAATTGGAAGTATCGAGGAAAACTGAAGAGAATCTTAGATCCGATGGTTGTAAAGCTATGGATGCATACAGATCCTTGGCGGTGGAGTTGGAGCAGTCCAAAGCTCGTGTAAATGAATTGGAGGAACTCGTTAGAGAACTCCAGGCTGATCAAGCCACCTATAGCAGAAAGAGCTCAACAGACCCCTCATGCAATGTTGAAGTTGCTCGAGAAAATGGAGAATCTGACAATTCAGACCAGCTCAAGGCAGAGCTTGATCGTCTGAAATTCGAAGTAGGTCAGTTGAGAACTGCATTAGATGTGGCTGAGACAAGGTACCAGGAGGAATATATTCAAAGCACGTTGCAGATTAGAAGTGCTTATGAACTAGTGGAGCGGGCTAAAAAAGAGTCATCCTTGAGAGAGGCTGAATTGGCATCAAAGCTGAAAGAGGCAAAAGCCGACATTGAAGAGTTGAAAGCGAACCTGATGGCTGAGGAGACTAAATTGCAAAGTGTTTCTGAGGAGCACGAATGCCTGGGTAAAAAGATTGAGGAAAATGAGCCAAGAGAATCTGAATTGGAAACCGAGATGAACAAGCTTGAGCTAGACTTGGCAGATTTAAAGGCGAGGTTGATGGATAAAGAAAAACAAATGCAGATTATAACCAAAGAAAATAACCTGCTGAAATTGGAATTCAAGAAGAGAGAGGAGGAGCAGGATGAAGCAAACGACGAGGCCCTTGCTTTAGCTGAAGTAGCTAGGGCTGCAGAGCGAGAAGCTCTGATGAAGCTAGGTTGTTTAACAGAGGAAGCAGATAAAAGTAACAGAAAGATTGCCCGTGTTACTGAACAGCTGGATGCAGCACAGGCTGCCAACACACAGATGGAAGCTGAGTTGAGGCGATTAAAGGTGCAATCGGACCAGTTCAGGAAGGCAGCCGAGGCAGCTGCTGCTATGCTTTCAACAGGGAATAACAGCAAGTTTGTCGACAGAACAGGTTCGCTCGACCTCAACTACCCAACCATTGGTGGAAAGCTTGGTTCACCTTTCTCTGACGACGACATGGATGATGACTCACCCAAGAAGAAAAATGGTAACATGTTGAAGAAGATTGGTATCCTGTTGAAGAAGGCCCAGAAGTAGATGCCCCATTTGGCAGGTTGTGTACTGTTCTTCAGTGTGTGTGTTTTGGTCTTTGGAGTGGGGTTCCTGTAGTATAGTTAGGATTTGGAAGGGCTGACATGGCAATGCTACGTTAGTTCGGTGACTTGTGATTAGAATCATTAGATTAAAATTCAACGTTCCGAATGCATTCACGTTTTTTTTTTTTTTAATTAAAATAGCGTGAATGCATCTAAATTGTTAGAATTTTAATCCGGCAATCCATACTTCAATGTCACAAAACTGACGTCACATTGTAATGTTAGCCTCCCCTTTTATTACATTTATACTATTGGATTCTATAGTGTTTATGGAAGCCATTAGATCAAATATGGGTTTCACATTATACTTGGGCTCACACTTGATCCAACGGCTCCAAAAAAAATAAAAAATAAAAAAATACTGGGTCTTGTAGTGAAAATGTAGTGGTACAAGCCCTCCAATTTGTATTTGTTGGCTTGTTTCATATCCTGCTTATTTGGTTGCTAATTCTTGGACTGTTTCTTAACAGGTTTTTGGTGGCTGCCAAGATTTAAAAAGAAAATTTTTAGGAAAACCATTTTTGCGGAACTTGTATAGTTATCTGAAGCGGATGAAGTCCTAGTGTTTTCCGTTTGGTCTCTACCATCAAGTGTTGTGATTCTCACGTTGTAATTTTCTATTTTGTACAGCAGCTGGTCTGCGTTGCTTATTATACAAGGGGGCTGGGAAGTTATCAGATTCAGTTAAATAACAGAAGAATAGGAACTCTCTTTTCCTATTGTTTTCTCTGTCTTTTCCTGTTCTTATGTTGTAATTTTCTCTTTTGGTTAAGGTGGTTCGGTACGAAGATAATGATTCTGCACCTTGCTTACAAGCAAAGATATAATAATATAGCGCTTACCCGTCATGCTTGAATGATTTGTATTTGTCGTTCCTATTTAGGCTGCTTTGGTAACTTAAGACCTTTTATCTGCAAGTTTTCTTGGGTTAATTTTTCATTTTATATAATTTTTATTTTTTTATCAAAATCTAATTTATTATTATTTGTCATTTTTCTTTTGACATGTTATTCACATAAGCTATGTTGGGAGTACTTTTGAGAAAAAAAAAAACCTTTAGTGTTATAAAAGTTAATATAAATTTATAAAAATTATAATCTCGTAATTTACGTAGTGAGTGAAAAATTCAAAATAATTTATTAAGTTTTTAAAAATTCCAAACAAGCCTTTAAAAATAAATAAATGGGTGAACCGCTCCAACTTTCTGAGATTTCAAGGAATTCAACCTACATAACCTGATTAAAAAAATAAATTTCACTTAATCTAATTAAATAAATAGA
>QLOD02000038.1:3349561-3360031 GCA_003260245.2 Sideroxylon spinosum | reverse complement strand
ACTAAAAAATTTCATAAAACTCTAAAAATTTTTAAAATTCTCTACTAAAATTTTACCAAGTATCACTTTTTATAATTTTTAAAAACTTTATATCAAACCAATCACAAATATTCAATCACCATTTTAAAATAACTTTTTATATTCTAAACTCAAAAAAATTATACTTTTATTTTGTTTTTTTTTTTGTTTTTCCTTTAAAACTCCAAACGAGCCCTTAATTTCCACAAATTTTAAGCCAATATCCAAAGATCTTAAGACGCCGCTTCCCGCACCCTTACCCGAGTGATGTAGATGGAATCAAACAAACTACACAAGGTACAAAATCCCGGATTTGGGAGCTGACAAAGTATTTCAGCTCCATAACTTGCTGTTCGTCGTCGTTGGATTAGATGCATTCATATATTTTTTAGATTAAAAAAGCACAAATAGATTTAGACCATTAAATTTTTTAGATTAAAAAAATATAAATATATCTAAACCATTAAATTTTAATACAACTATCCCAATCGCAATGTCATAGAACTGATACACAAAACTATGTAAGCCCCCCCCCCCTCTTTTTTTCCAAAATCCCTGCCCAGGAAAGGAAATAAGAAGAGAAGGTACAAAAGAGAGTAACAATCAATCACACCATCATAGTCCAATAAGAATGAATCCCCGAAAGTTAAAAAATGGGGATATAAACTAACAGCAAACCTGGACAAACAAAACTCCGCATTGCAACACAGGAACCAAAAAAGTTCCCAATTTTTATAGCCATTTCATAGGCCACTCAACATAAATGACGGAATATATAAAGCCATTCAACGTGATCCCCCCGTAGCATAGCATGAATACAAGGACTTCTGCAATTACCATTAAAACTCAACACTTCGACATCAAAATTCTGCCAAATTTCCATCTAGCCATTCACAGCAAGTTTTTTTTTTTTTTTTGGTAATTATTCACAGCAAGTTACACGAAAGACAGCTGAACTAATTGTCATCGAGTAGTCGGGTCATTAATGAAGCACTAATCAGGAAACCAGCAAATTCAGACGTGATGTATCTTCACCCTAAGCCTCTAATCACAAGAAACCATTCAAGATTGATACAAACTTCCAAAGGTCTCACTCCTAGAACATCTGAGAGCCAGAAAGAAGTCTACAAAAGGCACGGGAAAATCTCAAAACTCATCTCTTACATCGATTGAATTTAATAACATTGTCAGAAATATTGAACACTCCTCGTTCTAGGATGCCTAAGTACCAAGTTGAATGCTCAATAATACCCATTTGCATGCCACTATTCCACTGATAAATCTACCCAAGGTTTTCCTAAAAGAATAAACAAAAGGTATCTGCCTTACTGACATAAGATGAAAACACTGAATACCTAAACCACTCTGCAATTTATCAAGTCGCATTTTTGTCTAAGGATGTCACAACTTTTTTGCTTTTCTTGGAGGCAGAGGCAGAAGGTAAGTAGCTAAGACGGTAGCTGACAAGTGCAGGCCCAAAGATGTTAAACTTTCCAGGACTGCTGAAAGCATTTTCAGCATCGGCTCGCCTCTTGAAGACCACTTTAGCTCGTTTACTCTTCTTTGGCACCTCAGTGTCCAATTCATTTATGGGTCCATAACGGCTAAATACCTTGTTTAGATTTGATTCTGAAGGAACGGAATCCAAATCAGAAAAGTTCAGAATTAGTGCAGTTGGAGTGTATTCTTCCTCGCATTTCTCATCCATGTGACCTGCCGGTTTTGGCTCCGATTCAAAATTCACAACAGCAGTTTCCTGTTTAGAATCCAATTTGGGACTTGACTCAAGAGCTGCCTCAGGTTCGACAGTTAGAGAACCCTTTTTGATTGGGGACTCAAGTTCAAACAAAGCTTGCTCATCGGGGTTTGTTTGAACAATCCTGTCAGTCCAGTAAGAATCTTCCATACCTTCAAACCATGATGTTTCTGAAGTTACTGAGTTAGATGATTTTTTCCCAGTTGATTTCCTTCGGGAAGTGGAATTCTCCAGGCAAAACAAGTTCCTGTAATCAGAAAAAAAGCTAATGACAGAAGTCAAGAAGCTATACTCTTGCATAGGATCTCTGGCAGCCACACAGAGTTGTGAGAGGATGTCTTCTGGTGGAGGGTACTCTGCCGGAACAACCTTTCTTCTTTGGGATCTTTCAGAACTGATCCTAGATCTTTTGCTGCTTCCATTTTCATCAATTCTTTTTCCAGAAACATCCTTTAGGATTGGAGTTGATGCAGCTAATTTGCTTGCAACCCTACACATGCTTTCTCCGACTCTTGAAAACTGCCTTTTAGTCACAGGTGACAGAGAATTTTTCATCTTTGAGTCATCAGATCCAGGATCACCAGCCTTACGTTTCTTAACAGAAGACAAAGGAGTCAACTTCATCTCAGCTTTCGCCTTGGGCTTAGTCCCACTGTTCGACAGATTTGAGGGGCTTTCAGACATCAAATCAGACATGCGTTTCTCCTTCTTGCTAGGGGGCAAACCATCAACATTAATGTCCTTGCGCTTCCGAGCGCTATCTTGAATAACCGACTTATCTTTTCCAAGTGTAACTTGGACATTATCCTCGGAAAAATCAATTCCATGCTGGCAGACACCCTTGGAATCCTCTCTCTCCCCCAACACAGGAACGTCGTCCTCCTCCTCAAAACCACCAAGAATTTTGAACTCAGGCAGCTGATAACAACCTTTCCAACGTTTAAAGGCCAACAACTGGGCTCGTGCTACAACAAATTCCAATCTATTAGTTCCACCAAATGGAGACACTGCTGCGGCTTTCAAATATTGGAGAAGACTTGCAGGCATGAAGGAAGACACACTGGAAAACTCATCCCCACCATCTCTTTTACTAGATTCTTCACAAATGCCAGCATTAACAATTACCTGGGTTTTGATCTTATCATACACCTCCTTCGACACACAAGAGCAAGACAGCCCAAACTGCATACGTCGGGAAACCTCATCCAAAGCACAATCCACAGCACGATGGAAAGCTTCCGAATTGCTTTGCTTCTCCATTTGAGAGAAATGCGCTCGAAACGGCTTTATCCTCGAAGCATCATTCCAAGCAAACGTCCGGTCCCCAAAATACGCTACCAAGAAACCATCCTTTCTACTATACCTCCTTGCCGTTTCAGTTGAATCAGAACGATCAAATATCTGCCCTGGCCACCACGGATGGCTCCTTACTTTGCCCCACACTAGATCGGATGCACGAAACTCGCCTTCCTCTTCAGTCCGGCACTCTTTCAGTTTGAAGGAAGCCTTTTTAACATTTTTCTTCTGAACGTCTTGCCAATGTTCAATATCTTTTCCCTGTTCTTTATTTACTAAATCCTGGTTTCCATTTAAACCAACCCCATGTACGTGAGAATCAGTATCACCCACAGCAGCATGCTGAGAAACCCCTGTAACATCACCAAGTCCTTTATTCTCATCCACATCTGCCGCCGTCTCACCTTTCATTTCCTTATTTGCCCACTCATCAGCAGCCCCACCTGTAACATCACCAAGTCCTTTGTTCTCATCCACATCAGCCAACATTTCAACTCCCATTTCCTTATCCGCTGACTGATCAGCAGCCCCAATTCCAGAATCATCCGGCATAGCCTCAGCAACAGACGGCCCATAGTCCACTGTAATCAAAATCGGGTTTGTATCCCCAGACTCTAGGTCCGGGTTCGCCAAACCACCAGCTCCATTGTTAATTTCCTCCTCAACAGGCTGCAAACCCGCATTCCCACCCTTTCCCTTCTTACAAACTGGAGTTCCATCTCCGGTAAAAACTTTCCCTTCCGCCTCGATACTAGCAGAACAACCCTCTCCACTTCTACCATCTAAAACCGCTTCCTCACATAATGCATTAAATTTCTCCTCCACACCTTCATTTTTACCAGAGCCTTTCGAATCCCCACAATATGCATCAGTAGTCTGAACATTCCCTTTCAAGCCCAAAACAAGCCCACCATCATTTCCCCCAATTTCACCTCCGGGAGACGAATCGGCCTCTTTTCCACCATTCCCTCCATCTAAAAGGCCCATTTCCGCTTCCCCGATGTTCCCTCCACCATCAGGAGTCCCCAAACCCTCGTCCACCCGACCCGCACCCAACGGAGAGCTAGCTAGGGTTTCAGCGGTAGAAGAAACGTTAACTTTGACCGCTGACTCCGATGGGTTAACGTCGTCGTCCTGTTCGGCCGGAACGACGTCGGAGTTGAGGTCTAGGTCGTCAGATTTCAAAGACATTTAGAAACCCTAAAAAAATACCACATATATGTATAAATAAGCAAATATCTCTAAATCCAGAACAAATATAGAACTATGCACCTGAGAATATACATACACATATATGTGCGATTCAGAGATTCCAGAGAGAGAGAGAGAGAGAGAGCAAACCTGGTTTGAATGCGAGATTTATCTGAGAAGTTTCAGTTTGGTTTAGAGAGAGAGAGAGAGAGAGAGGGAGAAGTGGGCTCTGGTTTTTTTGTATGACTTTTGGAGTCTTTGGAAGAGGGAGTAAATGTTGGACGAATGTTGTCAGAATCCTACGGATTTATCAAGTGATGAACCTCAAATGTTTGACACAATCGATGAGCCGTAGTAATCCAACGGTTCGGAATATCCCAGCTGTCAACTGCTCTCGCGATTGAATTGCTATCTGTCAACCGCTGGAGCTCCGGCTTGCCGAAGTCGGTTCTCGATGCCGCTGGAACGGCGTCGTATTTACATACTTGGGTCAAAGACCTGTCGAGAGCAAGTAGTGCACCTATAATGTAATTTGATGCTTTTGGTTTACTAAAAATTACTAAAATACTTCGAAATATTTAAAAATTATTCATTACTTATTTTCATAATTAATGAATTTATAAATTATTTTATTTTTTATCACTGTTAATGTATCTTTTAATTATACTTACAATTTGACAATATGCAAAAGTGAGATTCTGAGTTAAGAATCGATTCGGTTTAGCTCATATCGGATTTTTTTTTTCTTTGAATTCTTAATCTCTGAGATTAAATAATTTTTTAAGTAATATATAACCGTTAATATGTTAATTTTTATTATTTAAATTTTATTTTTTAATATCAAAAATATATAAATATTTTTTAATTATAACATGTCAAACGAATTATCGGTTTAATAAATTTAAAAATACCAAAACACCCATTTAAAATTTCATAACAGGTCAAATTAATTCCGATCCATTTAAACAAAATGAGCAGACAAAATTTGATTAGCCGATTAAAAATTTACTCAACCGTATGGTTTAGACTTCATGTACTTACTTGCAATGGGGAACAAGATTTTAGGTTGACGGTTGAATATTTTTTTAATCTATCATTTTAATTACTTAAAATTGGTTTCTTTACTTGTTATTGAAAAATAAGTTAACGAGTCAAACAGAGTTATTGGGTTACCGTAATCAAGTACCATATTACCCTCTCTCTTTTGATAGGTTATTCGTTTGAAAACACTCAAAAACACATGATTTTTTTTTCTTTTAATTTAACAAATTGAGTTAAACTAGACCCATATACATAGAACCCCTCACCAAACCCACTAAGCCATAGAACCCCTCACCAAACCCATTAAGCCACAAGCTGGCCTGGATAACCAAATTACTGTAAATCAATGGATCAATTACACACTTTGTACTTGCACATGAGATTATAAATGAATGAAACTGTTAGTAAACAAACTCTTTAACACATTCATCTAATAAACGGAGTACAAATTCTACCCGACTCAACCAACAATTTTATAATATTTAATTTTATATAATTATATAATTTTAAATATTTATACA
This sequence comes from Sideroxylon spinosum, assembly GCA_003260245.2. NCBI lineage: Eukaryota > Viridiplantae > Streptophyta > Magnoliopsida > Ericales > Sapotaceae > Sideroxylon > Sideroxylon spinosum. The sequence continues at coordinate 3,354,208 of QLOD02000038.1, read as the reverse complement.
ACATGTGTAATATATGATATAATCACAAAAATTGAAGTATAATTTGACCGTTTCTCTAACTTCTATTCGGTTTCTTCTACTAAAAATTGAAAAAAGTCAAGCAATTAAAACCCAAAACCATACAAAAGGAGAAAGATATTGGTACCTCAGACACTGCTTAGCTTATCTCAGCCCATCCAGATATGAGGTAAAAGAGTAATTGTAAAAAAAAAAAAAACACCAATGGATCTTCCAATCTGGTCTATGACTACATCTATGAACCTTGCTCAAACCAAACAACCTATTTGTCTACTCCACTAAAGGTTCTGCATAAATCACAAAATAATCAAACTGCAGCGGACATCTTAATATATAAACCATGCCATGATGTAACATTGGCCACCAACACCACCCTTCCTAAATCTTAGACTACATATACACATACATATGTATGTATGTATATATTAAGAAATGAGTTTTGAACATGACAGCATTGAACAGGAACAATTTCAGAACCCCATTCTACTCCCTTCCTTGCATGGGAACCATCGTACGTTGAGCTTGCGGCTGCAATTTTCAAGAAACTAGTGAAATTAGTATCAAATCAGAGAAAACATTATGATAATCTCATTTATCTAATCTTTGAACAGACAGTTCAGTTTCTCCAAACAAAAATATATGGTATCTAGAAAGAGATCACAACAATAAAAAAATAAAAATTAGCATAACCTAAATAGCACACACATAAATGACATGATCAATGGAGAAGTTTTTCTTTTTTTTGGTAGAAAATATATCCTGACAGAAAGGGTTACTTTGGTCTGGAAACCATTAGTCATCTTTTTCTCGTTTTAGCTTCTTTCTTCTTCTTTTTTTTCCGTCTTGTGTTGCTTTTTTCATCAAAATTTAATTTTATTTTTTGGTAGCTTCTAAGCATATTATTCACATTCATGATATAAGTAAATAAATAAAAACAAAATATTACAAAAAAAAGTGTTTGCATTCTTTGTGGGGGGAGGGAGGTCTGTGGATTGAAATCAGAGGAATAGTGTGTGTGAGAGAAAGAGGCGGCTAGGGTTTGGTTTACCTTGGTGTGTGGTATTTGTATGTGTTTATATATTTTTCTCTATTTTTATAGATCATAAATGATATTTAAATGTCAAAATATTTTTAAAAAGAACATATTTAAAATTTTCGGATTGGGCCCAGGCATCATTCCCATTAACGTCGGGCCTAAAATTTTTCCCAACCCCACCCCATTTAGCCTAAAACAAATCCAAGCCCTAAAGGGTATATCCTACAAGCTTGCGGATCGTTGTCTACCCCTACTTCAACATCAAAACTTGCTTCATTAATCAACAATCAAAACAATTTCCAGGATACTACAGGATAACTAATAATCATCATAAAAGGTGAATTTAAAGCCAATATCGTCATCATATTTTAGTTTCTAGGACAAAATAAACCAACAGTCGATTGCAATAATTTAGGCATCAAAGCACATACTTTTTCACAAGTAGAATGAATTACATCGACACTAGATTACTTAAAGGGATGTGTTTGCTAAAAACCAAACCCCCGCCAGCAGGCAATAAAAAGAAGGGACTATAATACTTATGTCCTAACACAAACCATTAAAACAAGATTTCAATGAAGGAAAGCGACAATTTCAATTAAAATTCAGTATCCTAGTTTAATATTTCCATTTAAGAGGTCATAATCTTCTTTATTTTTACGCTTCCTCACGAAGCCATACTTTAAAGAATGACCAGCAATTGAATCACCAACTAAATGTTCCAATGGTATCTCGAGATATACAAGATAGTACAGTACAATATGCCAATAAAAATCAATCCAGTCTTACTCAGGTCCATATCATCAATATAAAACCAAACCAGGGTTTCTGAATTCAACAAGGTTTCTTAACCCCATGCGCCCCCCCCCCTTTTTTTTCTCTTTTTCTCCCTTTCGTTCTATCAAGCTCTTATACCCGTTTGCTGTGGTATAAAAGTATTTTGACAAGGCTATGTTACCAACAAATTATTTTTAAGTTAATAATTTTCAGATCTTGATGTTTTCCATCATACATGGATGGGCTCCAATTCATGATACGCTCCACGTGTTTGCAGAAGAAAAGCCTACTAATGTATTGGTAAGGGAAGCAACAAAGATTAATTATTATGAAATGATGTACATGTAGATCGTGTAAGCAATGTTTAAGCCATGCAAAAATTAGGAAAGTTTCAAAAAACATCATTAAGGCAATGATTGTTTATGGGATATGAGGTGGGGGATTGGGTTACCAATATGCAGGACCCACCTCATCCCATGTTTGGTAAAAAGGATGGACACTGGATATGCAGTCCAATCTGGATTCCGTATCCCCCCCCCCAGGTGCCCCATATGCAATACCTACATGGCCGGACTTGTTTTTCACAAGATCTAAAGGTCCTTATGTCACATTTTCCATCAAATAACATCTTTTGTCTCACTTTATATTCCACGAACCAAACATCAAAAAAATAATCCCATATAAAAAAATAATCTTGTATTATATCCAATCCCATACAATATTCAACGGTATTACTTATCTCCTATCATCCAATCACCCAAATCAAACGTACTCTAAAGAGCACTAAGAATACCCAAAGCACCAATATCTTATGGATTGACCAATAAAAAAAAAAAACTAGTTAGCTAGTTGCAATTTCTTTTATTTTTATTTATTTTTTAATAACTCAGGGTCTCTAGGCCAAACACCTTGACTAATTATTGGATATTGCAGTTAATGACTAAGCCAGCCTCCATTTGCAACTTCATTTATTAAAATAACTTGTCCATCTAAGGGTAGGAATTTGAATTTCAAATGTGGATAGAATCCACAGTGAGTGATTTATAACAACACCAGATCAGGTTTAGGGTCTAATAAACAGTTCGGTTACACCATGTAAATTGTTCAAATAAAAAATCAGCTACCATTTTAAAAATCATTGAAAACCAAAATTAAACTAGAAAACCACTAGAACCATTTACTCTTTGAGAGGGAAGCTCAGTTTATTACAAATGGTTCAACAGGGCAGCCCGGTTTACTAACATTAAAAGCAGATGCTTGTAGGCTCCCTCCTCCAAATCAAGTTGTGATTCAACACCAACGATGCTCCCGCGTTGCCTCCTTTATTTCTAGTGAAAAAACAAAATTCTTGATGGCCTCCTCTATTTCTGGAGAATAAAACAAAATTCTTGATGGTATGCAATCCTTTAATTGAAGTTTTAACCTCCATTTACTACCATATGCTGATGTATTTATAGGTCAACCACCCATTGCAAACAAAAATCAAGTAATAACATGTAAAATACCTCATACATGTACAACATATATATTCATGGACTCCTCACCAATACACTATATATGGGTTTGACTTGTTAAGAGTATTTGAATTATTGGCATTGATCCCCCCCCCGGATGCAGATCTATGCATTTATAGGACAGCCCGGTACACGAAACTCCCACCTATGTGGGGTCCGGGGAAGGGTCGGGCCACATTGGGCCTATTGTACGCAACCTTACCCTACATTACAGAAGGCAGTTTCCACGATTCAAACTCGTGACCACAAGATCACACGGTAACAACTCTACTGTTGCGCCAAAGTTCCCCTTCAGATCTATGCATTTATAGCTGGAAAAAAAAAAAAAAAAAGTGTACTTTGATTTATATCTTCTTTTAAGGAGATCGATTAAAAGTAAATTTTTTTTAAGCAATACATCATTATGGAGAACCTATCATGTGATGAACAGCCAAGACCTTCTCTTGCCACATTTTGTACTCCTTTTCAAAGCCTTATCCATACCCACCTCCAACCACATAATTTTCCATAGTTAGGCTCTGCCATGCATTAGACATCAAGCGTAAAATCATAAAATAAATCATTTAAGGTTGTCGTTCCAATGACTTCAAGACAGAATCTTCAACTTCCAAATTCCAGATACTTGAATTTTTTTTTTTTTCCACAAAATCAATCAAATTCTCTAGTGAATTTAGTTTTCTTCTAAAAGGAGGACTCTAAAGACCACATTATTGACAGGCAAAACAAATGCTGAGAATAGATTGATTTTATGCCTCTGTGTGCTACACCATATACATTTCCAGTTACGTTTCAAAAAGATAAAAGCTAACTAAAAGTATTTCTTTTAGTCAGATCAACTACCAAGATTCATAGCCTGTGTATACCATATAAGCAATATTCTAGCGTGTCTAAAAAACACATATTTTATGTCACATTATGCACGTATGTCCACAACACTTTAACACAGCATATGAGAGAGAGAGAGAGAGAGAGGGATTACCTGAGAATTTCCATAATCCATGCCTTGTGAAAATGAACCTTGACCAAGCTGCAATCAGGGAGGACATTGGCATGGTAAGACATGATATGCCTTTCAATCCAACTAACAGCATAATACATTAATTATCAAAAATTTAAACTGGGCCTCCTATAACCTAATCAATAATACAAATACCTGGGTACGTGGACCAGGTAAAATCCCATCCTTTTTAGCAGACCCTTCCCCATTCTTCGCTGATCCCTTGGTGTCACCCTAAAAAGTTTCAAATTTGCAGAAGCTTAAGGGGAAAAATACAAAACAGACATCATATACAACCATACATA
>QLOD02000038.1:3334273-3346612 GCA_003260245.2 Sideroxylon spinosum | reverse complement strand
TTAATAAGATTTAGAGAAAAATAATAGTTGTTTAATTACTACCATCGTGAAATGCTCAAAGTTTTCCTTTACCATAACGGTTAAGATCGCTAAATCTTTAAATTCTTAAAAACTACTTAATTCATGTATCTAGTTTAAATACAAAAGTCGGATAGATATTCCAAAATCATACCTTTACTCTCATCGTATGGGATGAATATGGGTATGTTAAAGCAAATAGCCGAACCCATGTAACATATAACCAAACAGCCAACAAATTGGACTAAAATTGGAAAAAAAAAAAAAAAAATACAAAATGGTCAATTAAGGTCAACAGAAGGATACAACCATGAACACAACAGAATTGGGAGATTCAGAAAATCAGATTAAAAAAAAAAAAAAAAACCCACCAAAAAATATTTTTATTACAAAAGTACCATTACCATGTTATTCTAATAACAATTTTTTTGTAAAACAATTCGGATAAAAGCAGCACTTTCCTAAGCTCATATATGAACAGAATTTTGGATGTCGGATTTGATGTCAGTCAGTCCGTGACATCAAATCTTAATCCAACGGTTTAAACACATTTAAATATTTTTATATAATTTTAATTAAAATTTACTTAAATAAATTCAAACCGTTGGATTTAGACAGCTAGATTTCAATCTAACTGTCCATACACTTGATGTCACCTTTTATTATGAACAAGCATCTACCGAGCAGTTGGCTCTGCAATTGAGTCGTCAATCGACAAGTAATACTGCTCGCTTTCACCTAAATCCAGCAAGCTCATGTTCAAGGAAGAGTGCCTGGAATTCCTTGATACCTCGTCGGAGTTACCTCCTCTCGCTGCCGCTGCTCCTCTTTCAATCGATATCACATCTTGAATCTCTTTTATGACTTCTGAAATTGATGGTCTCATACTTCCACGGGGCTGGACGCACATCATAGCTTTCTCGGCTATCTTCCACATCGATTGGATGTCATACTCACCGTGCAGCAAGGGATCAATGATTCCTTGAATGTCCCCGTTTTCAATGTGCGATTTTGCCTGCGTTGCAAACCTTCAAGAGCTAAGAAATATGGATACATAAAAACAACTGGCCTTACAAGCTGGCCATTAAAACAAATGCCTTAGACCTCATAATTTTAATAAGTCTATGTATCACAACGCAAAAGTGTCTAGCTATAGATTTCAACAGACATTTATCATTAAAAGCTTGAAAAACTTTTAATACTTTCCGGGAAATGACATGATAGGAACACACAAATATTTATATATTTACATGAAAATGATAACCATTGTTAATATAACAAATACATTCATATGGTTATTTATATCACAGTACTAAAACAAAAAATTATGTTCTCATTATGTAAATTAGCAACCAAATGTGAACAAAAAATCCTAATGTATATTTTAGAACGCAATAGGCATAAACAAATTGGAAATTTTGAGTTCTATAATTTCTAAATTTTAAAAATTGTCAGTTGATGGAATAACAAGTATAAATTTGTATTGTTTTTATTTGATTTTAATTATTTTCTTCAAACTTTCAATGAGTTTCATATGTGCAAGTGATGGATATTTTTCGTGTCCAGTAGTAAAAAAATTAAAATAAAATAATAGGACATGTTTGGACAAGTTCCCAACACGTGCCAGGGAGTGTGCGATGCAGAGATGACCCCTTCATAAAAGTATTAAGTGCTTCCTAGGTTAAGGAACAATAGACATTAACAATCAAATACCATAAAAGGAAAAATCCAAATAGCTCATGTATTGTTTTACGCCAAGGTTTCAATCAATGGCTACATCATCAGTAGCATCATTTTTCGATGATTTCAATTCCTTTTCTATATAGAAGCCCAGAAACAGTTCAGGAAAGACTATTTTTTTCTTGGGAAAATTAACAAATATTTTGGTGAGTATCCTCATTTTCTGGGGTATATTATGAATGTTTTAAGTATTTATGATTTTAAATCAATAACGCAGCCACCAGTTTTATGTCTAAACTGATGAAATATGTGAGCTGCAGGAAATCAGTTAGGAAGTATGGCCATTTCAAAGTTTTTAAATCAATTCAACAAAGCCTTAGTCCCAAACTATTTGGGGTCTGCTACATAAATTCTCTTCCTCCATTTTCTGCCATGAGATATGTTTTCCTTGAAATTATATAAAATTAAGTCTCTTCACAATTTCAGTCCATGAAATCTTAGGACTACTTCAAAGTTTTGAGACATATAATTAGCCCATCAAAATTCAATAGCTGTATTGTTGTTGGTGATAGACTGACTAACCCATTGAATGATGTTACGGCAATTCACACCAAAGCTTTCATTAGATATTGCTTCTTGACCAGATATCAGCTCAAGAAGGATGACACCAAAACTGTAAACATCACTCTTGTCTGTTAACTGTTGAGAGATATAATACCTGTGTATCACATGATGAAAAAAAAAAGGATTAGAACTTTACGGGTAACCATCTGGCAATAGGATGAAAACATGAAGAGGTAATTTTATATGTGTCCCAGCGGGGACTTCTAACTCCAGTTACCTTTGTACTGACTACACACACAGTTTAAATTCGATTACTCATTTCTTCTTGAGACAGCCAATTTCGGTTCATTAATATGAAGGCATCTCAAGCTTAAATCATGTGGGGTTCTTCACTTGGAGCTGTAAGAAGTTGGTTTAAGTCCCCATTTATGTAGCCAGGCCTTGCATGGGTTAAAACCTCAAGATAAGTATAAGGGACACCCATGTGGCAGCTTACTAAATAGAAACCTAAGGAGCTAAAAATTGATAACGAATCAAGTTAACGTTGTCAACTAACAGTGGGATGTCCTAAAATTGATGCAGGAGAACAAGCATAGTTGAGATTCAAGGAACAGCTTAGATACGACAGTCATGTGGGGATGCATCTACAAGTTTGAAAGCACATCCATATCTAAAGATTAGCATTCGGAAGTTCATAACTTATAATCTGATTGGGATAATCATTTGCGCTTGTAGAAACTTTAACCTGGCCCTCCAAAGACAGCTCCAGCAGTCAGCAATACTGCTTCCAATATATTTGAAAGTAACCCAAATATATATGGCATTTTAACTTTAGTTTAAGAGAAGGGAGAATAAACTTGAAAATTTATGAAAGAGACTTACTCAGGATCAAGATACCCAACAGTTCCTCGGACTAGGCTCGACACATGTGAAGCTCCATCTGCTGCAAGCTTTGAGAGACCAAAGTCCGAAACCTTTGCGCGCATGTTTTTATCAAGAAGAATATTGCTGGTTTTCAAATCCCGGTGAATAATGGACGGAACACAGCCTATATGAAGGTATTCAATCCCTAAAACAAGCAAGCAGTAGTACAAGAATCCTATTAGTTCCTTTAAAGTTGGAACCAGGTTCTCTTTGAATGAAAAATAATATCAAAAACCTTTTGCAGCATCTTCAGCAATTTCAAGGCGTTTGATCCAACAGATTCTTTTCTCATGTGTTTCTGGTCCTAGGAAAACGTATATGGGTAAGCAAAGACCACCAAAATTGTTCATTTTTAGAAGGAATAGTAGCCCTACCATAAAGATGTTCCTTGAGAGTTCCATTGTGCATGAATTCATAAACAAGGATACTTTTCCCTTCTTCTTGGCAATACCCAAGAAACTGCACTAGGTTCCTGTGGTGTATCCTTGAAAGAAGAGTCACCTATTTTAAACAGAAGCGTGGGTTAGTTCACAAAAGCAGTTTTTGTAATGCCAACTAAAGAAAATTTAATCTGATACAGCAAAATAAACAACCTTAGCACAAGAAACGAACAGGCATCATGAAAAAAATACAGAGAAAAAAAAAATTTTGATCAACTAATAGTGAAACTAGATTGAAATTGATTTTCTTTCATAAAGGGTGCCAAAAGACTTCAGAGGACGGGAGGACAAAAATTTATGAAAAAAATGAGAGCAAGTTCAAAAAGAATGTCAAACCAGGCCATGAGAATGGTTATGATTGGCTCAGCCCTGACAGGTGAATCTGTAATTAACTAAAAGTAATTAGGGATTAAGGCTAGTTAACTCGTTGCAGGCATGGTTGTTACAATAATTTTAACCTACGAAGGGATAACTATTTACATTCTAAAAGCCAGTTCCAACTTCCTTTCAATGTGACTTTAAGTTGTAGGCTGTTCACAGACTCTTCATCTAGGACAATCATGGGTGGAACTTGTGCTTTTCCTACATTTAATTTCTAAAGGGAGATTAATTAGTAGTTTCTAAAGAACCAAAGAGTTCTTATTTTATTACTTCCATAAACCCCAGAAGATTCTCTGGTGCATGTGTGCTGCTTGTCAAAGGCACTTTTCGTACTTATTTTCTTCTGCCCATGGAGCATCTCGATCATGGGTACTTCAATACATTCCACATCACATGAATGAATCTGGTTGGTTTCTTTCACAATCCTATGGTTATTTCCAACCTGAACCTTGCTGCTGTTCTACATTACTACTTACTCGGATATCTAGAATGTTGCCTAAAATTTAATTACTGTCTGTGTTTCAATTAAAAATAAATACATGATGAGCACAGAGAGGATACAAGTAAAACATAATGGTTGTTTCCAACATGTCGCATGCTACTGTTTTACATTATTACCCACTCTGATTTATATGGTTGTTTCCTAAAATAGTATTACTGTCCATGTTTCACTCATATAGATACATGATGAGCACAAATAGGGATACAAGTAAAACGTGGAAAGGATTGAATAATGATGACAAAGTACCTCATTCGAAAATTCTCTCCTCCCCTGGTAGGAATTACTGGTCAAAATTTTGACTGCAATCTCCTTTCCATCTTTCAATTTTCCATAGTATACAACTCCAAAGCCTCCCGAGCCAATTTTTCTCTCAAACTTCCTTGTGGCATCTTCAATTTCAGATGACGTGAAGCAATGTGCAGCGTCTTTGGGAACATCACCCAAGGATGAAACTAGTCTTTGATCAGGTGTGGTACGTCCAAGCTGGTCTGAAACAGTGACAAAATATCATACCAAACCAACTAAGATTTGCAGTAATGTTGGCAACCTATTATCAAATATTTTCATTCTCTGACCTTGCTTGGGGTATTTTTTCTTGCCTTTCTGCATTAATAGACAGGAGACAATAGTAGAAATAAGCAAAACAGCAGCCCCGACTGATGATCCAATGATAATAAAATTGTGTTTCCTTTTGTTCTCCCCTTTATGAAGATTAGTATTCCCGATGTAGCTGAGGGTAGTCAAGAAACAAAAAGCACAGGTTACTGTTTGACGCACAAGTAGAAAAGCAAGAATTTGGTAAAACATTGTTGGATGAGCCAAACTGCAAAACTAGCAGATATTATCATCTGAAGTGTGTTAATAACTTGAACCAACATTTGGACTATATTAATTTATATGGCAAAATATGGTGCAAGATCTTTCATCATTTTAGTCTACTCAGCTGGAAGATTCAATATGTTCATCAATGTTCAAATTTCTTGATTTATTAAAAATTAAGGGCAAACATTCAATTGAAAGAATTATTAGAGAAAATAAACATCCTCAAAATACGAAACGCACGAAGCATACATATACTAGCTACCAACCCTATAGCATAAGTAATATCGGAGCGAGTGACAATAAGGTAAATGAGCCTTCTCTCTATGCGTCCATAATGGCGCATTTCAGAAAAGAGAGCAGCCAAAGTAATATCCAATTTGCTGAATGGATCCATAGATGTATTAGCAGGACGAGTAGCTCTAAGAATCGAGTCACAAAAAGATCCAATACATACTTGCGATAATAGATATAAATACCTTTGAGAAGTGGCTAATCTTAATACCCAAGAAATAACAAAAGCCAAGAAGATTGTTAATATGATCCCAAGTACCTTTTTTGGTGTGCCAAATTCTGGCAAAAGCAAAAACAAAAAGTATACAAATTTTGGATTATTAGATGTTTGGAGCATTCCTCAAAAAGTGTGAAAAAGTTGGAGAAATTGGAAAAAGTTTATACACGTCAACAAATCAGGAAAATCACTATAAAGCAACCAGACAAAATAAATAAATCCAGATATTTTATTCACCACTACTTTAAACAAAATAAATGTACAGAAATTTATCTATATTTCTTCTAAAGCATAATACAAACAATCAATCTTTTATAAAAGCTCCAACTTATATTGAGCTTCCAAGGCTCTTGTGAGGCGCAACTAACCAAACCAAACCAAACCAAGCCTTTTGTCACTAGGTGGAGTCAGCCATATGGATTTGACGACACTAATAAAATCTGTTTAAGACCATGCCCTCCATTAGATCCATGTAGACAAGGTCTTGTGAGGCACAACTAATCTGACCAAATACCAAGTCAGCTTGGATGAATTTTACAGGGAGGTTATATATCTTTCAAGTTACAGGAAAAACTACAATCAATAAACTGCTTACATAGAAGACCGATGTATTTTCACACTCAATCATTCCAGGTACATGTAAATTAATGTTTTGGTTTCTATAAACATCAATCTTTCAAGATCTCCGTATGAGACATCTTTGCACCACAGAACACCATCGGTATCCTTATAATCAAAAGTCCCAAATAATGATGCATTGTACATAAAAACAATAAAACCCTAGAAATAAATAGTAAATTGACACGTTGCATGTAGGAGAAACATATGCGTATATAGGAAGTTAAGCATGTAAATGATTTCCATAAAGTAATCATCGCATATCTTCCCATCCCATTTGTCCCAGTTCTACAAGACAAGAAATGATACCCACTTCAAAACAGGAATCTTATTCAGAAGACCTGATGGCACTGTTCCAGATAACTTATTATTCTGCACATACCTGCAACCATTAGATATGTCAAGTAACCAACCTTTCATTAAGAAGGAGCACAATAAATATGATATACAGAACTAATAGGCCAAAAACAGACAGCAGAAATCATTCATTTTGCATCAGTAAAAATCTCACGCTGATGTCCCCATGGTATTAAGTGGTTTGAGAATCTTCTTTTGTGCACAAAATTATTTTTCCTTTTGCCAGAGAAGAGAGGCAGAAGCGGCAGTCCATTTTACTTTAATGCTATGTTTGGAACAAGGATTTGTGGAGGGAAAAGAAAAGTAAAAGGGAAAATAAAATTACTATTTTGTGTTATTCTTTTCATACTTAACCAAGTAATTTTTTTACTTCATTTTGCTTTACTACCATTTTTCTTCACTTTTTGTTTCCCTTCACAAATCCACGTTCCAAATGTAGCATAAAAGAATTTAGCCATAATCTAGATGCATCATTTCGGATAAATAAATATTTTGGGTTCCCCTGCTGAGAAGTTGAGGCAGAGTCTCAAATCTTAATGCATTTGTCTAAACCAAAGCTAAAGTTCTGCAGACTTACAGTTCACTAAGATTCGGTAGGTCTGCTAAAGAGGAAGGCAGCTCACCGGTCAACTGATTGTTCTCTAAATGACTTCAATCAACAAAACTAAAAGTTAGATAATTTTTAAATCAACATGAAAGAGACAAAATATTTGGGTTTACATGATCTTCAAGTTCGTGCAGCCAGTAAAGTCAGGTATTGAACCAGTCAATGCATTCCTGTCAAGCCACCTGCAATCAGCAAATAAGATAATGTATGTAACTCCATTTAAATTGACACCAAACAAGGGAATCTTTGTTTCCCAGCCAGCAAATAAGAATGCAAAGTGAATCTTACAGCTCTATTAAGCCACTCAGCTTTGTCAAGTCTGAAGGGATATTTCCTGTCAAATTCTTCCCAGACAATTTACTGGCAAGTAGCACGGAGACAATATGTGGGAAAAAATGTTAGATAATCATTTGTATTTAATAAGATATAGCATTATACATTTATACCTAAGGAGAAGCAGAGCTATATACACATAATCAACTATGGGTGGAGGCAACATGAGTCCCCCTGCGGCCCCGGGTGGGGGGTGGGAAGGGAGGCATGTGCCCACCCCAGAAATTTTTTTTATTATTATTTACTTTTTATTTTTTTATTGATATTGTCAATTGTGCTCACCCAAAAAAAGGAAAAAAATTAGCATAATACTAATGGTGCCCACCTAAGAAAAGAAAAAAAAAAAATAGCCCAATACTAATTGTGTCCACCCAATAAAATAAACAAATTTTAGCCTAATACAAACCAATACAATTATACCCAACCCACCTAATATAATAAAAAATTATCAACTTTTGACCTTTTCGTCAATAAAATTTTTATATAGAATATAAGACTAAATCCCTATCTATAATTAGTACCCACCCATATCTAAATCCCTAGCTTTGCCCTGTACTCAACTCAACTTAGCCTTTTACTCAACTAAATAGGTTCTACTATATCAATCTTTTTCCGTTTAGCTCATTTAAGGCGATCCCTCCATTAAACCACATTAAGTCATCTCTTTCTTTATTATATATACCCATATTAGTTTTGGTCTATCTGCCCCCTCACAATACTCATGATTTGGATGACCGACCCTCCCATCACTGCAGGGTGCCGAAGAGTCAGATGTGCACAAGTAACACAAACTCACTACTGTATCCGAAGAGAGATTTTCTGTTTCAAACCCAAGATAGTCAAAGTTGCAATGGAGCCACCTTGTTACTGTGCCAAAGTCTGCCCCCTTAAGCAGGGAGATGCCCGCAAATTTATAATGTGAGATACAACACGTAATCATAATAAATGTGCAATCACAACAAAGGCACACATTATGTAGATATTGCAAGGTTCAACCTTACATTTTAGTTATCCTAGGTTGAGGATCTGAGTGACACTCGACCCAGGACCATGGAACTGGAAGGCATGGATCACCACCTTCTTGTGCCCAGTCTGCTGATGAATAAAGTGAGACTACACCAGCAATTGCCGACCCTACAATTCACAGGATCACAAGGTCAGTCCATTGTCAAGGCTTCAAAGTTCAAATAAAAGAATCCCATTCAAGAAGAAAAAAAGTGCCCCCCATTAAGAAAAGGATTTTAATGTAAAGCAATATTGTAATTAATTATACTTAAAATTCAACAAAACCACAGTTCAGAAAAGCCATGAATTTTGAACCAGGAAACAAATTTTATGCATGCATACCAGAAACAATATGATGCTTACCATCTGGAGACCCATCACTTTTCATAAGATACTTATTTATCTCCATTGCGTTCAGGAGTGGCCCCACAGAAGAATCAGATGTTTTCCCGAATCGAAAAGATAATACAAAGGGGAGAGAAATATTGTCAAATCCAGGCTCATACAGACGATATTTTCCTTGGGCATTTTCTTCGATATTAACAGCAGGTTTGCTGAGATCAGGTTTTCCTGGGAGTAGCAGCCTAAATTTTCTCTTTGCTTTTGGAGCCAAGTCTTCAATTTCTGCCAAGTAGGTGAATGCCCAACCAAAACCCGGAAAACCATCCAGATTCAAGCGATAAGTTAATGATCCATTTCTGCCAACTACTGCTGTCTGCATCACTTTCTGTGGTGGCATTTCATCAGTGCTGACATCAATTGGCATTCGGGTTGATACTTTCTCAGTTCCCGCAGCAACATCAACAAGGTAATTTGCTTTCTTAAGAGAATCGGATTCCCATATTCTATCAAATGGATCATCAGGATACCTGGATTGAGGATGGGGGAAGGGTGAAGAAAAGAGATGATACAGACAATTAGATAGATAATCTATGCAATTCTGAAAGCCTAGGCAATTCTGCGTAGTCCAAGGTATACCTGACTGGAGCTTCGCTATCAGCACCAAAATTTATTCTTGCAGCCAAGGTAAGATAAAACTGACTTTCAAATTGTGTATGGTAGATTGATCCATTGAATTGTCGTAGTTCAAGGGTAGAGATAAAAGGCAGCCCCGTTGTAGCATTGGATAAACACACACTAATGGTTGGATCTGAAGCCAGAAATATTAACTCATGAACCTCTATTGTATTAGCATCCGAAATGACAATGGTAACCCAAGGTGTTGCCCCAAGTGAAATGTCAAACTTTGGATAAACATTATTTTTGTCGAAGTTACCGTACAAGAAGGTTGCTCTTACAATGTACCTTGTTCTACTTATGACTTTGAGTGTGTAACAGTACTTCCTGCTATTAGCAGGGAAGTATCTCAGAGTTTGATATTGCTTCCTTGTCTCATTTACTACGTGCATATTAGTTGCTTGACCATAAACGAGCTGATTATCAGGAGTCCACTCAAGACCAAGGTCATCAGTGAAATTGCCTGTACCACCGCAATCTATACTCACAAATCCTGCTCCCATGATCACATTTGTTAGTATGACAATTAAGGATAAGTAAAAAGTACGATCGTAATATCTTATTTCAAGACTCTAGCATGCAAATTTATAGTAAGGCTATAAAAATCAGAATGCTGCCAACGCATATAATTGAAGAACCTCTTGACTCTCAATCTAAGCTTTCTAAACCTCCTGTGCCTTGAAAAAGCCCACAGCTGCCTTTTTTTTTCTCATTCCCTTTTCCTAAACAATTTTTTGCATACAACAGATAATTTTAAGGGTGTTTTTGTTCATGGATTTGATGAGGGAAAAGAAAAATACAGGGAAATGAAAAAAAAAAACATAGAATCTGAAACATACGTTATTAGACTTGGTTGGGTTAGAGAAAAAAAAAAATGAAATGCATTTAATTTCTTCAATAAACTAATTTTCTATCTTTTTTTTTTTTTTTTTTTTTTTAATATTTCTCCAATTGCATGCTTTTTCCGTTCTATTCTCCACCATCACAACCAAACAAGAGAGGTAAACTTGAACGTATTTCCTTTCCCTTTCTCTTAATAGACTCAAAATCCAAACACTGTGTGAGGGCAAAGAAATGGTACTGGCAATGTTGAACCAGTTTGGTAAATGTTGTGCTATTTCAGTTCAATGAAATAGAGCATAAACGTGGCATAAACTAATCATAGCCCAATTACAATTATTTATTTATTTATTTTTTTTTTAAATTCAATTTTCTTGAGCCCAGGAGCTACAAAATACAGGTTTCTCACAAACCAAGCAACCATTTATTATGAACACAAGGGACTCTCCTAAGTCCTAACAATAGTATGCGCTTTTAAACAGTACCATAAACACTACTGATATGGAACATCATTTCCCAGATCTTCAGATTCAATACTTCTTGTGTATCAGCAATAAAAGAGTTAAAAATGACTGTGGCCTGCTATCAGTCAAAAAAAAATCCATTTGATAACAAACAACGAGTCAATAATTTAACTCTCCTGTAACAGCTATGTCATTTTCCTGTAAATGGTACTACTAAAATTGTGTTAAAAGCCTTCCAATATTTGGGAGTCGAGCAAACATGAACTAATATATGTACTCGCATACACTATTGAGAAATTCAATTTCAGATAACAGAAATCAAAAAGTTCGAACACTTCATAACAGAAGTCATGGGTTGAAACTTCTTACAGTCCATAACAAAAGTCATCTATTAGATCACGAGAAAGGAGTCACTCCTTTAACATGAAATTTAGTAGCTTATGGAAAACTCAATGGATTTGGGGGAGATGACATAGCAAATTATGTCAACCCGGTGACTTGTGGTCGGAGGCTGTTAGACTAAAATCTAACGGTTCAAATGCATTCACGTCAATGTCAACAGGCTTTCCAAAGTCAACCTCCCCCTTTTCAAACTCATTCTCGTTCAAGCAGTAGTATCAAAATTTTACTGAAACTACTGATTGGGGCATTAGAGAAAAATATGATCGGATATAAACAATTAAACATCACACAAGTGTCCTATCGTCTGGAACAAGGTAAATATGATCAACCCAACAACAAAATTAAAGTACAATTTGAAAAACCCAAGAAGAAATGTCTTGAAATTTGAGTAAATTAAACCACTGCATGGTTTCGTGTAATTTAACTAATATAATTCGATTTTTTTTATAATATAAGAAAGATAAATAAAAATAGTTTTATGCTTATGTCTGCTTATATTTTATCTTAACTTCTTGTACTTCATAGACAAGAGGCATCAATTAGATCGCCAAAAAAAAAAATGGTATTTAGAAGCTCATGGCGAAGTCATTCTCATTAAAGCGGTATAAAAATTGCAGTATCAAAATTAACAACATTACACAAAGAGTCCCATCAAGGGCAGAGTTTTAATTTCTAAAACAACAAAATTATATTGAACTCTAAGAGAAAACCCCAAGAAATATCCTGAAATTGGAGCAAATAAAAAAAAACATAACTTCAAGGGCAGTAATAACACAAACAATTAGAAAGAATGAAAACTTGCCCAAGTAAACATATATGTGTATGCAGAGAGAGAGAGTGAGAGAGAGAGAGAGAGA
>QLOD02000038.1:3206679-3219623 GCA_003260245.2 Sideroxylon spinosum | reverse complement strand
TGAGAGGGGGACCAAACTTCTCCTCCTATGTACATGTTCCTTTGAATTATCCATAAATGGTGGTCTACTAGAAGCCCCCTTTTTTTTCCCTAGAAAGCCAATGAAACAGAATATTGAGAACTAAAATACATAACCGATACAAAGCAACTATTGATTTGATCCTTAACAATCACTTACATATTATGAAAGATTAGTGCTATACTACCCAAAAAAAAAAAAAAAATTAAGCAGAATGATTTGGCAACTTTCAAGACTTGCTTTGGAAAAAGGAACTTATCAAAGAAGTCTTTTATTACATAAATGACATTGTCATATCATTCCGATAGTACTTTCGAGCAACAAATTATGTTAGAGAAACATTTTTCATTATAAAATAAAAATTAAAAAAAAAAGTTGAAAGTCATCAGTTTGAAAGCCAGATTTAAGACAATTCCATATAGAAGTTCCTGAATTTTCTACCTCGAAAAATGATAAACTAAAATGCAAAAACATTGGAAGTTAGAAGGAAGAGACATACGAAGTAAAGAGTGGGTAATTACCAACTAAACATTGTGCAGAGAATTGAACAAATGAGTGTGATTTTTGGACTTTTTGATTGAGATATCAATATAGAAAGATAAAAAAGCTTACGAGGCATTGAAAGGAAGCGGCTGCTATTAACTTAACTGGTATTTGATGGCCGGCTGACTGAGAACTGTGCTGGGGGGAGAAACCGGGAAAGTTGCAAGCAGAAGCAGAACAGTGAAAGAAACAAACGCACTGGCGATCAATTCTAGATAAAAGAAAACATGAGAGAGAGAGAGAGAGAGAGAGAGAGCAATGCAATTACTCAGAAAGAGTTCCAAAGAAACTGGAGTCTTCAATGGTGTTTAAGAAGTTTTATGATGGTTCATTTATTTACTTTAGTGGCCGGCCGTTAGGAATCAAGCATTAATTTAATGGAGAACTAAATGAAATTACAAAGATAAACTCCATGGATCAATGCACCTGGGTTCCGGCTACAACTCTTTATTGAATAAATTATATTTTGCATCCTTGTATTGCATATTCCGAATTTTATTTCCATCCTTGTACTTAAATCGTATTGTTGAGGGAGGTCTAAGTAATTTGTCCAAAGCTTTACGATGCTTTTATATATTTTAATGGTTGTCAAGTCAACCGTTAGAAATCGAAAAACTAATTTGAAAGTAACGCCTGTCTAGCAACCCAAAAAAATAAAAAAAATAAAAAAAAGCAAACAAAAGTTACGAAAAATTTGTATTTTCTTTTAATCAAATTTTGTCACATATCGTATTTAGAGCCCGATTGGATGGTACTAATATTTCAGGGGGATAAGTTTTAGAGGAGGTATAAGATAAGGGAGATATTATTTTTAGAGGGTTGGCCCATATTGATGTGATGTTTATGGATGGGAATAACTGGTAGAAAAAGTAATCAAATGACTCTTTTACCCTTGTAATGTCCCAAACTTTGCTACCCATTAAATTAAATATTAAATTACAAAACTAACTCTATTTAATTATTTTTGGACAATTTAAAGTTATATTATTTATTTCATTGAAAATTTAATTTTTTATAAATTTATTTAAAGAACTTTTTTTTTAAATATGTACTTTTGAATGATTGGTTATTATCTAATTTTTTTAATTATATTTTATTTTGACTTGTTGGCTTATGTATTATTTTTTTACTAGTATTATATTTATTTTGATCAAATTAACAATACTGTTAACGAGGGCTACAAACGTCAAAAACAAAGGGTTTAAAAGGAATAACTTTTGGCTGGCCCTAGAGTTGCCAAAAAATTATCCCCCAATGGAGGAAAGTTAAGGGTGGAGGGAAACCTAAGAGGGGGCAACATTTACTATCAAGCAATGGCTTAAGTGTGAGAACCACACTTATAAGGGAGTAAAAGTTTTGAAGGAGATATAATCTCTCATCTAATCGGTCCCTTATATCAAATTTTTATATTTTTATTATACTTTTTTATTAACGTTTTTCCTAACTAAATACCCTATAATGATACCCTTTATGGAAGAATGCATTAGGGGTACAAACTTCTATTTTCGACCTTATCAAACTATGATTTTACAAGCATGAGATAAGTATTGGATCTCAACTTCAATTTTCATCATCTGGAAGTCGCTCAATTTGGAGAGGGAGACATGACTTACTGAATGGTTAATTATATTAATTGGGTTATGGATAATTTTAAGATACTAATGATTAGTGATTAATTAAGATACATGCAAGTTGATTTGAATGATTTAATAATTAAAAAAATTACACCTATAAGGTTTAGTTAAATGTGTGTAAATATATTCTTTTAATTGAATTTTGAGATATTTTTTTTAAATACAATACTGAATTTTAAAACATATAATTGTAATCAGTGATTACAATTATGTGTTGTAAAATTCTTAAATAAAATAAAACAAGTAAACATTTTAGACCACCTTCTGGAGTTTATATGTATATGTGTGTATATATATATATATGTATCTATATATATTTTTACAGGCAAAAAAAAAAAAAAAAAAAAAAAAAAAGAACCTCTACATAAACTTTAAACCTTTGCGAGAATTGTTAGATTTTATTTTTATTTTTCAAAACCAAACAAAACATATCTCAAAGATTTGAGAGAAAAAGAATGAGAATTAGCATGATAATTTGGATTTGCATGTTATGTTTGGATTTATAATTGTGTCAATTCTCGCTAATTCTCAAATATTTCAAAATTCAATGCATATATATTAAATTTAATTAATTTATTTCATAATTCCATCAAATTTGTGTTAATTTTAAATTTACATATTTCTGTTATGTTATTTTTGAATTTTTTAAAGTAATTCATACGATCTAGTTAATATAGTAGGTCATGATCTCTTTGCATCGTGTTATTGTATTCTTATTTAAATGAATTTAAAATATAATAAAATAAAATTTTTACTTATTTTAATTATTTTTTATTTTCCAAATTTCATACGCTCTCCTTTTATTTAGCATCACAAGCCAAACGTAATTTTTGGATCTCCATCGTTTCTTTTCTTTCCTTGACAAAAAAATCATCTTGAACCAAACACGACTTTCGAAAGAGTGACGTCGTCTAAGTAAAATTTCCCCGTGTTTTCATCTTGGATGCGAACTGCGCCCCCTGCGTACCATAGACGCGACTAACGTCGGAAGAGAGCGCGAACCGATCGTCAACCACTCTCTTTGTTCCTTTCTTCTCGCAGCTGCAACGGAGGTCTCCCTTCTCCGATTACTGCCACAACACGAACCCTTACCGTCGGCGACCGGAGTCATCGCTGAACGACCAATTGATTGATCATTTCAATCGATATCCGAAGGGGCACCGAATCGCCATGTCGTTACGGCGTCGACTGAATTCTGTGGCCTTTCATTTGATATTATTGTCTTCGATTCTTCTGAGCTGGTTTCCAGGTAATTCTAATTCGAAACCTAGGTTTTTTTTTTTTTTTTTTTTTTTTTTCTCTCCCTTTTCCGGACTGGTGGTACAAATTTGTAAATCTAGTTTTTCATTTATGTGAATCCAAGTTTTGTACTTGATTGCAATTTGTTTTTTCCTTTTTCAGAATGTATTAATCGAATTGTACATTGTTACCGGTTATGTTTGATTTCAGTGCTTTGGAAGACAATATTCTTCGATTTATTAGTGCTTTGAATTTCTAATTTGGTGATCATGAAGTGTTTGTAACCCCATCGTAGTTAAATTTTATTTGTTTTTTAGCTAGTTGTATAGTTTCTGTATTCTTGATTTATTGGAGAGATTGAATTGTATTGGGCTGGAGAGATGGCATTAATTGAAGCTTAGTGAAAATTGTAGGAACTGGCTTTGCTTGTCATTGGTTTTTTGGCTTTATTGGAGACTGGAGAGAAAGAGAGGGGATGTGTTGGGTTCAATTCTGAAGTGAGGTTATGAGTTGGGTTAAATTTTCAAGTAAAAGACAAAAAAATCCGTTTAAAGCCACATTTATTTGGGAGTGTAAGGGAAGGAAATATAGAATGCAGGAGTTGTAAATGGATTTATTTTTTTCAGTTATTAAGTATAAAGATAACGGACTTTTTAACGTTCTTGCTTTAGTCTAATTATGAGGGTTAAAAGGTAGTTTTTTTTTTTTTTAAAATAAAGTATAGGAGGTATTAGTGATTTTCCACTTTTAGTACAGGGGTATAAAGGCAGTTAATCCAAAAATATGTATTTTTTTTTTTTTTTTTTTGGTGGGGGAGGGGGGTGATCATCATAAAAGAAGTATTTATATTTTTTTGGGAGTTCTTTGCTTTCCTCTCCCGTTGTCTTTAATAATTTAACAGAGCCTGTGGGAAAAAGTGAATTTCTGGCGGCTTGGAAAGGATCTTAATTTAAGTGATGTTACACAAGGATAGTGGTGGTTAGCAGCCAACTTATCATAATGAGTTTATGAACACTGATTACAAACTGTGAGTTCAAGTACGTACTCTTCATGAAATATTCTTTCCAGCTGGTCTAAGGAGCCCCTTTCGTTTATTCTTCTGATGACTGGAATTATCCATGACAAGTATTCCAGTTTATTATGTTTAGTTGGGGGTGATGGAGGATTGCGTGCTCGAATTTACTTTCCAGATGAAATAAAGTTCAGTTAGATCATTAAGTAGTCCTTTTTAATCAAAAAATTGGTATGTAACATTACGTTTCTAACATTTATGGCCATTTTTAAAGGATGAAGCTATTTAAACTACTTTCTTGAGGTTATTTGAGAAGTATTGCTCTGACCATTTTCATGTTCATTTCCACATTCATGTTCCTTGAGATAATTGTTGACAAATGTTTTTCTAGTACCTTCAGCGCAGCAGTTTATTGTTGTTAAATCAACTTTCTTAAGGAAAATCTTGTTGGTGGTTATTCTATTTATTATTATTTTTCATCACATATTATCTTTTTTTTGATTTCTTTCCTGTTTTCTTCTTTTTTTTTTTTTTTTTGGGCAGGATCCATATTGTCAGCAGTTGTTACGCTAGATTCCATGGAGATTTTTCGAACGCATGAGTTGTTCGGAGATAAACCAACGGTTTACTTTCAATGTAAAGGAGAGAACAAGACTTTTTTGCCAGATGTGAAGAAAACACACATTTCTTATACATTTAAGGGTGAAGAATCTTGGCAGGTTTTGTGGTGACTTAATTGTGTCCAAATATTAGGCTGGTGTTTATCCATTAGCTATAGTTTGACTAAAATTACAAATAAACTTATCAGTATATATATATATTAGAAATATACTTATATTTCTAATGTAGGTAATATATAAGCTGCTTATCTTGTGAGGCTAGGATACTATAACAACCTGAGCATTCTTCAACTTGGAAGTTTAATTAGTCATTAACTTCGAGGTTCCATGGATTAATTGAGGTGTGTGTAAGCTGGTTTCTATATCCCGAGTTAGCCAAAAAAAAAACACAATTTGAGCATTCTTTTGGGGTTTGGGGGAAACCGAGTGACGTCTTTGTTCTCATTTTCTTCTTCCTAGTCTAGTTAAATGTAATTGCTGACATAAATGTAAGAGGTTGTGTTTAAACAAAAATTCCCCTAACATGTATATTCGTGAAGAAATTTGTGGACCTTTTTTTTTGTGTTTTTGGGGGGGGGGGGTTCCTACATCGCATTTGTCATTTATACTAGGAAGCTGGCTACACTACATTGCCTGCTTTGGACCATTTTGTTTTTTTTCTAATATACAATACACAGCACACTATAAAGGCATACCCAGTGGGTGGATACCTTCCACTTTAAATTCTTTTCATCCTTTTTTGTTTTGTTCCCCTAGGAAACAGGTTAAGATCGATTCCTCTGTTTTTAGCTAGTGCTGTTTTTCCTTCCAAAATTTGAAAACATAGATAAACCCATACCCATCTGCAGTAGATGTGTGTGTGACATCTTTCTCTCTAATTTTGAGAGAAAAATGCAAGTGTGTGTCTATGTTTGAGCTTCCAAATGAAGTCCACTCATTTGGTTGAGGAATCTATAGTTACTTGCTGTGTAGATCATGTGTTTGTTTGTTCATTTGTTGGATTTGCTTTGATAATTGTATGATTTATTGCGCTAAAGTTAAGCATGGATAATTCCTCTAGCTGAAATCTTTATTCTTTGTTCCAGCCTTTGACAGAATTTGCAAATAAAAAATGCAAGCGATGTGGTTTCTACGAGGAAGACTTTTTAAAAACAGACAAATTTGATGAGTGGGAGTTTTGTCCTTCTGATTTTAACAAACCAAATGGAAGATATAACCATTTCAATGATGAGGAGTTCAACGCCACATTTTTGTGTTCAGAGTGCATGCCTCTTGGAAGTGGTGAGTATTTTTATTTTCACATTCTTTTTTTTGGTTTTTTTTTGGTACCATCATTTATCTTACCACATCTCATGCAGTTAGTCCAGACTATATTATGAGGCTGCATTCCGAAATTGATGTGGGTGATATAAGAAATTGGGAATGACCTCATTATATCTTGTCTGCATAAAATCTGTAGACTACCATTTTTGGTTCATTCTTTGTTTCTTTAATCTTTCTAAAACAAATAGTACCTAGTTAGCTATGCCAAGCCAAGTTCTGTGCTGTTACATATTTGTTAATTTAATGAACGAGCCCAAATTTTGTGTTAAAGCTTGGCTCATTTACTAAGGAAACGATTCTAGCCGAATTCGACCTTTTTGGCTAGGCAAGCCTGAACTGTTCATGATTGGCAAAATTTATTTGTACCTCTACTTGGAAGGAGACAATTTTCATATTTTACAATTTGCTATGGGAAAAATAAATAGTGTACTAGTTGATTATTTCTAATGTTTTAATAACTCGGTGTGGTATTTTCAATCAGTTTTAAATCCTTTGAATTGATTGGTATTATAGTTCAAATATAAATTTTTATATTATGAGATAAGATAGTTCAAATAGTAATTACCATATAAATGATTCGGTTAAAAATTAAATAAATTGTAATGTAATTTTTAGAATAAAAAATACATTGTGTCATAAATACAAAAAATAATGTATTGTTACATTTTAAATACGTATTATTTAATTATATATAAATATTAAACGAGTCAGAGCTCCTAACGATCTGAGTTGGGCAATGTTCAAGCTTGGCTTGTTTATTAAATGAGCCTAATTTTATATTCAACATTAGTTCATTTATTAAATGAATGAGCCTGAATCCATTCATGAATAACTCAGTTCATTTGGAACCCTACCTAATTGATGTTCTAACATGAAAATGGTTGGATTTATGTCAGTAGGATGGCCTGAAGTCTTACGGATTCGGGGGGGGGGGGGGAAGAGAAAAAATTCTAGTTTGGCTGCACATCCATGACCATTAGTGGTGTTCCCTAGAGCCTTGGCCTAAAATTGGTTCACAAATTGGGTGTTAGCATTGTGCTTAAAATTGGTTCACAAATTGGCTAGAAGTCTTTAGGGTTTCAGAAAGTAAAGATAGAGTGCTGTGCATCCACAGTTGGTGTGACTTAGAGCCTTAGTCTAAAATTGGGTGTGAGAACTTCACTTAGAATTGGCCCATAAATTGGCTAGAAGTCTTAGCCCCTATTTGTTTTGGGAGAAAATTGGGAGGAAAGAAAAGGGGGAAGGAAAAAGGGAAAGAAGAATTTTTTTTCCCTTGTTTGGTTTGGAGGGAAAATGTGAAGGAAAGAAAAAGGGGAGGGGAAAAAATTCATCCCAACCCATCATTTTTCTTCCATCCATTTTTTAGGGGAAAAGGGGAGAGAATGAGGGACAGAAGGGAAGGGGTAGAGAAAATGCCTTGTGCAACCATGTTTGATCATTCAATATTACATGCGCATCCATAGACCATTTCCATTATCACGTTCTTATGTAGCAAAGTCCTTCTTGCTTCCTGAACTTGTATTTGCACAGGTGTGCTTATTCTTGTACACGTGCAGTTGTTTGTGAAGTCCAACACTCGGCATATTCAGTTATATTAATAATATATATAGTAATTGTAATTGCCCATAATTCTGTAGATTCTAATCATGCCTCTGCTTCACATAACGGAGGGAAGGGAATGCATTGGGCTCTTGTGATAACAATCAGTGTTCTGGTTTCGGTTGTTTTTATTCTGGGACTGGTGGCTGGATACAAGTATTGGCAAAAGAGGAGACGGCAACAAGAGCAGGCCCGGTTTCTGAAACTCTTTGAAGAGGGCGACGACATTGAAGATGAATTGGGTATTGGACCTATTGGTGGTGTAATTTGAGAGCTGGCATCTTATTTCAAGAGCTTTTCTTTTGTATAGCAATGCTGGTAGAACTGCGAGAGGGGGAAAAGAAATAGCGAGAGGTTTTAAGTAGTTCTGTAGTTCGATTTGCGTATGTAATTATATTTCATATACAAATGAAAGTTTGATGCATTTGGGAAATGTTTTGTCTTGCTTACTCGATTTGTTCACATGTGATTCATATAAATGAGTAGATGGCTGTGTATATAGAGATTACATATTGTTTGTACCCAGAATATTGGCTGGACAAATTTCTTAGGTTGATATTTTCTAATGGATAAGGAAGGTTTGAAGTGCACTTTTACCATTTTTTACTTGGTTTAAAAAATAAATAAATAAAGTGTACTTTTACTACAGGATTCTGTAGTGTTTATGTTAGTCGTTGGATTTAATATGACTACTACTATAGGATCTTCAAGTGAAAATGCATTATAGACCCTGAATTCCGTGGCTCAATGCCCATTCATCGCTTTGATTTAATAGCCCTCCAATGCCTTGTTGGCAATGCGTATGAGGGTTGTGATTTGCTTAAAAATAAACTAAAATTATGTGCAAAGATTGTTTCAAGGCGTGGTTGACGTAGTGTTGTAGTTCAAACCTTTGCCCGAGCTTAAATGTTGTATGTATCAACACGAATGCACGCAGCAAAGGAATTCATTTCTTTTTTTTTTTTTAAATATATCTATCTAATAAATCTACTCATGTGATGACATATATATATATATATATTAATCCAACGGTTGAGATTTACTGAGAGAGAGACGGTTGAGATTTGTAAAGTGCCTTCCGTACGGGGCAGATCTTAGATGATAATATGAATTGTCATAAAAGTAATAGAACCATAAGAAATATTTGACCGACTTGAGTCTTTAAAGAAAATATTTAGCATTAAAATTTAAGCTTATGGCACCCAAAAAAAAGTTTGGAAATAGAGTGAGTAATTGCTAGAAGTTAGCAAAATTAGTGGGAGTGGGGGAGCTCCCTAGAATTTAAAAATTGGAAGATAGTTGCAATCAGTTCTTCCACATCTTCCAATTTCGGCCGCCATGACTAATTTATTTTTTTTCTTGTACTTTCATTTTATTATAATGAAATTTAGTTGTCTTTTTAGTCCTTTATTTTTAGTACAATTTAATGTTTTTTACGTTTCATGCACGGCAATTAAATTCTTTTAGTTCGGTAAATTATTTTACCAAGGTGACGAGCCATTTTGGGTCTACATATTTACCATATCCGTATCTGTATTATCATATAGGATTCCACAAATTTAAAGTCCTTGCAGCAATGTGCTTGAATATTAATATTATTATTAATTTTTTTATTTTATTTTTTGATAAACAAATACCAATATTCACATCATTTAAATCTATGTGACTGTAGTATGGTCGGACAAATTTATTTCAAAACTGCGATGCAAATATTGTTGATGCAAAAATTCAAATAAAATAATATAAATATAATATATATATATATATATATAAAACATATTTCTTAATATTATAGACTGAGCTTAAGCCAGCATTACTTACTTTCACTCCCACTATCTCCTCCCAAATAAGGGCTAAAGGACAACATATACATTAACCTTCAGAACTCAAAAATAGCAATAGTAAAATCTCACACACTTGGAGGAATTGATTAGAAATCAATAATGGCAACGGTAAAGCCTGTGCCAACACATCATCTATCAAAAAAAAAAAAAAAAAATCTCAACCAAGTCATTGTTCCACTTGCCCAATTTCTGCGTCTCTAAAGAGAGGGAAAAGAAGGTGCCTTCCATTGGACAGAGAACTCATTTCTTGAGCTTTAATCCATCATCAAAGCCCATGCATAACTCACACTCAGGTTGACTCCAGCAGCTTTCAGCCTCATCCTTCGGTAAAATGTTATTTGTATTAACAATGGGTGCAACATTGTTCACATCATGTCCATATAGAAAATGATAAGCACCATACAACCTGAAGTAAAACAGAAACTTCTTCTTTCTAAAATATAAAACCCTGCAATCTTTTCTTGTTGGCAGGAAATTCAGGAGGAATTGGTAACAAATGTCGTTCTGCCTGCGATACTTTCGAATTATTAATCTAAAATTCTGAGAATACAAATAAGAAAGATGGGTAAAAGGGTATATCATCCTTCACAGAAAAAAAAATAATAATAAAAGAAAAACTTGCCTGACATATTCAAAACTATCGAGCCTTGAAGTGAGACTATCACTACATAAATGGAGAGTATTTTCCGCCACAACATCGCCAGTCAAACTCAACAATAATTTTGCACTAGCAACGTCTATACAAAACTATGTAAGAATAATTTATGAATCTCACTAACTAATAAAAATCATTACCCCGGAAAACTTCGCCTTCCCTGTTCAAACCCTTCATCGTGTGGAGAAAGGAGACTTGGAGAAATTCCATGCAGAGAGAACCAAAAAATTAGCTAGAGTTTGTGCTCCTTATCGCCTGATTGAAGTTATCCAACTCTTTCGATTTGGAACCATATACCAATTTGATTACATCCCTACAGCAACTGCCAGCAAGACAAAAACAACGTACCAAAGCTCAGAGGTAAGGCTCCATTTGATGCCTATGGATTTTAAACGAATTGATCTGAGATAACATGGTATTAAAATTTAAGAGAACGAGCTAAATATTGTAAGAATACACGAAATATTTATCATAATTACAATTAAAATAGTGGATGTGGATCCACTATTATGAAGGATTTTTTTGTGATGATTTAAATTTGATCATAATCCGTTATGCTTAAACCACTCAAATCTATGATGAAATTTATATTTAAACTAACAAAGTTATATTTGAGTAATTCTCCTTAAACAATTAGCACCTCCATTGATTTCACACCCATAAATACAAATGCAACCTAATATTTTTCACTTAAAAAAAGAAAGGGGAGGGGTTTATAGACAAGAAAAATGGAGGGATTTTCCCAAACCCGTTAGTTAAAAGTGGCAATTCCACAAATAAGTCAGTCAAAATTTAATTTTCCTAAATATGTCACCTCTTAAGTCGTCATCCGTAAAAACGTATTTAGCTCGAAAATACTATTCCAAATAACAAATTTAGAGTAAATTCTTAGGCATTTATCAAATATCGATCTAAATATATTGTTTGGAAAAACATATTCAAGCTAAAAACGCTTTTTCAAACAATGACTTTAGTAGGTGATTTATTTACAGAAAACAAATTTTGATTGACTTAGTTATGGAATTACGGCTTTTAACTAACCAAGTCCCTCCAAGAAATGGGAAGTATGGTTTGGCACCTGCATGCCTCCTTGTTGAACCTTTTCTTGTTAATTCCATACAATCTTTGGAAAATTTCAGGCTCCACACGGCAAAAATATGGACGATCTAAGAAAAAATAGCCCATAATCAGTTTTTGAGGGTGTATCCAACAAAATTATTAACTCTTAATAATAAAGAAATATGCTCACCGGAGTAAATTGAGCATGTTCGTGAAGATTTATTGAAATGTATACACCATCCATCAGGACCTACTAGGCTTCTGTATAACTGAAATTCATTGCAATTAATATACCATCAATAAATAAATTGATTCATGACCAATTGTTATAAAAACTTAGTGGCTTTTTATTTATTTTTCTATTTTCTGTTTTTATTTTATGTTTTAAAAATAGAAAATATCATATTTTCTTTATTTTGAAATTTTCATTATTTTGGATTAAAAATGCTCAAATAACTGTTTGCTATTTTTCATTTCATGTGTAAATTTATTTTTAATTTTCTAAAACAAAATTTAAAAATATAAATAATAAAATATGTTTTCAACCATTGCCCTTTTTTTTCGAAAACGCAATATAAAAAATAAATTCAACACAGAAAATAAAAAAAATAAACTAAATACTATCTTAACAACTAAGAAATAAACTCAATAATATATATCAAACTATGTCAACACTCTCGTGTAAACAATTGGTATGTAGAGCGATGACAACCAAACTAAATCAAACAAAATGCATCGATACAAACAAATAAAATGCACAAAAATAAGTGAAAAAATAACAAAATCCTCCAATCCAAACGCTGAAATCATGTCACCACTTATCCAAAACTATTAGTAAATAGGCTAAACAATATCAAGCTATTTCAACCATTCACATATGCAAATAAATATCTGTGTGAACCTGAACATCAGAAGGGTCTTCAAAGATTTCTTCAGGGGTGGGGAAAGAGGGACCCTTGTCGAGCTTGCAACATGCGCCGCAATCCTGGACGCACCGCCACTGAGGGTCTTCCTTCCTCTCGCCACCGAAGCCGAGAGGGGCCTCGCCGTCGCTCCGCGTTAGTGTTTTCTTGGGCTTCGTGTTTGCTCTTTGTCTCTGCCTTGGCCGGGGCCGGTTAGCCGCCGACCAGACAGCAGCGGAATAGAGCGGAGCCACCACGGCGTGAGACATCTATAGGGGTGGTGGTGGAAGCTGGCAGGGGCGACTGAAGAAGATAAGACTGGTGGGAGTTGATTTGGGCGGGTCACTGGTTATATAAGTTAGGGTCGGGTTAAACCGCCCGAATTCGATTCAATTTATGAACCCAATTCCATTGGCCTAAAATGGGTAGAGATAAAATGTATACGATAGCCGTTTAATTAATCAACCCTATTATCAAACTTATTTATTTTTTTCTT
>QLOD02000038.1:2975098-2987022 GCA_003260245.2 Sideroxylon spinosum | reverse complement strand
TTTTCACGTGGAATATGCAGAGTTCTCGTTTTTTTAAGTATTTTTGGAGTTTTTTTGAAAAGGTTTAAAAATAATTAAAAATTTGTTTAAAAAGGATAAGTAACGAAATTTTAGATGACATGTAGCTTGCTTTTCTATTATCTATTTTTTATTTTTGTTTTACATGGATAAAATCTTAAAATAAGAAATAAAAAACGTTTTATATTTTTTTATTTTTAGATTTTTTTTATTTTGAATAAAAAACAGTTAAAATAATTTTTTATCATTTTTTATTTTATATATAAATTTATTTTCTATTTTTTAAAACAAATTTTAAAAATATAAATAATTAAATGTGTTTTGAGTTACTTTTCGTATTTTCAAATACGTAAATAAAAAACACATTTTCAAAACATAAAATAGAAAATAGAAAAACAAACAAGATGACACCTTAAAATTATAAAAATTTGTCAAGGTGTGACTTGGATAATACATTAAAAAAAAAAAAAAACAACAACAAAAGAGTTTATTTTTTCTTCATTCATAAGTATGTTTCTAGCTCTACAAATTGACATAAAAGTACAGTTTTCATTATTTGTGTGATATGTAAAACATTGAGAGTTTTATAAAAAATTTTGAGTTGGAGGAGTTGTAACGTATTTACACCACTGAAGTATAAAAATATCAAATATTAACCATCATTTTTTTCTCCAAATAATCTAATGATTTTAATTTACTTATATAAAATAAAATTTTACTGTTGATCATTTGGAAAATAAAAAATAAAAAATTTGACAGTTGATATTTCATATTTCAACTGTTAAAGTATAAATACACTGAAGCCTTCTAACTCGAAATTTTTTGTGTTTTTTAGAGCTTCTAAGGTACTTTATGTATATACTAGGCTTTATATGTGCCAAAGGTACGGAACCTCTACCTCGGGTGATCAATCAAACCCACTAATGTCACATAGGATAACCATCCCATCAATGAATAGTAAATATCATTTTTCTATATTAGATAGATATATATATATACACCAAAAATTAATTTTTTTTGTTTTAAATAACTTTTAAGCATACTATTTGTATTTATAAAAAAGACAAAAATACTTTTAAAAAAAAAAACCTAGCTTTAAATTAACAAAAAAATCAAAGGTAATTTAAGTCCAAAAAATTGTATAAGAAACTTAAAATATGTATATTATATTTAAAGCTTAGAAAAAATTTAAAAAATTTAGGCTCCGCTTGGGAGGAAAAAAATACTAATTTTTTTGTAACTAGCTAGTAACTAACTACTAAAAAGCTAGTTTTTTATGTTTAGGAAAGGAAAAAACTGACTTTTTAATAGCTAGCTTTCTAACTTTCTGTTAATTTGAAATTTTTGTCCTTAAATGTTTAAAAGAAGATTAAAATATAAGAGAATAATTTTGATAATTCTAGAAAAAACCAAAAAGTTTATTGTTGATAGCTCAATTACCAGTTACAAGTTGCCAAACATAGCCTTATATCTATATGATAACTAGGCCCTTGCCTGTGCCTTTAGGCACGGGGCCACACCCAACCCCCTTACTATCTCTCTCTCTCCATGTCGTATATATTAAATCAATGACTAAATTTGTATAATAGATTAGTATTAGCTCGTGCCGAAGGCACGTGGTTCTCTCTCTCAATCTTTGAAACCAGCTCTCTTTCTCTCTACCCTTGAAATAAATTTTTATCTAAAATAAAAATTTTTAGTTATTGATTTGATGATATAAATGTCAAATCAATGACTTGTATTATTATATAGATGTCGGTCAGTTAACATGGTCCCCCCGTGAAAAGCTCAGGGAAAGGGTATTGACGTGGTCAAGGCTTTGAAGGCGAGAAATTCACTGCGTGTGTATTGGGGGGTTTGGGCGGGGTCTGACGGGAAGAAATTTGAAATTCAAATTTGAAATTATTTTTTAAATGAATTAAGAATTAATTATTCTTTTGATATTTGTCCAACATCATCAATAAACTAGTGTCTTACCCGTGCCTAAAGGCACGGGCCCCCTCTATCAGTCCCCTCTTTCCCTCAGCAAATCTCAACCGTCTATTTCTCTCAACAAATCTCACATGTTGGATTCATATATATATGTCACCGGTGCCTAAGGGCACGGCCCCTTATCACCCCCTCCCTTCTTCAGCAAATTTTAACCGTCTCTCTCTCTCAACAAATCTCAACCGTTAGATTCATATATATATGTCACAACACATGAGTAAATTTATATAATAGATATGAGTATCACAATTTTTCCTTTTCAGAGTGTTTGGTTTACCAAAATCTACCAACTTTTACTAACTTTTTATAATTTCTTCCAATCAATTTTTATTATATATCACTTTTACCATTAGATTTTTATATTTTTGTTGGATTTTTTTTTTTTTTTTTGCCATCCAAACAATACCGTTATCAACACATATCATATGTATATATACAATAATATAATTTACCTGTGCCTAAAGGTACAGTAATATAATTTCATGTGTAAATAATTCAAATTTAAATTTATAAAGTAAACCTACATGAAAAACTATAAAACTAACTTATAAAAGTAAAAATCACTATTTAAAAGCTACCAATAGAGTAACAGAAAAACAACTAAAGTGGAAAGAAAAATAACAATAATTTCAGCCAGTGAGCAAATTCAATGATTAAAAATAACCTAAAAATTCAAAGTTTTTAAAATTTCAGTATTAAACACATTGAAATTGAATTTGCAAGTAAAAAAATTTAAAAAAGAAAACTCTTAAACGGCACAAAAATATAATTTGGTGTAAAATGGAGTGTTTAAAGCTAAAAAAAAAAACACAAAAATTCAAAAAAAAAAACTTTAAAAGTTTTCACTTTTTGGTACAAATATCATGTCAACTTTTAAAGAATTTGCCAAATTTTGTTGGAACGTAGCAAAATTTTAGTTAAGAATTTAAAAACTTTATGGATTTTATAAATTTTTTTGGTAAAAATATCAGTCTAACTTTTTATAATTGTTATTATATTTAGTAAGTAAAAGGGGACCAAAAACGAGGAATCCGTTACCCAGTGAGAACGGATATAGGAAAAATTTTCATACCCGTAATGGAGATGAGAATGAATATATGGATGGATATTATTAAATAGAGACGGGACAAGGAAGGCCATACCCTTTCCACTGACATCCTAAAGATGAATGCCTATATCCATACATTATGATGGAAAATTCTATTTGAGATTATAATTGGGTTTGTGATGAAAATCTTAATCAAGGAAAGGAATATTGTCACCGATGTATGCACTGTCCTTGGCTACTTTTTGCTTTTTCAAAAGAGTAAAGAAAAATTTGGGTCTTATTAATTAGGTCTGCAATTTGGTTAATAGGACAATCTCCTTTGTTAAAAATTTTGGGACATTAAAGCTTCGAGATCTTACAAATTTGGGAAAATTCTCTCTCTCCATTTCTGTCTTTCTCTCGATTCCTCTCTCTAGAGTGACTCTAAAAATGTACAATTTTTTTTCCTTTTGAATCTTAAGTTGGGATTTTTAGACATTATCGATTTCAAGCCCATGTAACACCTCATACTTTTGGTTCATAAGATATACAATTTTTCTTTTGGAAGCTTGTTATTGTTTTTATTATTTTATTTGTGGAGACATGCTATTTTTATTATAGAGTGAGGAAAATAAGAAGAAAAGGAATAAAAGACAAGAAAAAAATATCTATATAGAGAAAGAATATTTTAAATATGCATTTTACTTGATTGAATTTAAGAAATAGAATCAATGAATAGGAATTATTTTTTTAATAAATTAACATTTAAATTTTAAAATTTTTTCATTCCTTGAAGTCTGTCTTGCTTTTCAATCTTTATGTAACACTATTTTAAAAAAGTAATAGTAATTATAATTTTTTTTACTTTTTATTAATAATTTTTCTATTAAAAATACATAAACCATTAACAAAGTTTGATGGAGAAAATGTGAATTGTTTTTATTACTAAACACTAAACTTTTTTTTTTTTTTTTATCAAGTTAACTATGCAGAGAGAAAATACTTTACTTTTGTTCTATCTCTTTCTCTGTAACAATGGTACAGATAGTAAAAGTTTGATTTTTTTCTTGAATTTTATTTTAATATTTGACGTGAGTGGATGTTTATTATTACTTACTAAATTGATACATGTTTATTACCACCTACTGATAGGATTGATGATTTTGGAAGGAAAATTTTAATTGGTTATTAATATATATATATATATCTTGCATTTAGAACAGTAAAAATTTTAATTTTTGACCATTATATTATAAATATTGTATATATGAAATAAAATATATTCATATATATATAATATATAAATTAAAAAATAAATAGTTAAACGGATAGAAAATCTCATACTATCCCTATACATGTTCGAGTAAATCTTAAAATTCCTATATCCATTTCTATCCCCGTTGTAAATATCTTCATACCCTCTCCTGTAAATGTTCGAGTAAATCTTAAAATCTTCATATCCATTTCCATCCCCGTTATAAGTATCTTCATACCCTTCCCTTTACATGTTCGAGTAAATCTTAAAATCTTCATATCCATTTCCATCCTCGTTATAAGTATCTTCGTACCTTCTCCGAACACGACAAGTGAAGCGGATACCTACCGGATACTAGTAATTTTGACGTACTTATACATCGTACATCTACGTACATACAGGGAGATAAAGAGAGAGAGAGAACACTGGAAAGAAGGATTGTTGAATGAACGATCCGGTTGGGCCGAATTATCGGCCTTGTCAAGCGATCGATCAGATAATCGAGAGGAAACTCTTCTACTTGCGGTCGATCAGACAACAGAGACGAAACTCTTCCGCTTGCGGTAGTGCTTGTTTGATAAACGCAACCGACCACCAACGCAACCTTCCAGCGTCAACACCCCCCCGATGCAACCTTCCGAAAACGAACCACCGCGGGAAGACCGAACCACCACTGCCCCTGTTCGTTTCTCTCTCTCTTTTTGTACAGAGCTGTCTCTCTGTAGAAATTTTTCTTTCTGCACTAGGCTTGTGGGGGAAAAGTCTAAAAAGAATTTCAGCCGTTAAAGACAGGTTACATATGTCAAATCAAAAATATCTATGTACTAAAATTTGCATGAACTGAACCGATTAACCCCCATAGATATCCAAAACCCATTCTCATACAATATCGTTAGAAACACGTACAATCTATATTTCATCAATGTTCGACTCATTTGAACGCGATCGTTAAATTTAATTCACGCGCTACAAGCAACGTAGAACTGTTGTCTGTTTAAGTGGAATACGGGATTGTCAGGTACCCTGCATTATTCCAGCATTTTCCCAGCCTCATTAATGTTGTTGTCCCCGAGTTTTATGTTAATTACTTAATTTGTTTATTATTTTCTAAAATTAGAAACTGGCATATTCTTCGCTGGTTTCTTTTTATTATAAGTAAGATAATTTGAATTAATGAGATAAAATTTTATATGTATTTAAGGGGCAAATCTCTTATGTATAAAAGAAAGATTGTCTATTTACATTTATTAGAATCTCCCAATTAGAACAAAAAGTACTATCTTTAAAAGTATGTTTGCATTATTTCTTTACATAACTCTAATTCAAATTCATGCCTTATAGTTACAACTATGCTGCCAATAGAACTTGAGATATCCGTGAAAATTCTAGCATTCCTCGCTATCCATATCTGGCATTCCTCTCAAATGTCCATCCGTGATTTATAAGATGACTAAAAAATAGTCCGCGCCTACTAAATTCCTAAGTATTTAACTAAAATTAAATATACACATATTTCAAATTGAAATATGTTAGCATGTTTTTTTTCAAAAATTTAAAATTAATTTCCTTTTCATTATATTATTCTCGAGAAGCAAAATTTTTTATTTTTCTCAATGCAACTCTTTAGATATCATCATTAAATTCAATTCAATGGCTTATCAGAATGTTTGAAGATTAAAACCCCATTAAACCTTTGAATTTTGGTACATTTTTCAAATACATTGTGTTTTGATAATATAAGTTGTGTTTGGAGTTATAAGTGCTACATTTATAAAATTTTTTATAAAATTCAAATTTTTAATTAAATACTTACTAAAAAAATTATATTAAGACTTTAATCTTTACAAATTTATATCGAATTTTTTTCACTTTAAACACTATAACCAAATCAAATTATTAAGGATCTTCATTTTAAATTCGGTTAGTCAAATGATATTAAGCTCGTTTGAAATTTTACAAAACTTGACAAATTTTTGTAAAATTTAAATTTTTTTATCCAGATTAGCTTACAAAATTGTAACGTTTATAAATTTATATTTTACAATTTTTTAAAATTTATAATAATTTTACAATTTTAAACAACTTATTAGAGAATGTGAAGGGAATCATTTTCCATTAATTGGAAACAACTTTAATCACTATAATTAGCTTTCAAAAAAAAACTATAATTAAGCATACTTTAGTACACATGATGGCATTATAGTCATTATAATGCAGACAAAACCCACCCACCATGCGTACTGTCCCTATTGTTTTGGCCCAAGCATCCCGAGGCTTTAACCCAATCAAAATTCACCTATAAAAACGACTTTTTTTTAATTCTACGGAGGTATTCCTAACATTTTGCCTGAATACTGTCAATTTTAAAATATTTGGCAAAGTACTGTTAGTGAGCAAAATATCGCGTTTATTTGCCAGCCCACCTCTCCTTCTCTATTTCTGGTTTTTTATGCTTGAATCCTATCCAACCCATCTTCTCCTCTTGTTCTTCTTCTTCATTTCAACAGAATGTCATTCTCCTTCTTTTTCTTCATTTTTTGCCGCAGGTCCTCCCTCTTTTTCTTCGTTTCAAGCCGCAGTACTTGGGTAAGCTCTCGAAGTCTCCCTTCCAACTCACCCGTTCGCCGGCGAAGCTCACCGATTGAGCTGTTCTTTACCAGCTCTCAATTCCTTCTCCATTTTTCGTTTTTTACACTTAGATTCCATAAAACCATTCTTCTTCTTCTTCTTCATTTCACATCACAGGTCCTTCTTCTTCTTCTTCTTTTTCATTTCGCATCAACGTTTATACCAAAACAGTATCGGTACTCTTTTGGTATATGAGGTCTTTGTGGTACTGTTTTGAAACAGTACCGGTGCTGTTTTTGTGGTACTATTTTGAAAGAGTACTGGTACTGTTTTACCGGTACTGTTTCGGTATATAAGGTTTTTGTAGTACTGTTTCCAAATATATAAGAAAGAGTAGCGGTACTGTTTTGAAAGAGTACTGGTACTGTTTTATCAGTACTGTTTCGGTATATGAGGTTTTTATGGTACTGTTTTCAAATATATAAGAAAGAGTACCGATACTGTTTTATCGGTACCGTTTCAAACAGTACGGGTACTCTTTCTTATATATTTGAAAACAGTACCACAAAACCCTCATATACCAAAACAGTACCGATAAAACAGTATCGGTACTCATTCTTATATATTTAAAAACAGTACCACAAAAACCTCATATACCGAAACAGTACCGGTAAAACAGTACCGGTACTCTTTCTTATATATTTGAAAATAGTACCACAAAAACCTCATATACTGAAACAGTACCGGTACTGTTTCGGTATAATCGTTGATGTGAAATGAAGAAGAAGAAGGACCTGTAACGTGAAATGAAGAAGAAGAAAAGGGCCTGCGGTTTGAAATAAAGAAGAAGAAGAAGAAGGGTTTTATGGGGTCCAAGCGTAAAAACTGAAAACTAGAGAAGAAAATGAGAGCTGGTAAAGAACAGCCCAACCGGTGAGCTTCGCCGGCTAGTGGGTGAGTTGGAAGAGAGACTTCGAGAGCTTATCCAAGTACTGCGGCTTGAAACGAAGAAGAATAGGGAGGACCTGCGATGAAAAATGAAGAGAAAGAAGGAGAAGGACAATCTGTTGAAATGAAGAAGAAGAAGAAGAGGGGAAGATGGGCTGGATAAGGTTCAAGCGTAAAAAACCAGAAAATAGAGAAGGAGAGGTGAGTTGGCAAAGAAACGCGATATTTTACGCACTAACAGTACTTTGCCAAATATTTCAAAATTGACAGTATTCCGGCAAAATGTTAAGAATACCTCCGTAGAACAAAAAAAAAGTCTATAAAAACAAAGTCAACCAAAGCAATCAAATCAATCAATCCATAAAACTCAACCAAGCAATCGGTTTTCCAAAATAAAGATATTTCAGAGATCGAGTCGCCACCAAAGGAGGGCATCGCAGAGCGTGTTCGCCGTCCCGGGCGACCTCTCAACTCCGGCACGTGACGGTGGCTGCAGACATGAGGTTGCACCGCCTCGCCACGGTCAGCCTCCTCCGAACGAAAGTCGCGGTACTCCTCCTCCCGCGCCGCAGCTAGAGTCCTCAGGGGAGGAAAGGTTGAAAGGTGTGAACGACAAGAAGGCGAATAAATAGTTCTAGTTAGTCAGTTTCCTTTTGGTTGTTAGATTGCAATGAATTAATGAGAACAAAGTAATAATATCAGAATAATTTACTGAATCTTGCTC
The DNA here is from genome assembly GCA_003260245.2 of Sideroxylon spinosum. Classification (NCBI taxonomy): domain Eukaryota; kingdom Viridiplantae; phylum Streptophyta; class Magnoliopsida; order Ericales; family Sapotaceae; genus Sideroxylon; species Sideroxylon spinosum. The sequence goes on along the minus strand of QLOD02000038.1, from coordinate 2,978,493 downwards.
TGTTTCAATGATCGTTTTTTGGGTGCTTAGATCTTCTTTTGAAATGCTGTGAAAATGTAGAAGAGGATGAAATAGATCGCAAATTAAATTAATTACTTACACCAACGCTGGCCACAAATTTTTTTTTTATTTTTTTAAAAATTATGTGAAGTATTCTACTTTTGGAACTTTAAATATTTCAATAAATTCAATTAAAAAGTGATACATAACTTGTGAGTACAAAAAGTAAACTATTCTCCGACCATAAATGAGAGATTATAGTCGATGGTTACATTATACTTATGTGTATCTAGATATAAAAGCTCTAGAATATATATAAAATTGTCATTTCAAGGTTATTTCTTCACCAAAACTTACGTTTACCTACTACACCCAATGATTATATCATTGGTACCATTACTATTTAATGTTAGCTATCACTACTATAATGCATGTTTGCGTGTTAGACATTACAAATGTATAAATTTCAGAAGGGTTTTAGGGGTTATAATGAAAGGGTTTTAGGAGGGTATAATAAAAAAAATTCACGACAAAGGTTATAATAAAAAATAAATATTTAAAAGAATTATAACAGGAAATGAATTATTGAGATTTCATTTTCTCCACGACGATATTCTAAGAGTCCCCAGTTGGGAAATAGGGTGATTTTCCCCCATACATAACTATTAAAAATTATAAAAATAATTTATCAAAGAGACGTCGTTGTTGGTCCATCACCCCATTCTTGGTCTCGTTTGATCCTGATTTGGTTTCAAGAAGAAAATCTTGATTACTGGTTGAAAAATATAAATATCCCCTCTGATGATTCTTCTTTATCGTTATAAAAAGATGTCGAGTCTTGCTTATCCGATCAAGTTTCGACAACTTAGGATGACTCAGATTTCAGACACTGATGATTAAAAATAGAAATGTTTGATCCTGCCAAATCAATTCCTGATTAGACAGTATTTGTTCTACTTGAATTATTATCAGCAACAATTCAATTGTTCAATGACGAAATTTTATGTATTTCATAGTTTGGAGTTGAGAAAAAGTTGGTTGTATTGAAAACTCAGAGTTTAGGGTTTTGACGAAGGAAGAGTTTGAAGATGAGTTAAGTAACAATTAAGGTTTTGTTTATCAGTCGGATCTCTTTTTGGAGGTTGTTATCATATTTTTAGGGTTTAGGGTTGATCAATTTGTGTTAATTGGCCGAGGAAGATGAAGGTGAAATTATATATTTATCAATACTTTAACGACTGTATAAAAACGAACAAATTACTGTTTAACTCGGTATTAATTTAACTGTTATAATTGAAATGTGAAGAAAAAAAAGTGACATTGAATGTAAATTGTAAGGTTGTTTTTTATTTTAATTTTTAATTTTAGTATTTAATTTTTGTATTCAAAATTTTAATTGTTGTGTTTAATTTTTATTTTAGTTTTTTAGCAGAAAAAATTAAAATTTTAAAATGACAAATATTTGTTGATTAGTAGTCATAGTGTTAGAGGGTGACTGACAATGGTGAGTAATAAGTAGTTATTGGCGATCGTTAGAGATGGGCGGCCAACCGTAGTCAAATGGTGGTAGATGACTACGGTGGCATATGACGGTTGATAATAAAAGTGGTGGTTGATTATCGAAGAAAATGAAAGTTAAAAGTGAAAACATAAAAGAATATTTTTTTTAATTTTTTAAAAATTAGGAAAAAAAAAAGTAACGGGGGCAGAGATAGAAAAGATAATGATCGAAAGGGCAGAGATATAAAAGATAATGATCGAAGCGGTAAAAGGTAACGAAACAGTAACGAGTGAGGGCGTGCCGAATCTAAAACTTTTGGGAGGAATGTTTGATAAGGTTTATTTAAAAAATTGATGAGTATTATGTAAACAAAGTAAATTTTGGATAAATAATAAATGATAAAAAAATCTTACCTTAAAAAAAAATGATAAGTCTTATAAAAAAAAATGATAAATGCTTAAAAAGGTCTAAAATTGAAAAGTACTATCTTAAAAACAAAAAAAACAAAAAAAGTTGGAATTGGATGAATAATAAATGATTAAAAAAATCTTATTTAAAGAAAATGATAAGTCTTATTCAAAAAATGATAAATGCTGAAAAAGGGATTGGATAAAAAAACAAATGATAAGGTTTATCTAAAAAAAAACTATGAAGTTAGTTAAATAATAAATGATAAAAAAACAAAAAGGTGAAGTTAGATTAAAAAAAAAAAAAAAAGTTGAGCTGTTGAGTTGAATAAACGGAGAAGATTAATAGTTTTTAGTTTTTAAGATTTTAATAATAGGTATTTGTTGAAATCCTTAAATAAAGAGTTAGAGGGAGTGAAGTGAGCTTTACATTTTTTCTTCAAATGATATAATAGTCTTGATTTTATTTTATTAAAATATTTTTAAAAAAAAAAAAATCTAACGATTGATCATTTGTAGAAAAAAAAAATTTAGTTAGTAATACTTCCTTCTCTAGTCCTTCTAAAGGTGAGAGACAGCTAGATATGAATGAGGATAAGTAAAAACAAATTGAGATAGCGGGTTAAAATTGAATTTTAATGGCGGTAATATTAGAAAATAATTAGAATTATTTTTTTCAAAGAAATGAATAGAGGTGATTGTCCTAACCATCTCAACTGCTGTTTGGAAATATTATAATTGATTTAATTTTAAAATAAATAAATAATTTAATTTGATTTGATATATATTTTTTTATTTGGAACATATGTTTAAATTTAAGAATTGAATTGAATTAATTGTTAAAAAAAATACAAAATTTAACCATGTTAATAGAAAATAGAACATATGATAAATATAATATATAGTAATAAATTTGTCCACTTATTTAAATGACTTCATAAAAAATGAATTATCATAAAATTTTATTATTTTGAGTTAGATTTTAAAAATCTTAAAATTTAATATGTTAATGAAATCAAATACAATTTAAAAAAATTTATTTTAATTTCAAATATAAAAATCAGTGATTGTCACCAAATTAAGTCAAATTTCATCAAATTCATCATTTAAGATAGAGTGTAAAAATTAATTTTTGTGCTTAATTTTCAAAATAATAAAAATAAAACTGAAAATTGATCTTATTGCTCAAGTACCTTAAATTTAATAATATAATTGTCAAGTGCCTTAAAATTAAAGGGTACCCGTACCGATGTGAGCGGACACCAACACAACCCTTAGGCATCGAGGTACCTTTCGTTGAGGGCTGGCGTAGGTCCAACGCAGGTCGAGAGGTAGAGAATTTTGTAGGGCCAAAATGACATTCCATCTCTTTAATTATAGAAATGATGCAAGGAGAAAAAAAAAATAAATAAATAAAATAAAATCCAAATTTGTTTGATCCAAACAAACGTGTCGTGGTTGTTCCACTCAACCCACACCATTAATAT
>QLOD02000038.1:2891708-2910322 GCA_003260245.2 Sideroxylon spinosum | reverse complement strand
ATCCTCCCCCAATCAAGACACCACCTTAACATATGTTAAAAGCTCAAATCTTTAACTGGCAATAAACTTATCTCAATAATCAAGATTCAATCTCATCTCTTCCAAAAACTACCAAGATATTCCGCGTTTAAATTATGATTTGATTCTAACTCAATATTTTAATATTTTAACGCTTTATTTTATTGCAAATATTAATTAATATATGTTTAGCTCGATATTACGAACTTTCGGTTCTTATTTAGAAAATAATGCTTATTTTTGTATAATTTACAAAATTTCTGGGTCCGTTTCCATGGCAGGTCAACAAAGGCAATTGAGGTAGAAATGGAGAATCAGAACCACAAATCCGATAGTCAACAAAAATAAAAATAAAAAATGTTATCTTTTAGTTAAAAAAATTAATGAAAATTACTTATGTAAGATAATAAACTCAAATTTTTTCATATTGGAACTGCGCCGATAAAAATGGTGGAAAAATCAGAGATTCTGAAAACCCTAGGATCAGACGATGACATCTGCAGGTTTGGAATCGAAAAGCAAGGCATAGATTGATGCGGCGATTGGGAAAAAAAAAAAGTTACCTTTTTTTGGGTGTGCGATTGTTTAATTCCTCTGAGTTTCGATTCTTCCAGCACTAGCAGTACGGTGATACTCTTTAAGATTCTCAAAGGAGCTCGTAATAAAAGCTATAGAGCAAACGGAGCAAGGAGATTGGGAGAACTTGGAAGACCCAGAAACGCCGTCGTTTTATGAATTAGAGAAATGGGAAAAAAAATTATCATCCGTTTGAAGTGATAAAAAGTAAAATAATTTAAGAATTATAATTTGTGTGATGAGATAAAAAATAAATAATTTTTAAAATTTTTTATTATTTTTTAGTGCATCAAACACACTCAGAAAAATAGAAAAACAAATTAACATATGTAGTTATTGAGATTCGATGGTGTTCAGTTTATTAAAGTTCTGTTTGGAGTTTAAAAAAAATCTAATTTTTTAAAGTTTAGAATATAAAAAGTTATTTGAAATGATGGTTAGATATCTGTGATTGATTTGACGTAAAGTTATTAAAAATTATATAAAATGATACATAACAAAATTTTAGTAGAGAATTTTGAAAATTTTTGAAATTTTGTGAAACTTTTTGTTATAAATGTTAGTACAATTTTTAAAAAAAATCTAACAAAACTATTAGAATGCATTATTTTGCTCCCTTCTAATGGATTTTGAAAATTTCTTAAAAGAAGTTATAATTTTTTGAAACTTGGAAAAAGTGGAAATTTTTTAAATTTTTTTAGTTTATTTGAAACTCCAAACGCTATAAAATTTGTTTAAAAATATAAAAATTTGGCGTAAAAAATTATATATCAAAAAAATTTAATAAATAAATATATTAAAAAATTAATAAAAAATAATGAATTTTGATTGGCTTGACTAAATAAATTAATATCCATGGCCGCTGGGATATTAATGTATCGAGGTTAACATCACTTTTTAGTTTTGGTATTAGACATGTCATATTGAAGAAAAAGTAACGTTAGCTATCATTTTTGACTAACTTTGTAAAAGCGGGCTATAGAATAAAGCTAAGGTTATGTTATTTCGATATCCATAGGTTAACTAATTAATTTTTAATTTATTTTTCTTTCATATGACTTCTTTCAATTAAAATTTCAAATTTTTTTATTTAGTTATTTTTTAAGCGTGTTAAGTACGTTCATAAAATAAATTACAAAAAATAAAAAAAATTTATATCAGTTTAAAAAAATTAAAAAATCAATTTTTTTATTTTTTATTTTTTAAAACAACATAAATTTCTCAATTCATTTGTTCTTTATTTTATGTATACAATTAACGCGGTTAAAAATTATCAAATAAATAATAAAATCAAATCTTTGTGAAAGAATCATATAAAAAATAAAAATAAACTACAAAAATTTAAAAACTGGGTTTTAGTACCCAAACAAACCCTAACTTACTCTAATTTCTAATTATAAATAAATATTTTCCTTAAAATATCAAAAAAAAAATTCAAACAAATTAAATTTGTTTTCTCACATTTTTTCCCAATTAAAAAAGTAGAAACATATTGAAATTTGTTGAAAGAACATCCCAAATAATTACATTCTTACAAATGGTACATTTAATTTTTGAACATAGTATACGAAGCGTTGTGCTAAATTAAGGATTCAAAAATTATTGGACACTGAAATAATTGGTATTGGTTTGAACATGATAAAGGGAAAACAAATAAGATAATAATTATTTATTTAGAAAATTGAAAAAATGTATAAGGAAAATATTTGGATTAAATTAATCCCTATTAATTACATTTAATTACTGTAGAAATGTGCCAAGATTATTTGGACTAACACATAAAATTTTATTTTAGCTATAATGTTTGCACAAAGAGAGAGAATCAATTAGGTGTACAAATGATAATAATAAAACATTCTTAACTAGGTATCTCAGGCTCAAACTTCCAATGAAATTTTCTTAAATATTTGGGTTTTATATGGAAATATCTTCACATTTAACCATAACTCTTTGTAAAAGATTTCTAAGTTGAAATGAATTCAACTATTTTGAGTTTTGAAATAAAATGTTTATGCATTAGCTAATAATAAAATAATTTTCAAATTTTCTTAACACCAACATAATTTTTAAAATATTTTATGAAAAATATTTAATAAATTTATAATCGAATAATAAATATTAGATATATCAAAAAACTTAAATGAACCATTCAATCAATACTTTTTATAAGATATTAAGAGTACCACGTGCCTAAAGGTACGGTTGACATGGGACTCATAACTCAGCCTTCCTCTATCACAGCCCCCCTCCCCCTCTCTTCTCTCTCTGTCAACTGTGACAAATGCCCCATCAAGTGAGCTGAATTATAATATAGATTATTTGATGGTGATAATTATCTGGATTAGATTGTAAGTATGCATTATCTCTCTAATCTGAAAACCTGAAAAAAACTAGCAACTAAGCGACGGTATAGCCAAGTGTCCCACCTACAATCAAGCCAATTTTTTTGAAAAGTAAAAGCACAAATAAACATAAGAACACAATTTCAATATAGGCTTTATAGTGTCTAACATTTTTCTTTTGTATCATCTAGTTTATTTGGGCTGAGATATAGACTCACATATATCCGCCATTTGAGTAGTTGAACCACATCCGAATATGGTGGAATGATGCTAAAACGAGTGCAGAAACAAAAGGAGAAAGGTAGTTCCCTCCGACTCATGTTTGCGATTGCGAACATGTTGAAAGTGTAGAATCATGTTGCTCACAACGTGCTGGTACCTCGAATGTTTGCATGTGTCCAGATGATATCGTCAAAAAATAAAAATAGTCAAGTATAACTAAGAAAAAACATAAATGTTACCAATGAGCCAAATAGTCTTCACCAAAATTCATAATATAAATTGTGAATATATTATCCAAAATTAATAATTGATAAATACATCATCCAAAATACGTCAATATTTCGAAAAATATAAAATATTATAATTCTAACACTTTTATATTTAAAAATATATATTTTTAGATGTATACATGATATACAGTAAGTTAAATAAATAAATAAACATTAAAAGAAAGTAAATACGTTAATATGTAATAAATTAATGATTGCTTAAGTTTAATTCCTCAATCAATAAAGGTTTGATATGAAATTATTATCTATTAGATATTAATTTTCATTTAATAAAAGATTTTTTTTAATTTTGGCTAAATTTATTTGATAAGATCATGCCATAAGTCATTAAAATTAAATATAATTTTTTTTTGGTAATCCAAAACCCTACTTGTTGTCCCCAAATAGCAACACTATAGGGGAGTGAATAGGGTTGCTTAAAAAAAATTTACAAATAAAACTTTCAACTCTTAAAACAAATATCTCAAGATAAAATGGATAATAAGAAAAAAATGGAAGGCACTTAAAAAAATATTAAATATTTGTGGATGAAAAGTGAGTGCTAGTGTTTGCAATAAATATAAAGAGAAGGGAAGAGATGCAAACACAATTGATTTATAGTGGTTTGGCTTCAATGTTGCCTATGTCCGCTCCCTCAAGGTCTTCCTTGAGATTTCTCTACTATTCTTTGAAAAGCTTGTTACACACTATCTTCCCAAGGTGCTAGAAACTTTTTGAAGTGATTTTATCCCCAAATCACTCACATCAAGTGATTCTATCCCCAAATCACTCCACAAGTCTCTTTTAAAGAATATATTTTGTTTTGGTTCCAACACTTGAACCAAAACTAATAAGAGCTCACCAAACTCTCAAAAATTAAGAGGATTATAAGTTTCCCTCTCTCACAATAACAATAATGAGTTTAGCATTCAATGAAATAAGAAAAAAATTCTCACAAGTTGAATATGAAAGATGAAGCACAAGTGTAAGAAGAAATCACTTTATATTTGTAAAATTATGGACTTTCTTGTATCTCTTTGTAAGCACTTCTTTCTTTCCTTGTTATTTTCCTTTAATCTGAGTTTGCGGATGTATTTATGGGCAAAAATCTTCAAATTTGCCCTTGAAATCTTCAAAAATCTTTGAAAAGACACTTTTGCCCTTGAAATGAATTGAATTTCCTTACTTCTAATGCTGTCTTTCAGATTCATATTTTCTAAGATACTTTTGTGACCATTTTTCAACCTCATAACGTTCATATCTGACATTAGCTCAAAGTGATAAATTTGTAAATATATGAGTTAGATATATTCTGATCAAATTTTAACTTCATCCAACGGTTAGATCGTCAGATAAAGGCTCCAAATCAAGACTAGCTCCAGATAATTTTTTCTGACACTCTGAATCTGTGTTTCTCATTTAAACTTCTGTTTTACCATGATAATTTTGGAATTACAAGATACTTAAATTATAAAAGTTGAATCTTTATAAGTCTTCTTTCCACAAACCAAAAATCAGAATTTTTTAACGTTTATATTATGAGTTATGGCTCAAAAACCAACACTAGCTCCAGAATTCAGCATTATATTTACTTCTGTAATGCTAAATAGTCTAACTCATTTTCAGACAGCTTACTTTCAGATCCATGAAAATATTACTCAGACATAGTTGTAGATATATAAGTCTAGTTTATTATATTTAAATTTCATACAATTTGAACAGTTAGATCTTCAGATATTATCAATATACTAACATGTGTTTAATTTGACTGTTTATACGAGTTAACCTTCAACTTCAAGTTTTCTTCTTTTTTTAATTTCCATTACTCTAAACTTTGAAACTCCTTTATTTCATTATCCAAATTATATAAAAATACATGAAAAATAATATCAATATTTTTCAAGCATTTTATCTTGAATTTATCAAATTAAAATGAATTGTAACATTTCATAAAATGCCTATTTGAAAATTAATTGTGAAATTTTAATTCAATGTTTGCTATCATCAAAATCAATTATAAAACTAAGTTTATAAATCTTGGGTTAACATTACTGATTTATTATAATTCTCAATGAACCACGTAATATTTAGCAGGTAAACATCATTTCATTTATGCCAACAATATTTTTGAAATACCATGTATTTTCTATTGTTGTAATAATAAAGTTCCAAGGTGGTTTGAAATACGTTTTAAAATAGATCCTAGAATTAATTATTTGTTATTCATTTATTTGAATTTTCTAAAAAATAAGAATATATTTTTTTAATACTGTAGGAGAAGATATTCAATAACTTTTTCTTTCCCTAATCAAAGTCAAATTCAAAGTCAGACCATTATCAATTACTCCCATGCCCAATTATTTCTGAATCCTTGAGTTATGGCAATTCTTTGTGCCATTTAAAGTTATCAATTTTGAAAATGTAATTATTTAGGTTGATCATTTTTGAAAAATTCCTAATATTGTTCCTTTTTTTAAAAAAAAAAAAAAAAATTTTTGTTTAATCAAATATATTTACTCAGACGTAGAATCCCTTGTCAACTTGTGGCTGTAGTTTAGTGGTAAGAATTCCACGTTGTGGCCGTGGAGACCTGGGCTCGAATCCCAGCAGCCACAAAATTTGATTTCTTTTCCCTTTTTTTTCGATGAATAAAACGACGGGGTTTGCTCGTCTTGGCCTTCTAGTCGGCCCGCCTCCCTCTCCAGTTGGTTTTGGGTCAGCTCATAAAAAATGAATTAGAGGGGGCCGAAGTCATTTTTTAATTTTAGGTCTATAAAATCGAATCTCATCTGTTTATTCATAATCTAACCATCTAGTTTAAAAACATAATTTTAAAATTTTTTAAATGGTAAATTAGTAATTGTAAACATCATAAGAACAAATCCAAATCTTATCCATTTTTATTGTTATGGAAGACATATTTGAGCATACGAAATCCTTCAAACCCAATTAATTCAGACCCCCTAACAATTCATACGTGTAAACCTAAACCTAACTATTTTTATTGCCATGAACGGTCGCACTCAAGAAACTTTGGACTTTGGGGAAAAGAAAAGAAAACTACCATTACTATAGAGCATGATTTATGGGTCAGTTAGAAGTAAATATGGAGAAATCAACTTAAGGGCAATTGTAAACTTAAAAAAGCAGTGAACTCTTGCCCATTACACCAGAATTGAAACAAAAAAAAAAGACAAAGAAGTGGCCGATTCCCAGAATGAGAAATCCATTGTTTGTCTGATCAATGATGACAATAACGCCAATAGGCATAAATACACACACACACACATAAAAATATATGTATATGTATGTATGAGTTTAGTCACTATGTTTAATTTGGGTATGTGAATTAATAGTATTAAAAATTAGTATGATTTTAATTACATTTAATTTTATAAATTGTAAAAATAGTTTCTATTTACAAAAATGGTATTTAAAATAAAAAAAACATCTGCAATTTATAAATAAATCAGAGTCATTTGGTGAGAAAAAATTATTAATAGAATTAATTACTTTTATACCCTCTATACTTAGACTCAGAGTTACTTTAATACCTCTGTACTATTCGCAAAAATATAAACTTAAATGCCTTTACGTTAAGTGTTAAAAAGAGCAAAATACCATCTTCTTCTTCTTTTTTTGCTAATCTCTTCTCTCTCCTATGTTTTTCTACTTTTCTCTCCCACAAAAACCCTCCTCTCTGCTTGTTTCTACTTTTCTCTCTTCACAAATACCTCTTCTCTCTCCTTGCTTTCAATTTTCTCTCACAAAATTACCAGCATTAAATATACATACATACACCCACACAATTTAATGGGTGTTTTGCAAACAACCCACCATTCAAGCAATTTAATGGGTGTTATCTCCAGTGTCGAACATGGACTTATTATTGTAGAGTCCCACACAACTCATCATTTATTGTATTCATCACTGAAACAAAACAAAACAGACTCAGATAAAATTAACAAAATTCAAACGCCCACAAATGCTCTACTCTCACTCACAGACTCTAAGCAGAAAACTCCTCACCTCAAACTCACTCCCTCCTTCCCCCACTCTCTAGAAAGTCGGAAGAAGACAAGTCCAACCCCCTTCGATTTCCTCGAGTTTTTTTTTCTTTTTTTTTTTTTTACTGATAATTTAGGCAAAAAATAAGAAAATACTTTTGAGAAAACAGTATTTCAAAAAATACTGTTAATAAAAATATAATAATAACACAACGGTTTCAAAATAACTGAAACTACAATCTGATTTCTCGATTGTTGTACCAAAAAAAAAAAACCGCTATTTCAAAATACGATTTTTTAGCAAGCTAAAAACCGCTATTTGAAATGACGTTTTCTCCCCTCCCAAACCAGCAGGTCTAGAATTTCTGGTGGCGCTCCAACCTAAAAAAGGAAACCACCTAATCAACAGCCTGAAAAAAATACACAAATATTGACTGATGACTCCAGAATATTGACATAAATATTAAACAAAAAAAAAATACAATCTCATCTAAATTTTTCTTGGAAAAATTAAGCTAAATAACTTCTACAATAATTTTCCTAGAAAATTTTAGATATTCACATATATACTCCAAAATATTCCAAACTTTCAAATAACGGAACCGTTAGGTTTATCAGTATTCATAACCAGAAACTCTCTATCAAAGACTAGCAAATCACGAATAAAAACTAATTGAACAAAACTACAAAGGCACATACATCGCTATTAGCTCTTGCACTCCGGAACAAACCTACGACAACTCGAAGAACATCAACAAGCAGCAGAAGCTAAATAAATAATGCTCGGTCGTGATCAAGACCTTCTGGCAATCGATGTAAGTTTCCAATAATTTCGGATAGTGAGGATGAGAAGCGATTTTGATCTTGATCACGATCGATATAACGATATAATATCATGATCTTCGTCGTTACTCCGGCGAAGTACTCCAGGAGTGGTGGAAGCGGCTTCGAATATGGCGGAGGCAACCGCAATCAACTTATTTGATCCAAACATCAGAATCTGGTGCTAATCCCCGCTAGAGGTGGAGGAGTAGAAAGTCTAGTGTTCCGCCGGTATCAACAGATTTTCTGGTGACATCAAAGCCTTGTCCCCGTAGCCATTTTGGATGGAGATCGTACATTTCATCCATGGTTTGAAAAAGAAGAAAACGCCGTTTCAAATTGTGGTTTTTGGCTTGGTGAAGAAACAACTTTTTGAAATTAACGGTTTTTTGTTACAATAATTGTGAAATCAGATAACGGTTTTAGTCATTTTAAAACTACGGTATCATACCACGTTTTCATTAACGGTATTTTCTCAAATTTTACCTAATTTATCAATAAAACAAAAAAAAAACTCGATTTCCTCACCACCAGACCCAAAAAAGTTGCACCAGGAAAGACGAAGAAGAACAACAAATGAACCAAATTTTTTTCTAATTTTTTTGTACTTATACACACACAAATATAGAAATTATCTGGGATGTTTTTTTTTTTTTTTGTTATGTAAATCAAGTAGGTTTGTTTTGTAGGGATGATCCAAAGCTCAAAGTTTTATTATTTTGTTCTCAAATATTTGGGTGTTTATGAGTGTTCAAATTTCAGGAGATTTCAAGTTCAGACTCCTTGAGGGGAAGGAGGGGACTCATCTGATTTTTTTCCTATTACAATTTCTTCTTTCGTGAATTTGAGCAGTCGATCTCTGATAGATTCTTATATAAGGGAGCGCTGGAACTAGCTTTGATAGCTTCGATAATGTATGGAAGTGTTTGTTCTTCATTCTGCAAAATACCCGTTAGGGGAAATTTTAAAGAGAGACAGAGAGAGAGAGTAAAATCAGGAGAGAGAATACTTGCATTTTCTTAAACATGTAAAGCACGCACTGTTAATTTAAACAGTCCTATCTGCTCTTACATTTTTATGAACAGTACAAGGGGTCTTAAGGTGTGTAAAAGCATTTAAGTCTAATTAATCAAACATGGGCCAAGGTGCTCAGGACGGGCCGAACGTAAATTGTACAGGCAACAAATTTGGATTACGGGCCGGTCCAACCCGCCCCATTTACACCAGTACTTCCAAGTTCCCCCAACCTCCTCGCTGCATCTGCTCTATATATGAATCATAGCTTTTACCACGGACTCCATTGAGTTTTGAGCGTCACTGTACTACTAGTGCCAGAAGAATCGAAACCCAGAGGGAATCAAACAATCGCACACCAAAAAAGGTAAATTTTTTTTTTTTTTTTTTTCAATCGCCGCATCAATCTATGCCTTGCTTTTCGATTCCAAATCTGCAGATCTAATCGTCTGATTCTAGGGTTTTTAGAATCCCTGATTGCATTTTTATCTGCGCAGATCCAACGTGAAAATTTTGAATTTTTTATATTGTGTAGGTTTTTTTTTTTTATGAAATTTAAGTAAAAGATAACATTTTTGTTCTTTTTGTTGACTATCGGATTTATGGTTCTAATTCTCGATTGCTACCTTAATTGCCTTTGTTGACGTGCCATGGAGACACTATTATTTCTCAAAATCGCTGTGAATTTCTCTATTCTCACTCATCGTACAAACATATATATATATATATATACTATATGTTTGTCTCAAAGCTGTAATGTAATTTAAGTACAAGAGTTACTTGTAATTTCGGAGCAGAAGATTGTTTAATTGCTCTCACTTAGTGGAACTCTGGATTTAGGGAAGTGGGTAAGAGGTGTTAGGAAGGATTAAGCGTAGAAGAAGCCTGAAATTTGTTGGGATCAGAAACATTAAACCAAACACAAGACCAAGATTTAACTCGGTTCAGCAATTACCTATATCCACTGGAGGAGAAACTGAGAGATTCCACTATATTGCAACCAAATTTTTACGGAGGAGGAGGTTCAACGCCCCCAACTGAACTTACCCTCTCTGCTTTATCCATCTCAACTCATACTCTCACCACAGCCGAACCCAACAAGAGCTCATCCCTCATGGGTTGGGCTCTCTCTCTCTCTATATATATATACACACACACATACATACATACATTTTCTCCCTATTTATATAGGAACAACGGAGGAGGGGTAATAATGGTGAATTTTCTAGCAGCCCAAAATTGATGTAACTGAAGCTTGAATGTGTTATAATTGTCAAGTTGATTACTTAGATTATAATTGTCATAGACATATAAATAGAGCATTTTAAAGAAAATAGTTATGCAATGAAATATCTTCTTTGAGATCTCTCTCAATTGGGAGTTGGGATCATCATCGAATTGATCAATTTTCCTTTATTCTCCTTCACTTTCTCATCGACCAAACAGTTGGGATTTGGGATCCTAACAATTGATTCGTCAACCATAGAGGATGATGAACTAACGGAGGAGCAGTATCTGTAAATTCAAGAATCCATGAGTGAACTTATGGAATTGATGAAGGAATGGAGTTGAATGTTGGATGGAATGGAGTAGAATGTTTATGCGGTGAGGGTGAAGTCTCTAGTGAGTGAGCAGATGGTTTAAAGTAAAGTAGAAAACGCATTATGAAAATGCATTTCCAGGGAGGAGAAAGATGCACTTTCAAAATGTTTTTTCATCCTGATTGGTAGAAAGCGCACTTTCAAAATGCAGGTTTAGGCTTTCCTAAAGACGCATTTTCATAATGTGTTTTCATTAGTAGTAGTCCTCCGATTATTTTCCCCTGGACTCCATTTGCTAAATCTTTCACTATCCTAACAGCAGAAAAAAAAATAAAAATAAATAAATAAATTATTCATATGATGGACATTACTCCCCAGTTGACTAGTTACTATCCATTTCTTTTGGTACACTGATATATGTCCACATTGTTGGATCTTGAAGTAGGCCTCACTCGATTCTGAGAAAACAAATGTTATTTGTTGCTTGGATGCCTGTGCGTTAATTCTGATGTGGGCTTGTTGAATGCGTTGCTGCAATGATGTTGAAACTTTGAAATGAACTTGTAACATTACCTTCACTTCACCGACTTTAGTGATCCAAACAAGGCATCTATTCTCTACCTGTAACTGAGTTTTGAGTTTCTTCTAAACCAAACAACCCTAGTTTAGGTGCGGATACCTCTAGTATTAAATAAAAAGGAAAAAACCTCCACCTTTATTTGCACCAGACTTACAACTAGCCCCTATCTGGCAGGTAAGGGTTGCAGTCTTTCAGTAGCATGTTCCCTTTGCACAATAACAAATCTTTCAGAAAAAAAAAAACATTTAATATTCCATTGTTTTCATCCCCCTTTGCCTGAGGCTAAACAGGTTCTGCAGTATGATTTTGACTTACCTGGTTGTTTCGCTTGGTGGCCCATAATCGTAAGTCCTGCGTGTTTTGCAGATTCAGGACAATTCATATTTTCTGAGAGTAACCTGATGGGGTTTTTTCCTTTTGGTTTAATGTGCTTTGATATCTACAAAGAAAACCCACAATGGGACTCAGCTTGTCCGCACAAGTTTCATTAACGTCTTTAGTTATTATCTGAAAATATGTTCACCAGCAACCTAATTTTCTATCACCGTGTATGGCTATGGTTTTTAGATATAATTTGAAGATCCACCTAATAGGCCCTTTTGGGTTTTGATCTGGTTAGCATTGATAACTTTGCGGTTCACATGCCTCATCTTAAATCAACTCAGCTAAGCAATTGCGTTAACGCAAATTATCCCCATGATATGTATACATATATAATAGAAATATGGTTGTATTGTAATGCTACTAAACTATTGTTCTGATGGTGTTCCAATTTGTGTTGTTAATTCAGATGTTCGATGATCAGGACCTCGGCTTCTTTGCCAATTTTCTGGGCATCTTTATTTTTGCACTGGTGATTGCGTATCATTATGTGATGGCTGATCCAAAATATGAAGGCAACTGAGGGTTAATTTCAGTTTTTGCTGTGTGAGCTTTTCAATTGATGGATATTGTTTTTGATGTAGCTTAATTATCAGTTTGCAACGGTGAAGTGCATCTGACTTCCCCCCCCCCCCCAAGATATATATAGACTTATTTAAGACTTTCACTAAATATTCTTATTTTCTTATGATTTTCATACAAATCTCTCTCTCATTGTGGTGGCATAAAACTTGGCTAGTCTTCTGGCTCCTTAAAGATCCCTCATCTCAATCAATTGAACCTGCAACAATGCAAGTGTTGAAAATCTTCCTTTTCACGATATTTTTGGCGAAAATCATAATTTAAATCATTTAAATTATTTTTATTCAGGTTTGCAGAATAATAAATTTCTTGATTATATAACTATTTTTTGTGGTTCGAGAAATTAAAACCGACCTGAATGATCCTTTTTGAATCATTTCGAAAAAAAATAGAAATGAACTAAGAACAGATTCCCTCCTTTGATTCGTGAAGTCAATCGATGTAAAATCAAAGCAAATTTATACTTTCTCACAAATTAAATAATAATAATAATAATAATAATAATAATAATAATAATAATGGGGTTTGCACTCCCAGAGATATTCTCTTCAGATTGCCGTCTATACCCTCATAAAATGGTACTACTACAATTAAAATTAAGAACCCCATTTGGAAATGAATAAATAAATAAAAATCAGCTGATTATCTGCTGCTAGTCAAAGGGTTGCCAAGCCAAAGGGTTGGAAATTAAGTGTTAATCATAAGGCACCACATTTATCTGCAGTATAGTATCGTTAGAAACTGCTTGTGCTTAAAGATACAAAAATATAATTTGATCCGGAATAGTTTACATGTAAATTTATAAAACAAACTTACATGAAAAATTGTAAAAATAATCTATAAAAATAAAAATCACTAATCAAAAAATATTAAAGTATTTATACAGTATTTAATAAAGGTGTAAAATTTATTATCATATTTTTAAAAATATTAATTTAAAAATTTTTACCAAAAATATTTAAATAAATATGTGAAGAGGAAGAGAGTGTATTTTCAGGTGAAGTGACCGAAAAGACAATTAAATTTGAAAGAAAAATAAAAAATAATCCTGACTATTAAGCAAATTCAATGGTTAAAAAATCTCAAATTTAAATTCTTGAATTTATTTGATTTGTTTTTCTATTTTCTGTTTTTTTGTTTTTGTTTTCTATTTTCTATTTTGAGCTCATTTTTCATTTTCTATGAAAACAGTTCTCAAACTCATTGGTTAGTTGTGTTTTCGGAATTCGTTTTAGAAAACAGAATATGAATTTACACATAAAATCAAAAAATGATAAAAAGTTATTTTGAGAGTTTTCAATCCAAAATAAGGAAAATTTTAAAATAAGGAAATTAGAGCATTTTCTGTTTTCTTATTTTGGAACTTTTAATGCATAAAAAAAACAGAAAATAAAAAAACAAACCAAATGTTACCTTAGCTTATTTATTATATAGGTGACACAAAGAGTGTAAAAATATATATTTAAAATTTTAAGTTTTAAGTATATTTCAATTGAAATTTTAATTCAAATATTTATTGTAAAGAAAATTAAATTTTAAGTATTATTTTTTTAATTTTGTTTAACAGGTATTCGTATAAAAAAAACAATATAAAAAAATTTATAAAAAAAATCTGTATATTAAAACATATCCATGATGGAATAATTGTCCTATATGCCATGAGAGAAAAAGAGAAGAATGGAGAGAGGGGAGCAACCGGGCAAAATGAGAGAAAAAAAAGGAGAGAAGGGGTAGCTGGCTCTGGGCGGAAGGGCCTTTTTTTTTTTTTTTCAGACAAGTTAATATTTTTTTTAATTTTAATTTTTAAATAAATAAGAATAAATAATTTTTTATTTAAATAAATAAGAGTAATTAATTTTTATAAATAAATTGAAATTTAATTGAACAACGCTAAAGAATTTAAATTTGGCATATTTTTAAATATTGGATTCACTTAATGGTTATAATTATTTTTCTTTTTTTCTTTATTTTAGTTATCTTTTCGGTCACTTTATATGAAAATACACTCTCTCACTCTTTCCATATTTTGGTGAATATTTTCTTATAAATGTTTTTTTTATATGAATGCCTATTTAACAAAATTAAAAAAATAATATTTAAATTTAATTTTCTTTAAAAATTTCTTAAAAATAAATATTTAAATTAAAACTTCAATTTTAATGTACTTAAAATTTAAAACTTTTAAATGCATACAATTTTACAGTATTTGTGTCATCTATATAATAAAAAAGTTAAAGAAATTAAATTTGAGGTATTTTTAACTATTATATTTGCTCAGTGGTCCAGATTATTTTTTGTGTTTCTTTTTCAATTTAGTTGTTTTTCCGGTCATTTTACATGGAAACACATTTTTTTACTCTTTCTATATTTTGTTGAATATTTTCTTGTAAAAGTTTTTTAGTCAATATTTTTAAAAATATAATAATAAAATTTAACACCTTTATTAAACACATAAATACTTAAATTTCTTTTGATTAGTGATTTTTATTTTTATAGATTATTTTTATAGTTTTTCATGTAAGTTTGTTTACAAATTTACATTTGAGTTATTTGTAGACCAAATTATATTTCTATACCTATAAATACCGGTAATTTTTAGTATTAAACAAAATATCAAAAAAGCAAGAGAGTATATTTTCATGTAAAGTGATTGAAAAACAATTAAAGAGTAGGAAAAAAAATTATTCTAACCATTAAGTAAATCTAACAGTTATAAATACGCTAAATTTAATTTCTTTATCTTCATCAAATTGAATTTTAATTTATTTATAAAAATTAGTTATTTTATTTATTTAAATAAAAAAATCTTTCAAATAAAAAACTTATATATTCTTATTTATTTAAAATTAATTTTTAAATAAAAATTCAGTTTGTCTCAAAAAAAAAAAAAAAAAACTTTTCGCGCAACCCAACTACTCCGTCCCCTTCTCTTTTCTTCTCATTCCATCCAGTTGCCCCCTCGTCTTATCTTTTCTTTTCATGTCATGTTTTATTATATATAAATTTAAGATCAAATTATACTTTAATTTATTTGTAAAAATTAATTGTTCTTATTTATTTAAATAAAAAAATTTCAAATTTTCAAATTTAATTTATTTAAATAAAAATTTATTTATTCTTATTTATTTAAAATTAATTTTTAAATAAAAAATTCTACTTGTCTCGAAAAAAAAAAAAGAGACAACAAAAAAAAAAAAAAAAAAACTTTTCCGCCCAGATCCAGCTAACCCCACTCTCGTTTTCTTTTCCTCTCATTTCGCTCAATCACCCTCCTCTTCTCTTTTCCTTTCATGCCATACAAGATAACTGTCCCATCATGATTGTGTTTTATTATATAAATTTTACCGTAACAATTAAAAAGAATTACACGTTCACCTCTCATATTATTAATTTGTAATAATACACCTTGTAATATTTTTAATAGATAAAAATATGAGATCAAAAAAAGTGTTCCATGCTAACATAAATATTTCATAATTTATTAAGATAAAATGGCCCATAAAACAGTCTAAGAGTTTTTTAGTCCTATGACTTCAATAAATCTCTTGGGATATTTTTGTGTATTAACATTTTTATTATTTTTTTGATTGTTTACATTGAAAATATATATGAAAGGACTTTAGTCCCTTATACTTTTGTTTCGTCTACCGTGCACATTACTCAAAAAAATTTTGTTGTAAGTGTGAAGAAGAGACAAACCGTTACTTTTTGATGATTCAAGCATCAACGTGTAATGTTTTTCAATTGAAGATGGTAAAGTGATACTCCTTGGATCGCCAAAGAAATACCCAACAAGAACTCTAATTTCTTTTAATCAAATTTCGTCACGTATCACTTTTTTATCAACTTTTAATTTTTTTTTGGGTAAACCAAACACCGTTGTGATCAACTCCGAAAATTGATAAGTGAAACACTGGAGAAGTGAAAATGTAGAAGACAGTCTATAGATAGAGGATTTGTTTCATTAAATCAAAATATGCAAGCCAAAACAAGCATACATGGATCAAAACAAATAACTTAGCAGATGGAATCCCAAACCTTAATCTAAGTGAACAAAAAAGAAAAAGAAACAAGCTTTGGAAACTGTATTGCAAACCCCAAGCAAGAAGGCACCTAGACGTTTGCCAGACCTGTTCAATTTAAGAGAGCTCGAGTTACAACTATGGCCCAAAAAGAAAAAAAAAAAAAAAAAAAAAAAAAAAATGTATCAAAGCATTACCTAATTAATCCTCCCTTGGGAAAATACCATCCAAAACCAACCAAGAAGGGTATCATCGGGCACGAGCAGAGCCACGCCAGCACAGATCAAAACATTTCTTGCGATTTCCTCACGCAACGGCTGACTTTCTTCTTGAATTCCTCTCTCTTATCTCTCCATTCTTTCTGTGAATTTCCAATAAGAAGGTGCACATCATAGTTCAGAAACGATTTGCATGGATGTTCACATTCCAGAATGGAAATTCTATTCGCGCAAATGGAGGGGGGACCTAGAGCGCGCGTCCCCCCACCATATAATTGCATGACAAATTAACAGCCACTTCACATGTAAGTAAACCTAGTTCTAAGGAAACTTCATCCTGGAAGGCCACTTGCGAAAAATTTTCTTTTCAACCTTATATAAAGAAGATACTTGGTTTGTAAACTAGAGATGTCAGTATCCACTAAGACTTTTCACCCATATTACTATATATGTGTGAACTGACATATGCTTCTGTCCTTGTATTGGATACGGTTGTTCAGCAATGCTTGTTCAGTTTTTCAATACATAGGTTTCCTAGTGACAAAGCATTGTCCTGTCTGAACAAGAACAGCCAAGCAATGAGGTATCATCACGTAGACTTAACAACAAGGAGCAGCATAATTCTTGACTTCGCGTGCTATTCTCTGCATATTTATGCTCTAATCAAAAAATCATTCCAGACCCCATGACAAACAAAGAAAACATGATATACAGTAAGTTGTCAATCTAGATCAATAGATTGTGAGGTTAGGATTAACCCAAAGTAAGAGATAAGGTAAGAGTTGGATTGTCACTCACTGCAGCATCGATGTTTGCAGGAGATTCGTCGTTAGGACTTGAAAGCATTGAAATTATGCTCAATATTATACTTTCAACCTGCATTTCAATTCGTCAGACTAATTTTTGGAAGCAACAGAGAAAAAGCGTTAGTGTTGTGGAATACAAACATGTCAAATGCAAAGAAAAAAGTTAGAACCGCAGGTCCTCCAGTAGGTACAGTTTAAAAGAGACTAAAAATCTTAACATGAAGAAACCTCAGTGGTAGAAATCAAAGCAGAAAGTTCCTTATCTCCAATATTAACCCTGTCCATTCTTAAGCTCCAGTCATGACAGTGGAGTTAAAAAACAGATTAACCAATAACAATAGGCCAAAAGAAAAAAAATATATATAAATAAGTTATTCAACTTCATATCGAAGATCACTTAAACATTTTAGCGTGGCCTTAATAGTAAGTTATGGGCAGCTGTTTATCCAAATTTAATCTAATTCAAGAACCACAAAGAAATAAAAAGGCACGACATGAAAGAAAGTTTTGTAAACTTCAAATTCATGCTCTTGGAACAGCAGCTAGCAAGGTGCTGAGAATTACAACCATAAATAATCAAGTTAAGATCATACTGTATGGACTGGCGTCCAGCGCTCACTTGCAAGCTCATAGCCATTTGGGTCCTCGCCAGGTGGGTGGAGAATCGATATACAAACCCGCCCATCAGGATAAACTGAGTTAGGCATCAGCCACAGTTAGAATTGGACTACAGTTATAAAGGTTGTAAACCACCGATATATGCACAATCTTGCGAACGACTTACCATTAGGGTGCCATACCTCCGAGGTAAACCTCACCGATGGAGGACTATTGGGGTAGTTGGATGGAAAGCTCATGATGGCATTAAAATAGCCTCCATCGCTGCAAATTGAGTCATCAATAAATACTAAAATTCATAAAAATTTCAAGTTTATTGTAATATAAAAAGCGTAATTCTGCAAGTACAATAGGGGAATAAGCAAGCCTCCCGTAATGGACTCCTAAGCAGAGGCGAATAAAAATCAAAACTAAAACAAGCAGCAAGCTTTACCATTTTCTGGCATAAATACAATCATGAAAGGATAGCTATGAACTAGTTTCAAAAAAAAAAAAAAGAACGGATAGCAATAAACAACATATGTTTGGTTTACTTCCCCGCAATGCAGTCCACACATATATTAAGAATAATAAAATATAAAAGAGGAAAAATTCTA
>QLOD02000038.1:2839665-2852695 GCA_003260245.2 Sideroxylon spinosum | reverse complement strand
GAATAAGGATAATTTTAACATTTTTACACATCACCCTCCTCCAGATTGATGGATTAAGATTATTTGGAGGCTTTCATCCCGCTCGCCCCAGGTGAGGAACTTGCCAGACATTCTGGAGCATCCTCTTCATCCCATATGAAGGAGGTTTTGAGCCTCTTAGGGTGCGTTTGGCATCCAAACTTACTCCAAAAATCTCTAAAATTTATTTATTTTTTTATATCATTACATGTATTACGAATTCACATTTTATCTCACTTTCTTATCACTTTTATCATTCCAAACACACACTCAAGCGGGTGTTGTTGGGTGCCTAGATGTTTTGGTTTTTGGTTTCTTCGTTGTTTCTCTTTTCCTTGTTGTAAGGGCGGGCGCACCTTTGATCTGCGCCCCTGGACTATCTCAGCTATATAACTTAAGTAGTTTAGTCTAAACAATATTCTTTTTTTATCAATTTGTTTTTTCAAGTTTTTAATCCGTTCTAATTTTTTTCATTCTATCCGATTTTATTTTTAAATTATTTCTTCAATTTAAATTTTTGTAACACGTCTCACTTTATCTTTAAATCTTTTGTTCACTCCAACTAAACCCAAATTTTGAGTCCACCATTATATTGTTTTATCTTTGCTCAAAAAGGAAAAAAAAAAAAAAAAAAAGAGCTAGGCTTTGCTACATTCCTACTTTTTCAAATAAAATAAATATTGAACAAGAACTTGGGTCATACGTGTTATATTTCTTTGGACAAATATAATATAGTTAGGGTGTGTTTGGATAAGAATTTGTTAAGGAAGGAGAATTTAAAATTTTTTCTCAAATTTAATTGTGTTGAGAAATGATAAAAAAGCCTCATGGGATTTGGAAAATTAAAAATAATTAAATTTAAAAATTAATCTATTGATAATGGCCTTCTATTGCCATACATTTTTGATTGGTTTCTGAAATGGTGCTTTTAAGTCATTCATATTTGTTTAGTTTTAGAAATATTTGCATTGTTCTTGAGTGAATATTTGTATTTGATCTTGTTTATTGTATTTAATGTGATTTTCAGGTTAAAATAGATTATTTACGTGGTTATGAGTCAAACCAAATGAAAAAAAGGAATTCTAGGAAGTGTGGAAAAAGCATCAAGGGATAAGATTGGAAAAATCCAAAGTAAAGGAGGTTGAATTTGGAGCAAAAAGATGAAAATTTAAAATCTGACTACTTTTGTTCGAACTAAAATATGTTAGTTTAAACTAAATTGGACAGAGGCGGAAAAAAAAAAATTGTAAGTCCGATTTTTGGAAATGTTTGTTTCCTAATAATCAATTTGAGATTGTAATATGATTACAAATGAACAATATTCATAACTTTTGAAGGACCCCTCTGATCCCTAGCCTTACTTTTCTACCTTCATATTCCTATATATTCAAGCCTTCGTTTTTCTACATTTTAAGCCTTAGAAGGATTTTTTGGAACCATGCATTAATTGCTTATTAATCATGTTTTGATCTTTACTATAAAAAAGGACAGTTCTGTGCACGAAACTCCAATCTATGTTTTGATTTTTACTATAGCTTGTTTAAATGATTTTTATCCAATGTTGTTCATTTAGTAAAATTGGATGATTAGTTGTGGTTAGGACTTAGTTTATTGATAAAAAAATTAAGAAAATTTTACAAAATAAATGTTACGTTTGTGCATAGAGTTATATGTTATTGTATAAAATATTTTGAACATAGGGATCCAAAGAAATTTTGAAAGACGCTAGCTAGTTCTTTTAATTTATTTATTTTTATTATTTAAATCAAAATCCAAAATCTTTTTTTCTCCAATTTCATTCTAAATATATTATTAATTACATATAAAAACATATACAAAACCTCATTCCTTTTGAATGATAAACGTTACTTATTGAATTGTTAATTATTACACTACCCTTGTGCACTTGTGAATATAAAACTACAAGAAAAATGGTTAATCAATTTTTTTTCCACAATAACAATATTACTGCCCGTTTAGTAATGTTTATGTTTACTATTTTCTTTTTATATTTATAGATTTATAAAAACTGACAATATAAATGTGTTTATTAAACATGTTTATATCTTTTACTTAAAAAAAAAAAAACTTAAATAGAAAAATGTAAATAAAAAAGTATTTTTATTTTTTCTGTAATAAATATTGTGTCTATTTTTGTTGCATTATATTTAAATGAATTATTTATTCAAATATTTTTATTAAACTAAAATTATTTTTAATAAATACTAGAATTAAAATTTAATTAAATAATTAATAATTAATTTACTTTACTTTAATGAATTAAATTAATAGGAATTTTTTTAATGAATTATTTTTTATAAATAATATAATTAAGTTAATAATAAATTTAATTATTCAATTTAGTATATTTATTGAATTATTTTTAATAAATAATATAATTAAATTAATCAATTAATTAATAATTATTTGAATTAAAATTTTTCAAACAACTTAACAAAATTTAATATTTTATTAAAATAAAATTAACTACTGTAAATCAAATTACATTTCAAACACAATTTTATTTTTCATTTCATGAAAAAAAAACGTTAGTAAAGAATAAAAATTATAAAATATAAATAATTAAATATAAATATAAAAACGATAATATTATCAAACAGGCTATTTGTCTTCTCTTTTTCTTGCATTTTTTTTAATCAATTAAAATTTTGATATGAAATTATTTTATAAGTATAAGGGTGAATTAGATAATCTTATTTATAACTGCAATGTAAAATAATAAGCCGACTTAAAAAGCATTCAGGTTTAAGATTTTGATATGAGAAGTTCTAGGCTTTGTTTGTAGCCTAAAAGAAATCAAACGACAATAAAAGAAAAGAAATGAGGAGAAAAAATGGAGGAAAAAATATATTAATTTTTTTTTATACTTTTCTCTTTAAATTCAATAATCAAATAAGAAGGGAATTTTTATTTTTTTATTTTTTCACTTCTCTTCTCCGCAAATCAAACAAACACTAAAGCTCACAAGAAAAGTTCTATTAATTAATATAGTTTAATTAGATGTTGTAGTTTGTTTGTTTGTTTATTATTATTATTATTATTATTATTATTAAAAAAGTTCCTAAACTCACTTGCTTGACTATATATATATTAACAGGAAATTAATTCAATTCTCAGTTAAAGTTGTGAATGAGTTAGTCTTAGTATTTTATCTTAAAACTTTGCAGTAAAGCCCATTAGAATGATCCGGGGGCAATATTATAACCATCGCCATAGAAGATTCATCCATACGAGTCCTTTCTTCACAATTAAATGCTTTAGTTTGTTTTTAAATAATTAATTATGCCATTAAGAAGAATGTGAAGAACCAGCTTTCGATAAACGGCAAAATTGATTTGTGTGTGTTGCCATACCCTTGCAGCCTTGTAAATGGGTCGGGTGGAAGAAGGAATCTCTCTCCATTTATATATATATATATATGCATACATGTATGCCTGTGTGTATATATATAATGTGCACACATGCATTTCCATACAAAGTAAGAGAGACACAGTGGGGGTAAGGGTATAGAACGGATTGAAGGAAAATGTTCATTTGGTCATGATGTACGACGCATGGAGGAAAAGTTTTTAAGGTTTTGGGAGAGATTAAATACTAAAAGTGATCGAAAGTGATAATAAAAATAATTTTTTTGTTTTTATTACTTTTTTTGATTATTTTCATTTTTATTTTATCTAAAATTAGTTTAAGATTTTATTTAATTCATTATATTTTATGTTTTGATTCAAAAAGTCTTTGTAATTCATATAGGATTTTAATTATATTTCATTTCATTGATTGGATAGGAAAAATACCTATAAAATCCATCTTAATGAGGATAAGCTTTAAAATTATCATTTATAAACACTTTTCATTAAATCAATTATACATTCAATATACTTTTAAATAGTTAAGAATTTTGTATTTTTGTTTAGTTCTTGTGAATTTATAGTCTCGTTATTATGCAGTTGTTGCTATAGAGAAAGTGTTTCTAAAATTTTGAAAGAGATTAAACATTAAAAGAGATAAGAGTAGTAAGAAAAATAAGATTTTTTTTTCTTTTCTTATTTTTTTGGATTAGTTTTATGCCTAGGTTATCTAGAGTTAGTTTAAGATTTATTTAATTAATTATTTTGTAGTTTTCAAGCCATAAATTTAATAGAAAAATTCTTAGAAAATCTATCTTAACTAAAATTGGATTTGTAATTAATTTTTTTTTTATAAATAGAATCATTTCTAAAATTTTTCATTCATTCAACTTTTCAATTTACTTTTTGTTAAGACTTAAAGAGTTTTAATTTTTGTTTGGCTCTTTTGAATTAAGGCAAAATTATCACGGATTCAAGAACAATCTCTCATATTCGAATACGATCTCCCGCCACTGCCTCGAATCGGACACTTCTTGAACTAATTTGTATAGTACCCACCAAAGCACCCAAGACTTACTTTTTCTTAAACATTTTTCTTTACATTAGTTTATTCTCATATATTTATGTATGTATTTGCCTTTACAGTTAACATATTGCTTAACGCCAATGCTAACCAAATTTTTGGTGGGCTCTCTGTGTGTGTGTGTGTGTGTGTGTTTGTGTGTGTGTATGTGCGTGTATAAGTACATCACAAACACAATAACTAGCTACTTTTTCAAACAAGGAGAGCCACTGGAGTGTGTGTGTATATATATTTATTTATTTCAGAGATCGAAATGCAACACAGCATCAGCGAGAACTTAAAGGCTAAGAAAGATTACCCTCTCGAAACCCTAAAAGCAATAGAACAAATATAGACACTGTGAGAACAAACAGCAACCTAATATTTATATATATAGCATAAAGCTCCCTCTTTTGTTTTCATTCCTTATTCTCTCTCTCTCTCTCTCTCTCTGTGCGCCAACCCTTCTTGCTGATGTGATTCTCCACTATATTTTCCAAGAAACCCCCCATCAACCTTTACAAAAGAGAAAGAGATCAAGAACCATGGTTTTTTCCTCCATTCCAGCTTATCTTGATCCATCCAACTGGCAACAGGTAGTGCTTAAATTTCTTCAAATATGTTAATTTCATGCCTTCTTTGCCAATAAAGCAAACAAAAAAATTTCAAAAGATAGATATTCCTCCACCCCCCTTTAATTCTTTTTTGTTCTTTAATTCTTTTTTGTTTATCTCTATTCTCTGTTCTCTTTATTTTCAACTCCTTTCCCACCTCTACTTGAATATACCAGATATTTCATTCTTCCTTCCTTTATTTATTTATTTTTTCTTGGTTTCACAGCAACCAAATCATCCAGCTGGAGTTAGAACGGGAAACCCTCGGCTTTCAGCACCGCTACCACTGCCGCCGCCACCACTGCCCCCTCATGTGGGCGGTGGGGCAGGTTCAATCCGGCCAGGTTCAATGGCCGATCGAGCCCGGATGGCTAATATACCTCTGCCGGAGGCAGCCCTAAAATGTCCAAGATGCGAATCAACAAACACAAAATTCTGCTATTTCAACAACTACAGCCTCACTCAGCCTCGGCACTTCTGCAAGACCTGCCGGAGGTACTGGACTAGAGGCGGTGCCCTCAGGAACGTTCCAGTGGGAGGCGGCTGCCGGAGGAACAAGAGGAGCAAGGGAGGTGGTAGTAGTAGTACTAGCTCGAAATCTCCAGCCAGCGGCGACCGGCCAACTAGCACTGGTAATAATTCTTCGAGTGCGGTTAATTCGTCTAATAGTGCTGGAACTACTGCAAGTATATTAGGCCTCACACCCCAAATCCCACCAATTCGCTTCATGGCTCCTTTGAGTAGTCATCTCGGGGATCATCACTATGGTGGTGGCGAGATGGGATTGAATTACGGTGGGATTTCGATTTCAGCCCCTAATTTGGTGGCAACGAGCGAGATGAATTTCCAGCTAGGAAGTAATTCACTCGGCGGCGAAGGTAGTGGTTCTTACTTATCGGCCGGTGGTGGAGGAGTCGAGCAGTGGCGGCTGCAGCCACTACTGCCGCAGATCTGTGCTTTGGGGGGGTTGGATTTGCAGCCAGGGCTGTATCCATTTCAAGATGGTGGTGGTGGTGGTGGCGGCGATGGTGGTTGTGCAGAGGCCTCAGGTTATGGTGGTGAAGGTGGTGGTCAGCTGAGGGGGAAACTTTCTGGGTCAGGGCTAATTAGTCAGATGGCCTCAATAAAAATGGAAGATAATCAGCAGGAGTCAAATTTGTCAAGGCAGTTCTTGGGAATCCCTGGAAATCATGATCAATACTGGAGTGGTTCTTATGATCTTTCTGGGTTTAGCTCTCCTTCCACTACAAGTCACATATGATTGAGAATTTTATGTGCTTTTGATCTCTCAAGTCCGATAGTAGTGAGAAGCTTCTCTTTCTCTCTCTCTATTTCTGTCTCCTTTTTTTTTTTTTGGTTGGGGGGAGGGTGTGTTCTAATTTAGTTGCCTAAGATGGAGGAATCAAATGATGGAGCACTGAGGAGTTTCTCTCTCCACGGTCAACTTAAAACCCTAGAAATGGCAGTCCATGCTTTTCGTATTTCTTCTTTTTTTTAATCTTTTCCTTTTCAGTCTGGTTTTCTTTTTCTTATGTATGAGTTTGTTTAATTATGGATTTGTTTAATTATGGAGGATGAATGTATGGATTTCTATGTAATGGAGTTGAATGCCCTAATTTGCAGAAAGTGTTTCAATAGGAATCCTCTGGAATTCCGAGCTGATTTGAACTCTCATTTTATCTCAAATTCCTTTCAATACATAGTGGGAGTCATTACATTATGATGGGGAGCTTTCATAACTATCATAGATTCCATTTCTTTATATATCTCATGAGTTGCGTCTCTGGCAAATGAAACCAAAAGTGGTTTTACAGATGAGTACAAAATCAAAGTTAGCATACATATGCTTGGTTGATTTTTTTTTTTTTTTTTTTTTTATCATCAAACTCAAGTTGAATTTTCAAGTTAACTTCAACTTGTGAATTGTAGTCTGGGAAAGTATGTTTGAAGGCCAACTCAGCAAGTTATACATAAACCTAGTTTATAACATATAGTGTAAATCTCATCTATGAAATTAAATAATCTCAAACTATTTGGAATCCAAGGCCAAGGTTATTATTAGATTATTAATAGTCTATGGCCCTAACCTCTTGGTTTCAGCGTCATTTGTTGGCTTAAATTGGCAACTTGGGAGAGTTAATTAGTTTTATTTGTTAACTATTTCATTTGTAATCCATTAATTTGTTTATCAGCCTTCAACGCCATTCGTTGTTAAAGTTTTGTCAAGAAACCTTAAAGCTAAGTTAGAGCTGTGGAAAGATTTGGTAAAAAAATTACCAAAAATAAGCTGATGCACGTGGGTTTATCACTTAATTAAAAACACCGATCTAGATATTTTAAAAATGTTATTGTTATATCATTTTAACTATTTTGTAAAGTAGCATCTCCGGGACAATAATTTTTCGACACATTAAGGTTTTCATCGATATGTAGGGTTTTCATTCATGCCAGACATCGATCGATCCTTCAATGAGCTTCTGGTCAATCATGTACATTGTGAATTGAGATGGCATTCGAAGAAGTGCAATGGCATGTTGTTTGTGGATACAAATACCCCACATTTGATCCCTTCCCACTTTCACATGAATGCTCATCTTGTCCTCCTCAACAGGTTAATTAAGAGGGTTCTAGAGAAAGTCGACATAGTTACCTCATTTTCCTCACTGTATAATATTCTATATCTACATATATATAGTTGGTGTAAATTATAGAAGGTAGAACATACAGTCCCTTTGCTAGCTTTAATTTTCTTTAACATGCAAAACGATTAATTACCTTGCAATGCTTATGTTCTCTAGAAAACAAAGGAGCTAAATGCCTTATGATATATTAGAGCTAGCTCTTCAATAGTAAAGCCTTCCAATGCTTACGTTCTTTAGAAAGAAAAAGAAAAGGCTGGCGTTGAGAAATCGAAGTAAAAAATTGTTGAATTAAAATTCAATAATTCAGATATTTTTATATATGTATTTTTTAATTTAAAAATATATGAATACATTTAAACTATTAAATTTTAATTTAACGATTTCTACTATTAGAGAGATAACTTCTTTTTTTGTTATCAACCATCAATCTATTAAAAAATCAGGTCTAGAAGAAACTATCATACGTTAATGATAATTTTGTAACTAAAATGCACTTTAAAATTAGCTTCATTTAAGATAATAAATTCAAAAATTCCACCTTTATGCATTTCGACGGCATTTCGCTACGAAAAATCATTTTCGTTCATGAATACTCCAATACTAAAGTATATATTGAAGAATAAGAGTTTATATTGGAACTTCACAACCTTAAAATTTTGTTTCTGAAAATGACGATGTTGTCTTCCATACGTAAATTTGACTATTAGTAATTAAATTTTTGGTGGCTGGTGTGCCTGTGTGGAATTGTGTGTGGTGCTTGGGGAATTAAACTATAGGGCATCTAGCATTCCCTTAGGTTGAGATCCGTAAACATTATATTTTAATCTCCATATATATACATATATATATATATATATTCCTCTCCGTTCGGTGATAGAAGTAGTGGCTAGTAAATATGAAAATAAAAGGGTATTTCAATTTCAATTTTCATCTAGCTTCCTAATCATCACCTAGAGATGGCCATCAATGCATTGCTTGTAGTTCAAATGTTCACATTCCTCTATTTGAGGAATGTTTCAGAAGATCCACCTAGAGGTTAGCTAATTATTTCATCTCCCCAGACAACTTTTGCCTTCAATAGTTTGCTTGTTCGAGACATATGTGAGAGAGAGAGAGAGAGAGAGAGAGAGAGAGAGTGAGAGTGAGAGTTCTTGATGATTATGTAATAATAAGAATTGTAGAACCTACTTATTGTGTTGGGCGACGGGGAGATTGAGAGAGATACAAGAGTCTCAAAAGACACCAAAATAGACATATGCCAGTCAAATTTCATACAATATTTTTATATATAGCCTTCAAGTTTCAAAGTAATTCAAATTTGAAAAAAACAAAGTAGTTTGAAAATTCTCGAATTTTGTTCCCTTCCAACCAACCCCAAGAACAACGCAAAAGGCTGCTAAATAGAAGGGAGTCAAAAGCTTCCAAACAAGTCAGAAGGGTTACTTAGAACTCTAGTGTCTCAGCACGCTATTCAGAGTGTCTGGGAAAACATATGTCTCTATTTCAGATCCTGAGACGGGCTTAATTGACAATGTTTTGCTCTTATTTGTTCATGCGTCTAACATATATAATATATAACTGTATGCAATCCTAACAGAACACTTCTTTATTAGTCAAGGTTATAGAGCAACCTTATATATATGTTACTTTTGAGTACTGATATGTTTAAGGTTAAAGATGGTTGGGCTCCCTCTTTTGGTAACAAAACAGGTCTTGAATCAACATGCGTAGTTCTGTTTTACTGAGACAATGGATCCCGTTTTCAGTTATATTAAGTTGCTCATCAACGAATGCCATAGATCTTTCCTATAATGTATCTATTTGCAACGCAGTTGATACTTATATAGATCTATATAGTGTTGCATTTGATGCTAAATTTTAATTGCAGTTTTATCAGTGTAGACAAAATTATACTACCAGAATATCAACCGGAATTATTTGAGGGATTATGGGCCTTGTAGATACTTAACTCATAAACACTTCTACAATCAAAAAATTTTCATTGTTATGTAATTTTAATTTAAGAAAAAAAAAGTCATAATATATTACTGGAAAAAAATTGTCAAAAATAAAATATATTAAGGTCTACCACTTGAAATAAAAATACTAGTCAAGATAAATTTTAATTTCAAATATGTTATTGCCATAACATGTGTTATCTGATAACTATTTCTGATAAATTCTTCTCTTATAAAATTATATGAAAATTTCGTAGTAGAACAACATTTAGCAAGGAGAGTACATATGAGACTTTAGAGCCCTTATTTGGTATATATTATTATAGTTTGTGTACGTGCATTAATCTCACTTCCAGATGAAAATTCTAGTGTTAAACAATTTAGGTCGGTAAATGTCTCAAAGCTAGTGATTAATCCATTTTTGGTCATACGAGGGAATAGAATATGAAAAAATTAAAAGTGAATTTACATTTAATTGCAGTATTAAATTAGATTTTAAATGATCTGCTTGTTGTACTGACGAGGGTAGAGCCACACCTAACCGTGGTTGTGATCGCTATATCTGAATTTTTTTTTTAAATATTTTATCTATGTATATTTAAAAAAATTCACATTTAAGAAAAATTTTATTTAGAATGTAATGAAAAATTTTATGGCACACCTAGAAAAAATTTTACTCTAAAAATTTTTTTTATTTAGAATATTAAGAAGGAGAGCAAGCTGCTTTTAAAGTAACTTGTTTAATTAAGAATGTTACATATATATTGTCCATGGACACGCTGTCTTATGACGTGGGTACGAGTGAAAGTGTGTTTCTAGTAAGAAAATACCACTCCAACGGTAGGAGATTGCTCAGATCGGTGGTCATGAAAGAAAGGAATCTTAGACGAAGCTGCTTTTGCAAGAACCAAGGCTGCTCACGAAGCACCAATAAAAAAAGTAACCAGTAAAATGAAACCGTCAATAAAGCTCTCTCTCTCTCTCTTCTCTCTCTATCTTTCTCTCTCTCATCACAACCATATTGTTGGTCGGTCGATGGTCTCCAGTCATTGAGTAATCAATGGGAGGAAGAGTTCTAGTATAGTGACCCCAAAATCGTTGATAAAGAGATATAAAAACATATGTTCATTGGGTTGGGTGGCGGGTATCTTATCTAAACAAGGAAAAGGAACAATCTAAGAAGCTGGAACGGCTCGGAAATCCAAGCCAAATCTACTCTCTCTCTCATGACTCTCCATGCATGAATGGTGCATTTGATGCTCACTTGGATATTTGTGTTACGCGCTCTCTCTCTCTCTCTCTCTCTCTCTATATATATATATATATATCTAACACACCTGTTTCCATTGCAGCTTTGGCTTTTGCCAGCGTCCTTGTTACAACATTCTCTCTCTCTCTCTCTCTCTATATATATATATATATACACATTTGGAGAAAGAAAATAAGACACAGATTCTAAGGAGCCCTCACGTTCTTCCACATGAGCTTAATAATACCTCACATATATGTATGTATGTATGTATGTATGTACATAGATCCTCCCCGGCCCACTCATTGCCTTCTGACCCACCACCCTCTTTTTTTAGACCGTGGCATTGCAACACTAGTTTCCCTCGTATCACGTTAAAAGGGTAGTTGCTAGTTCTCTAAATACGACGTAGTGTTGACATAGCTCATATCTTTCATTTGACATTGAATGATTCGATTCGACCAAGATATGTGGTTGTCTAATTTTCAAAAGTGAGAGAGAGAGAGAGAGAGAAGATAAGTAGTATCCAATGTTGCGTTACTTTTTCATCGTCTAAACTTTAAAGAGGCATGGAATTGACATATGTACGTCAAGCCTAGGAAAAAAAATCAAAAACGAATTCCATATGATCATTCCATGTTTGTCCCACTCAATAATCTATATAGGCTTTTGTCTTTATTACTTTGAGATGGCTAATTAGCTAGGTCCACGTAAGCATGCAAATTGTGTGTGCGCATTCATAATAAATGATGTTGACAAACCTAATTATCAAAATATTAGTCATCAAAAAAAATCTGATAAAAAAAGAAGAAAAAAAAGAAAGAGGGTGAACGAGAAATCAATCAATCAATGATAGGATTGCGTTTCCATCACCACAGAATATGTCACAATTAAAAGTGATTTTGTTAATATGAGGATGAAATAAACTACTTGAACCGTAAACATTAAGGGAAAAGGCTTTACTTAAAATGTATGGTCCAGTAAAATGGCTCAAGTTGGGCTTGATCAGCCTTTGACCTAATTTTGACTTGTTCGTGGGTCAGTCTACCCTAACTAGCCTACCTTCCTCTTAAATTGAGTCAGTCTAAGTCAGAAAAATTCTGCCCTAACAATATTTTTAATATTTTTTTTAATATTTTAGTTGGTGAATCGGGCGCGGGGCGGGGCGGGGCGGGGCGGGTAGGAAGGATTGGTAGCAGAACAGAGTGACAGGCTGGGACACCGGTCAAGTCTCGAGCTAGGAAAGAGTAGCTAAAAAAACTCTAACCCAAATCGCTTAAACTGAGGTTAGTATGGATGCTAGGAAAACCTGGGGCTAGAACGTGGGGCGGGTTAAGTTGGCTTGCGACCCGATCTATTTACATCACTAAGCCCCTAACATTAGAAAATGATATCCTACCATTAATTGTTTTGACAAACTATATAGTGAGTTTATTATTTTATTTATTTTTTTAATTTCTTTTTTGGTTGTATTTAATACATACAAATTGCACCAAAGCAATCGCTTATTGCTGCATGAGTTGAAATTGCTGAGATAATGAAAATATGGACATAAATTTAGCGTCGGCCAATCTTTTTTCTAATACTTTAAAAAAAAATCCTATGCTCTTTTGTATTTAGTACGTCCCTTTTTTGTATTAATAGAATTTATTTCTTAATTACCTTATAAAATAAAAGAAAATTAATTCGGGTCTTCCAACTTCTTTTTTCTTATACATATTTAATCCCTCCAACCAACACATGTATATATATATATATATATATTATATAACATACAAAAGCATTTTTATGGATATATATAACAAGGGGTGGACTACAATTTAAAAAAAAAAAAAACTGTTGTGGCGTTAAGAATTCTTGCCTAAAAAATTCGGCTCTAAACTTTTGAAAGCGCAGTGTCTTCTTGTTGGTGCTGAGTAAATTTGTCTTGATACTGTTGTCTTCCTACTAAAAGTCAAGTGTGGAGCACTTTGTTGCTACATGCATGCATGAATTGACGTAAACAAATTAATAACTAAGATATATATGCTTTTTTAGTCTAATTGATGTCACTCTTATTGATAAGGGTGGAATTTTCATTGGCTCGTTGGTTTTGTCTTTCGAGCTCAACCACGCACA
>QLOD02000038.1:2808820-2819345 GCA_003260245.2 Sideroxylon spinosum | reverse complement strand
AAAAGCTCAAATCCTGCTTTTAGTTTTTCCATTCTGTCAATACAGAAAAGGTAGTTGTTTTTTTCTTTTTTTTCCCCGTACATGCCAAACACGATAAAGATCCAAAGTAAACACTGAATATGGATAGAGAAATGAACTTGCTTGATTCAATGATTTCTCAAGGTTTTAACTAAATGGCTGAATTTTTGAAAGAACGTGTAAAAGCCAACAAAGTATCACCATCTAACTCAGCACGCGAACACGCTTCTCTCCCTGCCCCCAACCCTCCCCTCTTTCAATTCCAATACCAAACTTTTGCTTTTTTGTGTTTTTTTTTCCTCTGTCTGTGTATAAGTCTCATTTCCTTTCTCGTTTTCCTTTTACTTTCTCATGATCTGACCCACAGAGACTGTAATGAATGGACTTTAGATGCCACACATAGAGATGGGTTCAAGCTCTTCTCCCTCTTCCAATTCCTTCGATTCACTCACCAGCTTGAAATTCGGCCAGAAAATCTACATTGAGGATGTGGGTATTGAACCCATGGCTAAATCCGGAGGTGGGTCGTCCTCTTTAGCCTCTTGCGGGCTGGATAGGTTGCCCCTTCCGATGCCGTCCAAGAAGGTGAAGAGGGGAATCCGGTGAAGAGGGGGTTGTTCAAAGCATATTAATTTTTAGTTTCTCGGTATAAATTCTCAGTTGGTTGGTTCTGTAATCTTACAGTTTATTTATTTTAAAACATAATGACCGTCGGATCTGCTTTTAATAATCCAACGGTTGACAAATGAACTTGATTATAAGCCGGTGCAAGGTTGCACCGGACGCCCCCTGAATCCCTGAAAGATAGGGATTTCATTGCCATATCTGGGATTGACGGCTGCTACAGAGGAGTTCTGCAAATGAGAACAGAGTCCACCCGACTGGGGGCAGCAGTACTCCAAAACGATGCAGTTTCTATCTTTTTTTTTATTTTTTATCCTCAAAATAACCCGTTTCACTTAAGGCCCGATTGGACGGTGTTAAAATTTCAAGGGGATAAATTTTAGAGTTGGTATAAGATAAGAGGGGGTATTATTTTTAAAGGGTTAGCCCACATTGATGTGATGTTTATGGAGAGTGATAACTTTTGACTTGTTTTAGATGTTTTATAAATAAGAGAGAGTGAGTAATAGAAAAAGTAGTCAAATGACTCTTTCATATTGTGATGTCCCAAATTTTGTTACCCATTAAATTAAATATTAAATTACAAAACCAACTCTATTTAATTATTTTTGGACAATTTGAAGTTGTATTATTTATTTCATTGAAAAATTAATTTTTTATAAATTTATTTAAAGAACTTTTTTTTAAATATGTACTTTTGAATGGTTGGTTATTATCCAATTTTTTTAATTATATTTATTTTGAATTGTTGGCTTATCTATTATTTTTTTAAGTATTATATTTATTTTGATCAAATTAACAATACTATTAATGAGGGTTAAAAACATAAAAAACAATGAGCTTGAAGGGTATAATTTTTAGCTTGTCCTAAGGGTGTCTAAAAATTATTCCCCAATTAGGAAAAGCTTAAGGGGGAGGGAAACTTAAAAGGGAGGAAAAGGGGGGTAAAATTTGCTATCCAAATAATGGCTTATGTGTGGGACCCACACTTATGAGGGTGTAAAAGTTTTAGATGAGACTTTTGAATGCATCTAATCGGGGCCTTAACTTCTTATATTCAAATATAAATTAATGTATTCAAACAATTGAATACCTATTCAAATAAATCAACTTATACTTAAATATGAAAACAAATAGAACGACATCATTTTAGGTTATTATAGCCCCCTCTTCTGAGTCCACCCAAGGGGGAGAAAGTAAAAAGGTGAGTGCGGAATCTCTTATCCCTCTTCGTTGTGTTGGCGCTTTGGTTATGTTTGAAACGTAAGAATGAAATAGAATAGAATGGAATTTATTTCTACTTTAGCCTATTTTCGTGTACGATATCAAAAAAGTCCATGGGAATAGCTATTCCCACATGAAGTGGGAAAAAAATATTTCACAATTTAAGTGATGGAATAACATTCCATCGCAATCGAAAATTGAAAAAAAAAAATAAAAAACAAGAAACTAGTTTATAATAAAAAAAATTTCTCTCAATTACTCATATGGTTTGTACAATAACCATTTTACCCACTGATCTTACTTTCGAACTTGGATTGTAAAATGACTGTTTCACACTTAGATTTTAAATTTGTATTTTTGGACTTTTTAAAAGGTTAAAAAATATTTATCGATGTGTTTTTTAGTAACTAATAAACTTTCATCTAGATCTAAACTCAAATTATAAAATTACGATTATACCCCTAGGTCTTTTTTGGTCTAAATTCGCATTCTAAGCTACCCAAGAGGATAGAAAATATCCTTGACATATTTATTAATAATAATTTCACCCGATTTGAATTCAAACTATAAAATGATTATTCTGCCCCTGAGTCAGTTTTTTGACCAAATTTGTATTTTAGGTCTCCCAAAAGTTTAAAAAATACTTATTGACATGTTTTTTTAATAGTGAAGAAAAATTTTGTCTAATTCGAACTTAAATTTTAAAATGACCATTTTATCCACGTACCTTTTTTTAACTCAATTTTACCATTCAAAAATAAATTTAATTTTACCATTCAAAAATAAATTTTCTTTTTATAGTTTTTTAAAAATTAATGTTAGTAATTTATATTATATTTCATTTTATTTCATTATATTTAAAATATAATCATATTATGAAATTTAAAATGTTTATTCCGTTCTTATTATTTTCATGTTAGCAACCAAAAAAAGGAATAGAATAACCATTCCAGTTCTTTCCCACTTGCATTCTACTTCCACCTCTTATTCCATTCCATTACTTTTCATTCCCGCATGCAAAAGTAGAGAGAATTCTCGTTCATGCCATACTATCTGTACCATGCAGCTAAGCGATAGTTTGAGAAAATAAACTAGAAGTTACTATTTTTTGGGGTTTTTTTTAATATTAAAAGATAAAAATATGAAATTAACAAAAAGTTAAAAAGGTAACTATAAAAAAATTATATTTTTTTCATTCCTAAAACAAAAAAAAAAAAAGGTAACCCTTTTTTTTCACTAAGTCTAATAAAGAGTCAAGCGAGTGGGTGAGAATCGT
Source organism: Sideroxylon spinosum (assembly GCA_003260245.2). NCBI lineage: Eukaryota > Viridiplantae > Streptophyta > Magnoliopsida > Ericales > Sapotaceae > Sideroxylon > Sideroxylon spinosum. The sequence goes on along the minus strand of QLOD02000038.1, from coordinate 2,816,203 downwards.
TTAAAAATTATAATAAAAGGTAAACCAAGTCAAATTTTCTTTAATATTTGAATAATTATAATATTTTTAACATTTAAAATTTTTTTATTTTTAAATATTGTTAATATTAATATTTTTATTAAATTAACAATTAAAATTCAATGTAAAATGTTAAATCCATTAAAGGGGGCTTTTGGTATAACAAAAACAAAAATAAAATGAGATAATTTGTGGGTTTTGTAAAAGTGAATTATTTTTAAAGATTTTCAGAGTTTTTCGACGTTTTATTATACTCCATACAATCCCCAAGTGTTAATGAAAAATATTGATGTTAGTCAAATTTCTAAATAATGTTACGTTTTCAACTTTCTCTTAAACACCTACTTTTCTTGTCTACTTTCTCTCAGTGTCCAAAACTCCAACTGTCATTCCATCAATAACTACAACGTCGTCACCGTCCCTAGCATGTCTACCACTTTGAGTCCACCATTAATTGAAATCCCTAGTACCTTGCTTTAAGAACTTGTTCTATTCTCTTTGCTCAACCTCTAAATCCAAACCGTGGCTCCTAAAATCGATTCCTTTCCCGAGGATTAATCCATCCCCAAAATGTCCAAAATTGGATCCAATGTCTTTCAAATTCTTGTGCCTTTTATTATCCATCCAAGACCTGCGAGTTCACTCTGATGTTGGTAATGGCCAGTAAGTGGATGAAGATACCAAGGCCTCTTGGTGAAATGAAAAGAAATAGAATTTGAAGATGATTCTCATATTTTCATTTTATTTTCCTGTTTGCTAAATTTATTTAAAATTATAATTTATATTTATTTAAAATACTACTGTATTTGAAGTAATATAATGAAAGGATTAGATAAAAATGATTTTTTTATATAGAACTAGGCCTAAGATTACCAACATTATCGATTGTGAGGAGTTACGTATGGGGTAGCACAATCTGGATCGACGATTTCTTATTAACTCCGAATGGGCTATGTAAAGGGTGCAGCATTTGAGGGACACTTCGTTTTTCATCAAGTAGAATGGGGATTGGAATTAATAGGTGAGGAGCTCAAAGACAACGTTTAAATAGTCAAATGAGGCGATAATGGATGCAGGGAGTGAAGAAGGTGATGAGAGAGAACATTATGGTTAGGAAGAGAAAGATGGGCCGATCATGTAAGCACATATCATTATTTTTGGGTATGCGATATGATAAGAAAATATTTGTGATACCATGTCATTAATATGATAAGAAAATATTTGTCGTAATTTTGATATCATGTCATTAATATGACATGCGTCTTAAAATTTTAGGTAATATTTAATTTGTTTTTTGTTTTTTAAACAAAAAAACAGAAAACACTTTGTTCATTTTATTATGAGATTTTTCTTATTTTAGAATGAAAATGTTCAAAATGACTTTTTATTTCATGTGTAAACTCATGTTCTATCTTCTAAAACAAATTTTGAAAACACAAGTAATCAAAAGGATTTGAATTGTTTTCCTTATTTTCAAAAATATAAAATGAAGAATGAATTCAAAACAAAAAATTAAAAACAAAAAAAATATAAAAGCAAACCAAATGAAGTCTTAAATATTTTTCATTAATACGTTTTAAATCTTAATTATCACAATGTTATATTTCAATATTAAAAAAGACTAAAACAATAAGAGTTGTCTTATATTTGAATTTATTATAAATAAGTGTCTTTATTTTAGCAGTTTGCTATGCTACATTATATTGATAGCAAAATATCACAATTGCACCAAATATTTTCTCGATCTTTCAAGGATTGGGTTTGTGTTTAGATTATTTGCGATAGAAATGAAAAAAAAGTTTTAGATCCAAAATACTATTTGAGGTCCGACCTAAACATATTAAAGTATAGTTTTATTATTTAAATATTATAAAATTTTTAAATAAAAAAGTAAATTATGTATATTGCGTCAATGTCAAATAATAAATATTTAATTATTTGTTGAGCATTGCAACAGCTAGTTTTATCTAGTAATTTTTCATTGTATAAATTATGAAATATATGATAAAAATTAATTTATAAATTAAATAGGTATAATTGGATGGATTTAGAATTTAAAAATTAAGATAGAGTTAACTCCATCTTAATTAATTAATTTATCCTTTTAGCGACGGCTCCTGGCAGTTGGCTAAAAGTCTCATTCCAGTAGCAATTGGATTTAATAAAAGTATTAGGGTGATAAAGGCCCAGGCTGGTTATTTTTTGAGAACATGAAATTGTGATGTCACATCGTCAATATGTAGTCACGTTACTACAATAATTGATAAAGATCCAGACCAAATCAAACTATGCCTTTTTTTATTAGTTGTGGTCGGTTATATGGATTTGACGATGCCAATCAAATCTGTTTAGGATCATGTCCTCTGTTAGATCCATGTAGGCAAGATCATGTTTAATAATTTCTTTCCAACTTCTCTTAAGTCTCCATCCTCTCTTCTACTTCTACTCTTGGTAATTTCTATGCTTTCACACCTTTTAACCGATACCTCCGTTGGACGCCTTCTAATATGACCAAACTATCTTAAACGATTTTCTCTCATTTATCTTCAATTGGTACTATTCGTACTTTACCTCTAATCTCCTTGTTCTTAATCATATCTCTCCTTGTGATCTTGCACATCCAACTTAGCATTCTCATCTCCGTAAACTGCCACATTTTGAACATGATTATGTTTTACTGCCCAATACTCTGATCCAAATAACAATGCTGGTCTTACCGCCACCGTATAATACTTTCTTTTCACCTTAAGGGGAACTTTCCGATCATACAAAACCCCCGAAACACTCTTCCATTTGATCCATCTAGCTTGAATCATATAACTTACATCAATATCAATCCTTCCATCCTGTTGCACCATAGGTCCAAGGTATCTAAAGTTTTCTTTCTCTACAGTCTTTTGTGTGTCCAAACTTATATCTATGTCACTTATTGTCCTCCTTTAACAAAACTTACATTCCATATATTCTGTTTTGGATCGACTTAGCCTAAACCCTCTTGTCTCTAACGTTTCCCGCCATCATTCTAACTTCTATTTACTCTTTTTCTCGTTTTATCTTCTAAAATAATGTCATCTGTAAATAATATATACCACAACACCTCATCCTGAATATGTCTTGTAATCTAATCCATAACTAGGGTAAACAAGTACGGGCTTAACGCTGAGCCTTGGTGCAGACCAATCGTGATAGGAAATTCCTTAGTCTCTTCGTCAGTCGTCCGTATAGATGTCATGACTCTATCATACATGTCCTTTATCGCCTCAATATATGCGACACACACTCTTTTCTTTTCCAATACTCTCCATAGAATCTCCTTAGGAACCTGGTCATAAGCCTTCTCCAAATCAATGAACACCATATGTAAATCTTTTTGGCCTTCTCTATACTGTTCTATTAACCTTCTCAAGAGAAAAATAGACTCCATGGTTGATCTCCCAGGTATGAAACTAAATTAATTCTCTGAAACGTTTGTTGTCCTTCTTAGTCTTCTCTCTATATCTTTCTCTCATAATTTCATCGAATGGCTCATCAATTTAATCTCGCTATAGTACGTACAATTATGAATATCTCATTTGTTCATATATATGGGTATAAGGATACTTTTTCTTCATGCATTAGGCATTTTCTTACTCTTTAGCACTGTATTAAAAGGTTTTTTCAACCAACTTATGCTATCCTCTCCCAAGCACCTCCAAACCTCAATAGGGATACCATCTAGCACAACCGCTTTTTCATTCTTCATCCTTTTTAATATTTCTTGTACTTCCTCCCTACTGATTCTCTTATAGAACATATGATTCAATTCTTCTCTAGAAGTGGTAAGTTGCTCCAATTGTATGTCACTACAACTGCTTTTGTTAAATAACTTATAGAAGTAGCTCTTTCAATACCCTTTTATCTCATCTTCCTTTACTAATACCTTTCATCCACATCCTTAATGTATTTAACTTGGTTTAAGTTTTTGGTCCGCGTATCTCTGGCTTTAGCAAGTTTCAATATCTCTCTTTCACCTTCCTTAGTGTCAAGTTGCCTATATAGCTTCTCAAATGCCTTTGCCTTGGTCTCACTACCTACCCTTTTAGTTTCTCTTTTTACTTCTTTATACTTCTCCAAGTTCGCTTCATTTCAATCCTTTTGCCAAGATTTTAAAACACTCTCTTTTAACTCTTATCTTAAAACACTCTCTTTGCCAAGAAAGAGGCATTGCTTTTTACCTTTCAAGTTCCACTATTTAGTCCTTGAGCATCTATACAACTTCTTTTTTTTTAGTCCACCTTTGGAGCTACACATCTATGATCAACAATCTATGTTGGGAAGCAAAACTCTTTCCCGGTATAACCTTGTAATTTTTATAAGCTAAGCGGTCTCTTCTTTTAGTTAAGAAGAAGTCAATCTATGTCTTTGAGGAGCCACTCTTATAAGTCACCAAATGTTCCCCTCTCTTCCTAAAAAAAGTGTTCAACACCATGAGATCATAAGCCACTACAAACTCCAAAATATACTTTCCTTCTTCAGTTCTATTATCGTATCCATATCCCCCATGTATTCTTATGTATCCATCTATGTCGCGTCTTACATGACCATTCAAATCTCTAACTATGAAAGTCATCTCTTATTGGGGTATCTCTAGTAGCACTCATTCCAAGTCTTCCTAAAAATTCTCATTATGTCCAACTTTTAAGCCCACCTGGGGGCATAAGCACTAATTACGTTCACTATATCTTCTCCTGACACTAACTTAATTGTAATAATTATATCTCCATAACGTTTTACATTAAATATATCTTCCTTTAGGTCCTTACTTACCACTATACCGACCTCATTCCTCGATCTATTAAGTCCTGTATACCATAACTTATACCCAGTCCTCTTAATCTCTTTAGCTTCTGTCCCACCCACCTTGTCTTATCTCTTGCAAGCAAGCAATTGCGACACATCTCTTTTCCATTGTATCCACTACTTCCATAAGGTTCCTAGTTAGGCTCCCAATGTTCCAAGTATCTAATCTCAGTCTTCTATTTTGGACTCGCTTTCTTACCCCTCTCACTCGTCCAAAGAATGTGTGAGGACCATTTATCTATTTAACACTGTACCTAGGCACTGATGCAATGGTCCTTTCTCATTTATCATTATACCCAGACCATATAGCGCGTAGTTAAGTAGGGGACACTTACACGAAATTTTATTAGATCTCAATTCCATGAAGAAATTCAACTAGGTATTGTACTGGCTGTCAGCTACCTAATGCACAACTCTCCTCATTTGTCTGGGCTTGGGACCGGCTATGTTAAGAATATTCTAACATAGGCGGAGTTTCCCAACATAGGCAGAGTTACAATAACTGATAAAGATCACGTAAGAAATTTATAAAAATCATGGTGTTAGAGAAAACGTGATAAAGATTTCTGAGTTAAATATTTTATCTCGGTCTAATTAAAAAACTAAAATAAAAAGTTACTTTTAATACCTTCTATCTCAATTTTGTTAAAACCGTAATTGTATTAAAAAAAAAAAGATAAAAGATCAATAGAAATCATCTCTAGAAAAACTGAGATAGAAGATTAATAAAACCATATCTAGAAAAAATCGAAATAAAAAATCACTATAAACATCTTTAGAAAAAACCAAGATCAAAGAATCAAAAAAATCATATTTAAAAAAAAATGAGATAAAAGAATGAAATATAACATTGTTATTGTTTTCTTTATATGTCTCTCAAATAACTTTGTCTATTACTTTATATGATTTAAATTAGATTTTATAAAATTTAATGTAATATTTATATATTAATTTTAATTAATTTAATGTAATATTTATTTATTAATTTTAATTAATTTAATATACTATATAAATTACAATCATGGATCAATAAACAAAAATATTTTTAGATTAATGCTAAAACTAAATTTACCGAATCAAATTCAAATAATGCTAAATGCATAATTATTATTTTTTCTTCTAATGAATATATGGGAGTAGCCTTCATAGTTTGTATGACTTATAGCTAGGTGAATATTAAATATTTAAGATCTAATAAATGTTTAGTGTATCTTTAATATTAATTATATTAAAAGAGATATTATTTTATATTATTTGGTATTGATAAAAATTTGACAATAAAAATAATAAAAAATTTCAAATATTTTGTCTTTCTAGAACTAATTTTTGAATATAATCATTGAAAATATTTTTTGTATTATAAATCAATTCTTAAAATAGTTTTTAAGAATTTTGTTTTGAACAATAATTTTCTAAAACTAAAACTAAAGCGACCTAATTACTTTTAAAAATATAAAATAGAATGAAGAAAAATATTATAAATAATGAATCGTGATTAAATATATGCTATACACAAAGATTGAAAAAAAATAAGAAAAAGATTTATGATCATTTTTTATTAAATATGATATATATTCCTAAGTTATTTAAATATTCGTATGGTTCTATATATTGGTTATGATTTTAAATTATTGTAAAAAGTTAAAATAATTAAATAAAAGTAAATTTTTTATCATTTTTCTTGAACAATTGATCTAGAAAAGTATAACTCTTAACTACTAATTGGTTGGCAAAAATAATAATAAATTATTGTAAGATAATAAAAATAATTAAATTAAAATAATATAGTTTTATTATTATTAGCAACCCCAAAAGTCGTAAATTTTGTTTATATATATTACCAAGTAAAATATCTACTTAAATGATAGCTTTGACTAGAGGTCAACCATACTAACTTACAGAGGAATGGTACAAGTTCGATTCTTAGTAGGAACAAAAAAATATCAAATATATAATTTTGTCATAATGACAAGACATTACATGGTGCGATGGATAGTAGAATGGCACGAGTTCAATTTCTAACAAAAACAAAAAAATATCAAATGTGTAATGTTGCCATAATGACAAGACACTAAATGGTGTGATGGATAGCAGGTTGCCACGTGAATTTTTATTATTTTTAAAATCAACCTATTTTTTCAACATGATTATTTGTCTATATTTGACCATGGCTTTTCAAAGAAAACGAGATCAAAATTTATAAAAGATCACATGAGTTTTCTTTTAATCTCAATCTTTATTATAAAAGATCACGTTTTTAGTGTGTGTTTGTTATAAGTTTTCGATCATGGTTGTAAATTGTGATTGAAAGAGGTTACAGTCTCACCAGAAACAATCACACTTTTGTGATCGAGATAGAAAATAAAACATCGCACCAAAAAATCTGTGATCTTTATGTATTTTTGTAGTAGTGCCAATAGTAGGATTTAAAATTTACATATACATTAAACCTTTGTCTGGGATAGTGGAAGGTGAGGGAAGTGACAGTAAAGAAAGTGGAGGTTAATTATTTTTTCTTGTTTAAGA
>QLOD02000038.1:2635571-2656731 GCA_003260245.2 Sideroxylon spinosum | reverse complement strand
CAAATCATCATCAGCCTAAAAATTGATACATATCACATATGATTGTACATCATATCCATCAAGCAAACGACTTACATTCCCCCCCCCCCCCCCCCCGCCCCGGGGGGGGGGGGGGGGGAACACCATCCAACCAAAGGGAGGTTCACACCCTCAGTAATACCCTATGAAAATTAACAAGATGTCTACTGCTACTGTACTAGTGGTAAAAAAATGCTTAAATGGCAACACTGGCAACAGGCACCAGCATTAGTGCCAAGAGAGTCAAGTGTATGCATCTTTAACCCTGCTTGAAGAGAAGTGGTTTCCAATGTTCAAACCTGTCACTACCAAGTCGTAATGGAACAACCTTACAATTACACGTAGAAAATTCCTACTTAAGCAAATGTTATTCCAACAAAGCAATTGATTACTTATCATGTTCTACAGAAGCAAAAATAGAGAGACACCAGCAGCCACCGAAAACTAAATATAACGAAAGCGATGGCATAGGCATCTAAACTTGTTATGAATTCCTGATTACACAACTCATAGTGCACGTCACAGTTAGCATCACATCAAAAGGTTACCTAAAAAGAACTTTCCCAAAACAATAAAGCATAAAAATAATTCCCTGCAAACTAACCATAAAATGTGTGTACAAAGGTACAGTGAACAAAAATCAGTTGTGTTTAGACGCAACATAATATTCAGTTTCAAAGCCACTATTATTCAAATAGAAAATAATTGAGAGAAAAACCAAAGCCCAAAACTGTTCCGTACCATCTGAGTAAGGGCTGCATAGCGTTCCTCATTCAAGAACAGTGGCTTCCCCCTATGCATTTCAATATCCTGCAACAATAAAATTTGAACTACATAAAGCATTATCCTAAAGACATTTATATGTTAACGTGTCATTATTGAACACATAAGGCAAGTACCGAACTAAAAGATGCAGAAAGTAATCAGCTGAAGCACATAATGTAAACAAACAATATGGGTTGGGTGAATGGAAAGTAGCAGCAATAACTTAGAAGAATGCAGTCCAAAGAATGAAATAAAAATAAAAATAAAAATAAAAAAGAAGGAAGTTACAATTACTAATGGGCAGTATGGGTGGAGTTGGGCCATGAAGTAAAAATAATAATAAAAAAGTTACGTTTCGTAACAGGCAGGTATGGGTGGGATTAGGTCAAGATAAAACAACTGAACGGATTCAACCCAATTACAACCATTCAGTAATGGGTCACTTTTAGGTGAGTTAGATACGGGTCTTATTAATCTACTAAACCGAACCGACCCGTACATTTATTTATTTTGTTTCATTTCAGTTTAATTATATCTAAAATTAATATTAAAAATGAAAAAATTGATTCCATTCTAAATTAATTTCGTCGGAAAATACGGGAACGGAAATAGTCATTCCATTCCATTTCCCCTACCATTCTATTCCAACCACCTTCCATTCCCGCATACCAAACATGACCTTAGAGCAATATCCTTGTGCAGTATAAAAAACCATTATTAAGCAGCAGCTTTGCATAGAAAAGAAGAAAGAAGTGACAAAACAAGGAATATCAAAACTTACAAAAAGAAAAAAGAATATGCTCAGTGAATGGATATTTGACTACAACATTACAACAGATTTATTTCAATATCACTTACCACTTCACCAAATGCATCCAAGTATGGGGAAGGCCATAGAGCCTGACGTGCAGATCTCTGAAGCAGGATTGTGGTTTTCTACAAGAGCAAGTACGAGTTAGTCATCTCCCACCATGGAGTCATCAGAACAACAAAATCTAAATTTACTGGGCTCTCAAGCATGAGGTGTGGCAGAGTGTAACACTTACCCTAATTAACAGGAATACCCCAGTACCAGCACCACAGGCCATGGCATGGATTTGGCAACCACTTTCCCTTCAAAAGCAAAATAAGAATGTCAGAGGTACAAATATAACTATCAGGTTTTGAAACGTAACAAGCATATTACCAAAAAGAAATGTTCATATCAGCACAGACATTATACACAAGTTATTCTTCCTATTCAAAATAAAAAGCCAGCTTCTTATGCGTCATAAATAATACATTTGAATCCTACCAAAAAAACAACTGAAACAAGCCCAGTATCCTATTATTTGAATAAAACACTGTCAATGATATGGACGGGCTGCAGACCTGCAACATGTCTTCCACGTTGGAGAGCACAATTTGCCACAAAGGAGACACAATGCTGGCTCTTCCAAAACAGCTCCACAACCACGGCAACACTGCTTTATGTATCTGACGAAGCAAATGTCCTTCCCAATCAATTATGGACTCAAATGTTAAAGGGACAAAAAAAAATTCAAGTGTAATTAGAGTTAACCTCTGCAAAAGATCCTGGTAGAGATGTGGCAGACGCATCAACTTAAACGGAACTGCTGGTGTCAGGTGCAAGAAACTTCCACGAGTACAACCTTCAAACTCTTTGTTAAAATGACGGAACCATCTTAACGTTACACGACGTAGCACTTCATCCTCAAGAACAACATCCAGAGAGGGAATCTTAAACATCTTCTCCAGCTCTTCGACTTCGATTGCATCAACCATGATTCCATTCACATAATCCATCGTATCATCAAGGAGATGAGATGACCTATCCAACCCTTGAGCCCCATCACTAAAAGGTGCCGAGGTGGAAGAGTTCATTACTTTCCATAACAAAGCACATCTTCGCAAATAAGGAAAGCACAAGCTACGAATCACATCCTTGATATCATTACAAGGATCAATATAGTTGGAAATAAAATACTGCTGAGCGACTCCATATTCTCCCATAATTTTAGAGATATCAGCAATCAAACCACCATGAAATCCCAATTCCGTTGTATTGGATTCAAACTTTCCACAATACGTGATTATAGCCTGCAATATATGTATATATATATATATCAAGACTATGATACCAAATTGTAACACGAATTAGAATGAAAGCTTTTTTGTGGCTTGAGTGATAAGAGTAGTATAACAAACCTGAGCCACGGAAACAACATAGAACATATGCACAAGAGATAAGAAGGAATCTTTGCAAGACAGAAATTTTGATGGAAGACAAAAAAGCACCCACATCAATGATGAAAAAGCCTCATGTGCAAGAACAGGATCAGAAGCTTGTCTCCAGAATTGAACGTCTGGACGATGCACATTCGTTTCAACATTCTTCAAGATTGATAACATATTACCTGTGGAGTAAAATAGCTATCAGGTGATCCATATTTCAAATAATCTAAAACACATAACTAAATACACGTTCAATTAAAAAAAAAAAATTTGACCACTCATTAATATTGTCTGCAAATAATGTATCTAGTCTATTTACAACTGCACGAACTATTATATTGACTGATCTACACACACAATCTCCAATTGCATTTACTATGTTCAAACTGACTACTAATATTCAACAAAAGCAAAGTCCAACCACAATCTACCAAAATGGTCTAAAAAATTCATCACTGAAAAGCAATCCAATTATTTCGAATGTCTAAATGTAGTCAACATTTGTGAAACTCATGCCAAGTGGTGGATCCAGGATTTTAGATGAGAGAGGGCAATTAAACATTGTAACAAGTAAAATAATATGGATACTCGAAATGATTAAGTATTCAAATCTTTTATGATCAATCAATTAATTATAACTATAAGAGACATTAATGAATTCATTTCAAATCACTGAATCAGAAAAATGATAATTCACCTTGCTAGTAATCTCTTTTTTGCCTTCACACATCTTTTTCCTTTTTGTCAATCCAACGCGCACAAATATATATTTTTAGTTCTACATTTATTTGTATCTCCAAATACGAAAAAAGGTTTTGATTCTCTTAAAATTGGGGGAGTTCGACCAGGAGAAGAGTTGATATTCTATCTACAAGAGAGACAGTGAATAGAAGAAAAATATTGAGAAGTTGAAAATACTGATTTTAAATTTTGGTACTTGGAGAATGATATGAACGGAGATGAAGTGAGAATAAGTATCGATAGGAATCTCAAAGATGAAACAGTACATGTTAAGAAAATAGGTGTACAATAACGTCCATAAAATTACTATTTAGGTAAAGAAATGATTAATATTATCAGAAATTATGCCCCCATAGGACTAGATGAAGCAATAAAGCAACACTTGTCGGAAGATACGGATGGATCTGTTCAAGAGATACCAAATGGACAAAATTTCTTTATAGGAAGACAACTGAATAGGCACGTGGCGAGAAACAATTGAAGTCCTGAAACGGTGCATGAGACCTGTGGATTTGGAGATAGAAATTAGGGAATTGAATTTTTTGAAGTGTTTGCTACAGATATGACATAGTTATGGAAAATATTCGTTTTGACATCATTATGATTGGGCTCTAGTTTTTACTATTTATTTCCTAGAGTTTTATTTTATTAGTTTACTGGATTATTTTGTTATTTTAAAACAGGGCATAACCCATGGATTGGTAAGATTTTTCTATTTATCCGCTTATTGAAGAATAATTTGACAAGTCTTGATGAATTGGATTGATGATATCGAATGCCTGTGTGCCTGTACTTCTCTTCCTCTCTTTTCTTCTTTTTCTCCGTACTAATTCTTCTCCCTCTTACTTGATTTCTTATCTTTCTTTACTTTCAATGTCTTTGATCCCCATCAATTTTGGTATCATAGTTAAGTTGACGCGGGGCAAGTAAGATTAAAGCAAAAAAAGAAAAGAAATTAATCCAAGAGAATAGAAGAGAAGATGCAAGAAAGAATACGAACTCAAAGAGGGAAGGAGAACATTGGTAAACACAACATTTCCATCAATCTCAACTAATCAAAATCTAGTCCCCTGATCTAATACTATTAAAACCAATATATAGGCTGGCAAACCCTGTCATTATTCTAAGATAAATAAAATCTCCAACGAAATCAAATTAAAGATAAACATCTCTCAAACAAATCCTATAAAATCTCTAACAGAATCCTACTCAAAATAAATCCTAAATTAAAATAATATTTTGATTTGCATTTGGTCTCAATTTTGGTATTGATTTGCATTTGACCTCAACTTCGGTATCAGAGCATGACTCTATTTTAGTTGTTACAGAACATTTTTCTAAGATGGCTCACTTCATCCCTTGTAGTAAGACCATTGATGCTTCTAAGGTCTCCAGATTGTATTTCACGGAGATTGTCAAATTATATAGTCTTCATAAAAATATTCTCTGATAGAGATGTCACCTTCCACTAGTCATTTTTGGAGGACACTCTAGCACCTAGTCGGCTCCAAATTGAATTTTTTCGCTAACTACCATCCTCAAACAAATGGTCAAATGAGGTAATCAACTATAGTTTAAGAAATCTTTTATGATAATTAGTTCAAGTAAACCTTCAGAATTGGGATTTATTCTTCCCCATCGCTCAATGTTCAGTTCTCCATAGAGGTCCCTAGGCATGAGCCCGTTTGAGGTTGTACATGGATTCAAGCCTAGAAAACCTTTAGATCTCATTCCCATGTCTCTGCATTCTACTGTGTCTATGTTTGCTAAAGCATTTGCAAACATTTGCATAATTTACATGTTGAGTGCAATAAACAAATTGAAGCTAGCAATACATCATAAAAACTGCAAGCAGATGCACATAAAAGGAATTTGGAATTCCAAGTTGGGGTTTATGTTATGATTTGAACTAGATCGGAATGGTGCTGTCCGCACCGGTTCCAAATTGGAGCCTCGTAATGCCAAGCTATTTAAAATCTTAAAGCTGGTTGGACCAAATGTTTATGTTATTGAAATTCCATCTAATTTTAGTTATGGCCCTTCGTTTAATATTGAGGACCTAGTAGGTCACAAAGGCCATACGACTCCTCCAACTAACCATTTTATTCCCTCACCTGATAAGCCTAACCCTAAGCCCGCACTATTACCTGTTTCTCCAGCACACCCCGATAAAATTGATGTCACTTAGACTGATCAGATTGTATTTACCACAAATGGTGCAGTTCAGTGTTTCTTGGTTCGTTGGGTTGGCCGACCGAATTCCCATTGCACTTGGCTTTCCAGTGATTCTCTTCAGCGCCTGGATCTTTATGCTTAGGAGTTTTATTGCAGCCAACAGGATATTTCATCTAAGTCGAGCTCCACCCACCCAGGAGAGTTAGTGTGGACACCAAATTCAGACCACCATTGATGCATGTACACGAGTGGCGGAAAAAAATTGCAGCGCAGCCACTCAGACTATGGTTGGGTGATTGATGGACAGAGGACTTGGTGTTCACCCGACAGTGTTGAGTTTTCTTTCCAACCCGAAAAAGTTGAAGATTACATGATTAGATTATAAGGCTTTAGTTTTTCTCTCTCTTTTTTTTTTTTTTTCCTTTTTTTTTGGTCTTTTGGGGGGGGGGGGGATTAGTTTACCCGATTATTTTGTTATTTTAATCAGGGTTTGTGTTTATGAGCTCAACCAATGGACAGGTAGGGTTTTTCTATTTATTTACTTATTGAGTATTAATTTGACTAGACTTGATGGATTTAATTTGATGATATTGAATGGTTGTGGACCTGTGTTTCTATTCTCCTCTCTTTTTTTCTTCTTCTCTAGCTTTATTCTTCTCCCTCTTATTGGATTTCTTGTATTTCTTTGCGTTCAATTTCTTTGTTTGCATCAGATATTCAATCAATAACCCATTATATCCACATATAATATTACTCAAATTATATTTTTTTCCTAACTAAAATAATCGGACGTGCTTCATGAAAATATTGTGAAGTAATATTTTATCAAAAGAAATGAACTACAAAGAGATGAACATTATACATAAAGAAGAGATCTCATAAAGAATATTCAGGAACACAGGCAAACATCACTGATCTACCCTGACATCTAAATGTACACAAGGCGTCGGTTTAAGTTCCAATTCTCATAAATTAAAGATATCCTGGGCATAGTACAATGAAAGGAAGCATCATTACATTTTACAATCATGCAGGAATACAAGAAACGACATCATCAGGGCAGAACGACATCATCATTACATTTGAGCAGTTCATGCAACACCACACATAAAAGCCATCACTACATCAAAAACGGTGCCAATAAGAGGTTTTGAAACATAATTTAGTTCTATGATATGGTTGAGTTTCATCATGAATCCATATCTATTGGTGACCAGTCAGTGCATGTTATACACAAATACGAGGAAATAAATTACTAACAAACCAAAAGGGCAGTAAAAGTCATAAATAACACAAAATATAAGAACAAGGCCACTAGAATCCAAAAGTATGCAGTTACCAATCATACCTCCTCGTCTGTATGTCTGGTTTGGAAAGTGATCTGGAGAAACACCAGAACATATTGACTCTGCAAACAGTTGAATGCCTCTCAACCTTAGAAGAACACTGAGAACATTTCTAGAACGTATACTTTGAACAACTTTTAGCAACATGGGTAATAAAAAGCTGCTTGAAGATTTGAGTTCCTTATATAAGGCATTAAGGCTATTAATTGGAGCCATAGCATTCCTGCTACGATCAGCAATTTCAGTTGATATAATAGAGTACTTAAGAGTGTCCCACATAATCATTGAGTGGCTCACGCTTGCAGATCCAGAAACCATATCCTGTTTGCCAGGAAAATACATTCCAGAGAGTACGCGAACCATAGATTCAATGTTTGAGCTTATCTTTGCATTTCGATGCATTGGGAGAGCTTTTAGGATTTCACCACACCCAGCAACATCAGCAGCAATCCGCAAGAGAGACAAGGCTTCCCTAAGAAGAAGTGAATGACCCTTTGCATCTGAGGTTGTTTGACCAATAGCATCTGACAAACTGGTTGAAACAACTGCTGGCCTAAAAACCTTCTGAGACTCTCCATCCAATTTAGGCAATACTGAATTTGCAAGTCCGCGACATACAGGGCAGAGAAACTCCCCCTGAGAATTTATATTTTGAATTTCCAATTTCATAAAATAAACTGATTGACATTAACTGCAAAAAAGAACTAAAAGACTTGTACCTGATCTGGATCCACAATATGCCCGCCTTCAAAAACAATTCTTCTAACATACCTGTGTTTGCAGCATAGAAACATTTCATTAGTCTTCCAATGTATGCAAATTACTCTTAAGCACCATGCTTTATCTATTTTACGCACATCACCAGCACCGTGTCTTAAGCACCATGCTACCACAATAGTAAGTGCAAAAATTGAAAGCTTTTGGCCCCAGTAAAACTTAATTACTTCTGTTTATCAAGAATAGTATGAAAAATGTAGGTCTAGCTAAAGAGAGATACAAGGTTGCATTTTCGCAATTAAAATCTCCTGAGTTGCATTTTCATACTACAAAACATATGAAAAGATAACAAACCCTTTCCATCACCACAACTGCATACAAGTCAAGGGAACTAGCTATTTTTACATTTTCCCCCATTGTTCCTAGCAACAAAAAGGAACACCACTATAGATATAGAGAGACTCTCCTTCCCGGTTTTGGGTGTTCCCCATTTAACAACCCCCACCCTTCCCAAAATAAGGCTAAAAAGGAACCAAAAAATCAAGAGAGAGGAGGAGAAAGATAATATCTAGACCCCAGGCTAGTGCTTACCTATCCCTGAGTGATGATAAATAGCGATCAAGACACGCCTGATGCACAGCATGACCACAGGAAGAAACATGGATTCCATCGCAATCAAATGGGCCAAAGCCATCATATGCTGAAAGATTAGTAGCAGATTCTGATGGTGCCGAATTTCGAGAATGGTTGTTTTCTGAAGCTGAAGGGTTCTCCAGTTTCTCCTTTGAAAGTGCAGCAAGATATTTTCCAAGCAAAAGTGAATCGGTAACCCCACTTGTTGAACCCCATTCAACCATTGGTAATTTCTCAAACTCCTTTACAGACTCTGAACGAAACAAATTATCATGCAATAGTTCCCGAACTGTCAAGTACATATGTTCTTCCATTGTCTCAAGAGTACATCCAGTCCTTTCTCTCAGATCATATGATTTGCAAGGCAGTTGAATGTTCCTAACTGAAGGAAATCGCGACTTAATAAATTCAAGAAAAGCGTTGATTTCCCTGGGCTGTCCATCCGAAGCAAACTCATTAACTGCATTTTGGATCAGCTGATTCAACTGAGACGAAATCATTTCAGAACTGCTTGAGGCAGTGTTCCCACCAGATGGAACACTCATCTTGTATGTGTGAATATGGACATGCTCCTTGTCTGGCCTGAAAACTTGTTCCCATGATGGAGGACCTCTGTCAACGAGACTTAGAAGCTTGGATTTCTTGTTCCAATAATACAAATGAAAACATTATGTTAATTTTATGTTAAGTTTACCAATCACATCAAATCAGTCCGTAAAACTTATCAATAGCAAGCAAGAGCAAACACACATCAAGAAATTACGTACTTGAAGAAGAATCAGAAAAGCTAGAGGATCCTTAGAATTTGGATCATGGCAAAGAGAGCAAACATCCTGTGCAGACTCTCCAGATTCTAGTCCATTGTCAAAGGGGCATGCTTCTCCATCTGTTGGACCCTCAAATCCATCATTTCCATTAGAGTTAATACTTTGCAAAAATTTAGATTGCTGTGCTCGCATTTTTTCCTGCATATTAAACATAGTGAGACCTGGAAAGACAATTCAAACTAGGCCTAGTGTAGCCACATCATTTCAACCTGACCTAGAAAATTTTCAATTGTATTTTAATTCAAATCAGTTCACTCGCATACTGGATCAAGCAAATACCACCAACTAACTAGCATACTGGATCAAGAACATACCACCAACCACAAGAATGCCTTAGCTTGATGGTTCAGAGGGGGAAAAAAAATGATATGACCTAGCAATCCATTCCTCTTATATCTGGGAAATTAACCAACATAAATGGGGAAAAATGATCCTACTAACTTAATCTTACATCTAAATCACCCATAAGTTATTTCATCATTAGGCAAAAAAGTGTCTGCTATTTCATCATTAGGCAAACAAGTGTCTGCCCTTCAAAAATTCTTTAGAATAATGTATCAAGGAAAAGAGAGAGAGAGAGAGAGAGAGAGAGAGAGAAGATGCATATGTCACCAGTACGGCAGCTTGTCGCTCTCGAGCTTTGGCCTTGCGCTTATCAACTTCAGAAGCTACACCCCCAATATGAGTAGTACTATTTGGACCACAATTTGAGAGATGGTTGACCACTTCAGGTGCAAGTTTTTGCAGTTTAGTCATACAATCAAAGTCAATCTCAGCAAACTTCTTCAACAACCTTTCAATCAGAGACGATACGTTGAAACTGTCAGCATCCAGAAAGTTTTCTGTTTTTTCCTTCCTATGCATCCTCATCAATGAAACAAGAAGTGATAACAAGCTCTGATCAGCAGATCGATTAGTGAGTCCCACATATAATTCTTCACTTGCAAAAGCTAAGATGGGAATTGAGTCACCAGCACGACACAACTGGTCACTTGACTCCCTCTGCCAAAAACAGATGTCTAATGCTAGCGAGAGCAAGTGCAATGCTTTCAGAACAACTCCATCAGGCGCACGAGATTCAGTTGATTTGTCTGAGTAAACAGCATAAAAGCATACAGCATGAACTATTTGAAGGACCACTTTGCAAGTAGCTACTCTGGCCACTCCACTGAGAGGTTTATATATCTTTGTCCATTTTGGAAGCTGAGAAGTAAGTGCAGAAGTGCAGCAGAAACGCAAGTATCTCTCTTCTGCAACTTGCAAGTCCCTTGAGTTCCAACGAGGATGATACAAATCCAGTTCTTTCCAGTATTGTAAGCGCAGTCTGTACATACCCTGGAAACATAGAAGTTTCAGTATAAACTTGACCAAAAAGCATGTCAATTGAGAAACACACAGATATATACAACCAAACCTGATTCATGCCGGATGGATTAGAATATACTGCTATTGTATCCAAAATTTCCCCAAGCTGATCAATTTTGGAAAGATCACGAGGCAGTGACTTCACCAACTGACTGTGAGTAGCATCTCCAATAGCCAGCTTATAGATTAACTCTCGTTGCAAACACTCGGTTATAGTCAGTCCGCAAAACCGCCTTTCTTTTGCTATTTGTATAATAAGAATTAGCATTTCCTGTACCAGCACAGGTTCATACCTAAAAAAACAAGGACAACAAAAGTTTAGTTTTTCTAATATAAATGTTATTTAATTAAGACAAAAAAATTCCAAGTTTTTTTAACATAGCTGCATGAAACATGACCATAAATCCCACACACAGAAACCTGTATTTTTTTTTTTTTAACATAGCTGCATGAAACAGAACCATGAATGCGGCACATAGATACAAGTTCAAATCAGGATTAACTTAATCCTTTCATATGGATAACTATTCAAAACCTCTTCGTGACTCTCCATTGACTATATAATTATTTTAATAGTTATATACATAACTAATTTACCAAAAAAAAGAAAGAAAGAAAGAAAGAAGCGTTTATATATAGACATAACTGGTGCTCTAGTGCCGTTTGGCACCTCAGGGTTGCCCGACAGCATCTGCTCGAAGCAAGAGCTACACATCATATATAAGATTCTTGTATAGCAGTACTGGTGTAAAGATGTTTAATACAATGATATACAACAAAATCTAGCATTCATCCTTAAAAAGTGCTCAATACAATCAGCTCAACACCTCCCTAGTCCCAAACTAGTTGGGTCGGGTACATAAATTCTCTTCCTCCATTTATTTCTATTGTGGGTTATATTTTTTCGTTTTTTAGAAGTTTTGTTATGAGTAATTCTCCGTGAAAAACAAAATTAAGTCTTTCTTCACAATTTCAATCAAATAAACTTAGATCTACCTTTTGTCCTCCTTACCCTTTCTCCTCATATCTACTTACTTTTTATTACCAGGACATTTCTAGGACTACATTGGACATGATCAAATCATCCTAAACAGCCTTCTCTCAATACTTACGAATAGAAGTTCCTTGAATTGTGCTTTTAATAAAAAAAAAAATGAGAATATTTCCTAAAATTCTTCATAGATCAAAGAAAAGAAAGCAAAATTCTTCACCATAAAATTGCTCAACAGTTTGTGTATAAGCTCCAGAAATTTTTAGTAAATCAAACTAAAGGTGGTCAATTTTCCAATGTGTCAATTTTCTAATATTTCAAATCCAAATCACAAAATCAAAACTAAGTTGCCATTTGGTATACCTGTTTTGAGCCCATTTTCTATTTTGCTTTTTTTGGAAAACAAGGAAAACAACTCAAAAGACCTTCCCCAAGAAAAAAAAAAAAAAAATTCAAAACGCATTTAATCAATTGTATTTTCAAGATCTATTTTAGAAAATAGAAAATATGCTACACATGAAATACAAAATGGCAAAAAAATCGTTTTAAGAGTTTTCAACCCAAAACAAGGAAACTCTCAAAACAAAGAAAACAGCAAATGTCTCACCAAATTTGTTTTCTATTTTCCTTGTTTTGAAAATTTCAAAACATAAAACACATAAAACAGAAAATAGAAAACAAAAATAGAAATGCAAACCAAAAACCACCTTAGTAAATGAATTGTCAACATGTTAGCAACTAATTTATTCCCCTTCTTTCAGAGGAAAACAAACATTCAGATGTTAAATATAAAAAGATTAGGCTATTCAGCAACAAGGGGAACAGAATACATCATAATTTACATGGATTAAAGTTTAAATTTTTATAATGAATAAAATTGAAATCAGAAGATTACTCAACAGGTTAGTATATATTTAAACAGTAAAAAAGATAAGAAGATAGAAATTATGAGAATAAAAAAGTAAAAATAAAAAAAATAGATGTAGATAGCAGAAAACAAAACCTCCTCTTATCAATGCATACGTGAATTTGAAGAGACAACAAAATACAATGCCATGAATATACACGTTAAATTAATGAAAAAATATAGCAAACTTGTGACAAACTTGGACATTATGTGGAAATGCTGAAGTTGAATCACTATAGCACATGGAAAAATAAAAATTATAAACAAATATATATGCAAAAATCTACATGAATCTAATCATATGTTGCTCCTGACATCCTGTTCAATTCATTTACTCATTTGTTTATTCAACTTCTACTATACAAAAATCTGATATCAACAAGTTTATGCAACACAGTGACAAACATAACAATAATAGCAATATTTGAATAATGTTTCTAGTCAATATTCAGCCCAATAAAGCCTTGCCCCAGTTATATATTGACCAGATGAATCATTGAATAATTTGAATTGACTCAACAGTTCACAAAAATATGTCAAATGCGTCTTTCCATAAATGTCTCAACCACTCATTCTTACAATGTGATTCCACTAGAGATATGTGGGCCTAGTCACTATCTTTAGGAATGTCATGAGTGATGACTCAAGGGTTGCCTAAAGAGCACATCGTGTGCACAGGTGGAGAAGAGGCAGCAGAAGGCTTGCCAATTGGTGCCGCATCACATGGCATGAATGCTGCCTAATGTTACATAACAATCAACTTCTTCCAAATTTCTGTGACTTTCAACACCCTTCTGTGATTTTCAATACCCCCTTACCAAGCCAGAGACAAACTCTCATTAATGAACACTGAACATAATACCTCTAAATTAATGATGAGCTAGTTTCATGTTAACATTTTCCTAAAACAATAGAACTGAGAAATAGTAAATAATAGTCCAGACACAAATTCGAATGATGCATACTGTCCCCTAGTCTCATTCCCAAGTATCATCTGTATCATGAACTTTTGTAGAATACAGCAATATAATTATGACTCCTATGACATAACACCTAACTTCCATTAGAAGCACACCATCTACAGAAGCATGATTACCATGCTCAATCTGAAACTAGAAATAATAATAAAGTCGCTAGTCCATTAAAAAATGGGAAGAAGAAATTGGAAAGATGAGTTACATACTCACTAGAACGTTCAAGATTCAGAGAGAGATAATTTGATAACCCAAAACGCTCCAAGATTCTATGGACAAAAAGATCTGGTGGAGCTAAAGCAGCACAGCACTGCAGCAGAAATAGATCAAGCTCCAATCCCTGTTCAGACCTGCGAAAGGAATCAAGAGAGACCATTAAAAGGACCAACAAACCTGACAAGAATGCACAAGCAGATATTTAGACAATACGTTACCAGCGGACTGAACGATACCACTCCCAAGATAATATGGCAGCGTCCCCATTCTTCCTCCACATTCCTGCATGAACCTCAGCACAGAATACCTTAATCCGTAAAGGATGCTCCATAACAAAAGCAGAGAATCCAAATCGGTGGCACCCTCCCAGAATATGCCCAAAGAAATCCTGGTAAATAGCCGATGATAAATCAGCAGAACTTGCACCAATTGCACTGCTTGACACGGACTCACCAAAACATCTTCTCAATGCTCTTAATAAAAGCAATGATAATAACCGATGCAACGGTATGTGAACAGATATATCCTGTGAACTAACATCATATACAATATCTGGCCAATCTGAAAGACTTAGAACATGTAGAGCTTCTAATTCAGAAGCATATTCTCCTTCCATGGTATTGTCATCACAACTGGCTGGGGTAGGATCATGACCAATTATTCGTCCACTTTCCAAGTCCACACCTGGACGAAATCCACTGTGCACTGTCAAGAAATCCTGCCTACCTGGAACTTCACTCAAACTCATAACGTCATTGTTGGTTGAAGGTGCATTATATGACCTAAAAATAGATTTTCCCTTCCTAAACTTGGATAGTGTTCTCCTAAAAGCAAAGAAATTGTTCCGTGGCATGTTAGCTGTTTTTGGAGATAACACATTAAGAGCCCCTGATGTGTTATCCATTCTTAACCAATTTTCAATAGCCTTCAAGCACTCCAACGTTAACCACGACACGGAATGTGGAATCAAAACGGTATCAGGTTTTGTTTCAACAACCTTGAGTACTGAACCTAGTGCACTGCTCCTCCCCGTTGCACTACTAACAGAGCTTTCCTGTGAAAGCCTTCCTACTTTTGCATGTCTTGCACTATCTTGGTCAACATAATCTTGTTTAAATGCATCAAGTAGAATTTCATCATCCATCTCCTCTGCATTACCAGCAGAAAAAGCCCCCGCCACCAAGAGAGAGTGAATACTTGCAATCGAGTGACCTAAAACAAAAGGCAAATGTGTATTATCATTTTCTTCTTCTATATGAATTCCTATTTCTCTCTTTTGAGGGTTCATCCCTTGCACAAAAGCTAACAGCTTCATCCACATCCTCGTGATGTCTCGCCGAACATGGGTTACGTATTTGGGTACTACAGCATGGCTCACGACAAATCGAATATCTTCAACAACACGGATAGTTGTTTCATACAACTTTCCCCACTTATTAACCTGCAAGGAAGTCTAATCAACCATCTTGCTCTAGATGCCAAAAAAGGTGAAGAAAGAACACCCCGTATTACTAATCAAAAAATAAAATGAAGACCTAAAATTACAATTCAAAAATTAATTGCAAAAATAGAATAAAAAAGGAATAAGAAAAGCTAAATAAATCACAACAAAACCAATCATCCAACTCTTGAACGATAAAATATTAATTAGAAAAGCTAAATAAATCACAACAAAACCAATCATCCAACTCTTGAATGATAAAATATTACTTTTAGTTAGAAAGCAACCAAAAGTTTTTATTTTTTTTTTTTTTTTTTTTTTTTTTTTTTTGGGGCATATGTAATGGAAATTTCGTAAAATAGCATCCTTGAAATTGTTATTAGTTAGCATCCATAAGTTTCCTGTGCTTTTTTTAAAGTGTGTGCATGTGTTGGGGTATGAGGTTGCTTGTTCGAACATCAATCATCCAAAAGGTTTTCATTCTAATGATTCGATAATTTTTTGTGAAATTAATCCTCCTCAAATGGGTAATTTGAGATGTGTGCTACTTTGCTTCAAGTCAATAGAGATTAGAGATTATACTACTGGATGAAGTTTCATGGATGTAAGTGTAGTCTACAATAATGGGGCGCAATTTCTTTACCTTCAATGTTTTGGGAGCTTCTTGCAAGGCAAGTAAAAATTGGAATGGGTTAACTGAAAAGCTTCTTGCGGCTACAATGAGTTGTTTTCTCTTCCTCTCTCTCTATTCTTCTTATCAAATTGTTGATCTAACTGCTCGATTTTTTGTTTTTCTTTTTCTTTTTTTGCTTTCTCACAAAACCATTGGGATTTTTTTTTCCTGCTGTTGGTTTCCATTTTCATTTGATTGCAGGAAAACAAAATAAAGATACGATCTTGATTTTTTATTTTTAACAATTTATTATCTGGTGATTAAATAAAACCCAAAAGCATAAAAGTTAAATTTTCCAACATAATTTTTTTTCATATTTTGAAACACCTGCGGCACATGAAACATAGACTTCAAGGTTGTATATATATTTTTTCATGGTCCTTTACCAATGGCACATTGACAAACACAGTTTTGCAATCCTCTGTATTTCCCTCTCTTCATTCTATGTTCATGATCATTGGAAACCTAGAAGTTTTCATCGGTTAAGTTTTTCTCTAATTAATAATAATAATAATAATAATAATAATAATAATGATAATAATAATAATAATAATTAAATTATCAAGTTTTTTTCTTCTCAAGTTTTTTTTCCATCAAAGTTTACTGATAGCTCATTTTTTATGTCGACAATCAAGAATTAAAAGCAATAAAAACCATTTATAACTAGTTTTTATTAAAGATAAGAAATATAGTTTCCATCAAGGGAATGCCAACCTACGATGACAATTAGTAGATAGTAATTTGATCATGTAAACATAAATTGTCTACAAGGAAGATCTTTCATCTGATGACCCTGAACCTAAACAAGGAGTTGTGATATGTAGTAATAGGATGTGCTTCACTGAAACTTGTCTGGAACTACCTCTATCAGCATATTATTGTCCAAAAAGAATTAGGAAAAGCCTAGCACACAATAGCATGTAATATTTCTAAGAAAAGTTGAATCTAAAGAGTTCTAGATTATGTAGATGTGAATTTTTCCAATCATTGGAAGCATCACGTGCTTCTTCTTGTCACCGTACTTTCACGATGATGTGACAACATTGTTCTTCAGTAATGGGTCACAGCACATAAGCCTCAATTTTAGCACCAAAAACAAACCTTTCATAATGAATCAAAAATCAAAATCCTAAAACCTTCCCTTAGTTCCATTCAAAAAAAAAAATCCCTTAGACAACAGCTGTCCGAACAAATTCCGACCCCTCCCAACAAATTAAACAACATGCAACTACTAAAAATCTAATCTAATGTGGCCATCATCCCACCTACAAACTTTAGAACTCTTCTACTTCTCTAAACTTAAAAACATTCTTGTTCTCAGCCCACCACAAATCCGACCATGGCTAACTTCCACCCAACTTTCCTAAACCTTTCCCCATATGAAAAAGGCATTTAATAACAAGCAACAAAAGATGGATCAGAAAACCATAAGTACATCCTAAGTATGAATTCTGCAATATCTCGGCCCCACCCCCTGCGTGCGCGTGCACGCGCCAGTGGAATGGGGAAAGAATCAATAAATATA
This sequence comes from Sideroxylon spinosum, assembly GCA_003260245.2. Taxonomy (NCBI): domain Eukaryota; kingdom Viridiplantae; phylum Streptophyta; class Magnoliopsida; order Ericales; family Sapotaceae; genus Sideroxylon; species Sideroxylon spinosum. Next base: position 2,639,182 of record QLOD02000038.1, on the reverse strand, counting down.
ACATGATGGATCACACATATTTAGCCAACAAATAGGTAGTCACTCAGATGAAGACACTCACTGAACAATCACTATAGGAAACGGAAGACAATAGCTAACAAGGTAAAAGGACTCCACACAGAACTGCTCTAAACAATGCATGGGAAGAGGGAAAAAAATATCCAGCACACATGAGAGATAAATAAAAATAAATGCACTACCTCCAATCTTCCGTCTTCTGCAGCACAAGACACAAAAATATCCCCTAAGCATTCCAGCAACAAGACCATGAGATTATTTTCCTTCACCAGGCGTGGAGTTAGAGTTGGAACTGTGAAAATTTGCACAGAGAATATGGACAGCAGTGAATACTTCTTAAAAGCATCATCATTACATTCTTTTATGGCTTCATTCACAACATTTGGATAATAATTAAGAAATGCCTTTGCAAACTCGTACTTAAATAAAGGTTCACCCAACAATTTCAAAAGTAACTCATGGAGCTTCCTTACAACGTCATCGCTCAGGAATCTTTCTGCCCTCACCAAAATATCCAAGAAACCAACTGAAGAGAGCACCCTAGTAGAAATAAAACTGAGCAGACTTTCACTGTGCTTGCAGAACTCCAAAAGCATATCCACCACAGCACTAGTTAGCCCGTCTGCAACCTTTCTCAGCTCTGCAACATGGTCATCTACTCCAGGACTTCCATTAGGTATAGTTTCAGCATTCATTAACTTTTTTCTCCAACAAACGAAAAGTGCATCAAGAACAGGACCAACAGTGCTTGCAAACTCCTCAGAGAGGGGTTGTATCTGTTCTGTACCTTTATGCTTTGAACAAAATCCCTCACGTTTCCAAGCAGTCACATCTCCACAATCACAGCAACCGCCATGAGTATAGATAATAGAATAATCGTGGTCCTTATGATTCCCATTCTGGAAACAAGGAATGCAAATTGCACAGGTTGGGTCATGCTCACACGTTCTGCAGCGGTATGCTATATCATTGTTTCCCCAAACAGCCCCACAGACACCACGCTGACCAACACTCATTTTGGCAATGTTCCTCAGTGCAGTACCAGGTTCACTTTCAAACATCAACCACTGCAACCAAACCATGTTTTCATAGAAATGATCTGCAAGTCCTGGTGCAACAGCCTCCCCGGCCTCATCATCAGTAGGCAAGATAGCAGAGACCAGCTCTGGTACTCTGGATTTGAAATCCTTCAGAAAAGCCACAATTCCAGGCTGAAGCTTCTGAAGATTCTCCTCAGGAACTCCTTGTTGAGCAAGCCTCTGGTATAAAATTGAAAACAAAATGTGAATAAACCTTCCCATTTCCTATGAATGATGCAAAGTTTGTTGAGGCCACCAAACATTGAGATAAATTGATCGAGTAATCATTAGAAAAATACAAGAGAAACCACCAACATACAGAAACAACTTGATAACGGAATTATATATTCACTAGAACGATGATGGTTTCCATAGGTTAAATTCTGAATTAAAAAAAAAATGTAGGTAACTGCATGTCAACTTTACTAAACAACAAAGAGATATAATTAGAAAGTATGCATTCCATACTTTAAACTCTGTGATAAGTGTCAGAGAGTTAGAAGTGTTAGTTTTTTCTTATTATAAGCTACTCGTAAGTATATGTGGCGGCTCTATTCCAAATTAAACTTGAAGAAAATGGTCCTAGCAGCACTCTCTGTTGATTGTATGTTCTAATTTCCATAATTCCTTCTTTTTCTCTTTCGTTGATCGTATGTTCTAATTTCCTCAGAGTCCCGTTTCTTCTCTTTTGGTGGATGGTTTACTTTCCTAAAAATTCAGATATGAAAATGAAAAACCTACAGACTTTTTAGAGTAAATAACTTTACCAACTCAAAAACCTACCGATCCCAAAAAAAAATTTGCAGAGAATGATAAAGCAACAAAATAAAAAAAGCGCGAGCAAATTAAATTGAGCAACAAAAAAATGAAAAAAAAAAACGTGGAAATAAAAAAGAGAAAGCGATAATTAAAAACAAATACATAACTTCACATAGAAATAGCACATGAAATGGAATAATTTCCACGGCAATACCTCAAATAAAGACGACCCTGATCAGAAATTAGACTTCTATTTACCACGAAGTACCAACAAACAAGTCAAAACAAAATAGTAAAAAATTGTCAAATTTCACAACACCCCAACTGTCATTTGACTAGGAAACTCAGAAAACCAGGTTCTCCCCCTTCCTCTTCTAAGGTTTTTCTCATCAACCAAACGCACCCACTCAAGAAGTTTTGAATAGTATACCTGCAGAATTCGATCTCGAGGAGAAAGGGCATATGTATCAGGAGACGAATCAATCTCCATTCTGAACCAGAATCGAAGCCAATCAGCGCAACAACAGGCTCCAGACTGCGAACCCTCCCTCGCCAGGGCTGAACTTCAGTGAAATCTATACGAACATACAAATCTACCTTATATGTGTGTGTGTGTATGTATATACACAATAAGTAGGAGAAAATAAAAACCCTAACCACTCCGATCTTCAATTTCGATAACCATTCAAGACTGAGCTCTCTCTCTCGCTCTCTCTCCCTCCTCTCCCCCGAATGCCGGTTCCGTTCTCGGCTACTATTAAAATCTGGAATTATTCACTAAATATGCGCTGTAATTCTTCGGTTAACTAACACCCCGTTTGGGTGGAGTGAAATAGTAAGGGTAGAAGAGAAAATAAGAAACTTTATTGTTGAGATTTTGAACAAATAAAAATCTACATCATATACAGGTGTGTGTGGGTGTATGTCTATATTTATACACAACAAGTTAGAGAAAATAAAAAAAGACCCTAACCACTCCAATCTTCAATTTCGATAACCATTCGAGACTGAGTGCTCTCTCTCTCCTCTCTCCTCTCTCTCTCTCTCACTCGAATGGCGGTGTCGTTCCCAGCTGCTCTTAAAATCTGGAATTATCCATCAGACATGCGCTGTAATTGGATGCTTCCTTCGGTTAGCTAACACCCCGTTCGGATGGAATGAAATAGTAAGGGTAGAAGAGAAAATAAGAAATCTTATTGTTGAGATTTTTAAAAAACAAATAAAAATGAGATTAAAATGAAATAATAAAATTTTTAGAATAACATATTTATTTATAAAATAAAGAACGAAAAAATTATAAATACATCATTGGATTAAATAAATTGGTAACTCTTTTATTTTGTAAAATATTTGATGTTGAAATATCAATACAAACTATTTTTTTACTTCTATTTCTTTTTAACACGCAAAGAAATAGAAATTTTATTATTTTAGAAGCTTTATTATTTTTCCTTTCCCACCTCCTAAACAAATTGAAAAGAAAAATGTATCATCATTTTTTTTTTTGGTCTTAATTATGGTACGTTTGGGGAGACATAAAATGTTGAAAATCTTTGTGAAACTTTAAAAATCTTTAAAAATTATTTATTTTTTGTCTGAGTGCATAATTTATGAACCTATAACTTATTTCATTTTATCTTACTTTTTATCACTTCAAATACCCTTAGGGTGTGTTTGTTTGGAGTGATTGGATGATGGGGTATAAGTAATACCATGGATAATATATGGGATTGGATATAACATGGGATTAATTTT
>QLOD02000038.1:2558575-2572529 GCA_003260245.2 Sideroxylon spinosum | reverse complement strand
GGATAAAAAGTAATAAAATTCAATGAAAATTGATAAGAATTAAAGAAAATTAGTAACAATTAAAGAAAAATAAAAAAATTAGTAAAAGTTGAAAAATTTTGATAAAAATAAAAAATGTACTTAACGGGGAAAGTTAGAGAAAATTAATAAAATTTATTTATTTTTTTTTGAGTAAAAGTTGTTAAATCAAACACCTTCGAAGAGACTTGTGACGACAATTAACATCAATGTTTTTAAGATCGCATTAATTCGGTCGGTTCAATTGATAAACTTATAGTTATTTCGTTCATAATTTAAACACATTATGACAATAAAATTAATCCAAATAATTAAAAAATACGATTGAATCAGTAAAACGTATGAACTATTTAACGTTTATTCAAATCGGTCGGTTTAACAAATCTTACAAATTAGTGTTACTATCTAATTGTTTCTAAGTTTTATAAATTAAAATACTATTTTTACAAAATAAAACCATTATAAATTCTTAAAGACATTTTATAAAATTAAATTACTATTTAATTGTATTGAAACACCAATCTTTTTTAATTAAAAAGAAATTTCAACTAATAATAACTTTATAAAAATGTTATATAAGGAATACTTGACAAATATTAGACTTTAAAGTTTTTTTTACTTATTTAATATTTAATTTAATTTATTTATGACATATCCCTACATATCAGAGTTCAATTCCAGATGATTCCACGACCAAGCCATTGATCTTGACCGGATAATTTTTTTCAGTTCGTTCGACCATCCGGAATTCAAAACATTGATTAATACACCAACTTACAACCACTTTACTAATACATGTTTGGTCGTCAAAAAGTTAACTAAACTTTTTGACTAAAAGTATAGTAAAAGTATAAAAATTTGATGTAAAAATAATATGTGATAAAATTTAATTGAAAGAGATACAAAAAGTTAGTAAGTTTTAATTGATTTTGATTGGTTAAACAGTTCCTAAAGTATGTATTTTCATTATTTTTTTCTCTTCTAGTCTTTTGATTTGAGACGCGAAGTATAAGAACAAAGTCTCGTAATTCTATAATACAAAAGAATAAATAAAATGTAGCTTAAATAATTAAAAAAAAAAAAATTCAAATCCTGGGCCCTGCTGGTCAAAGCCAAGCAAACCTCAAAGCTCACTTCAGCCAAACCCAACCCCCGCCGAAACCAGAACCACCACCCCACCCCTCGCCAGGCGACCCTTTATAGTTTCTTCTAGTGGGGCAGCATAACCGCATAAGCTTAGAAAAAGATACACGAACTAGTCAGGCTAACCTAAAAAACTTAACTCTACAGTTTTGGTACTACTTTTGTCACAACTAAATGAGTATTAAGCATTTAAGCTGACTCTCCCTATTAAAGGGTCGGTAGGCAAGACTACTTAAAAAGACAGCCACCACAACCACCAGTCGATCTACCCTTCTTCACACGGGCTACAAATGCCCAGAAAGATGAGCTAAAAACCAAGTCAAACTACTCATCTACTGACCCCTAACGGCCATCAGAGGACACTAATTGCTTAAAATTGTCAAAAATTATTGTAATCATGAATGTAAAATGGACCCTAATTCACCCACCTGTGTCTGGTAGCTTCAATACAGCAGGGCACTAAAATCATGACAACTAGACAACCATTAATCAAGATGTGCACTTGGCTGAGGATCTCACCGCAGGGTGACGGCCTGTTGGTCACGTCCTTAGAATAGGTGTAATAGGCAGTCTCGAGAACGTCTGAATCAGATCTCTTGCTCCTGTCAACTCGTTCCTCTTGGCTGTCGGTGAACAGAAACCCTTCGCTAGAAGTTAGCTCGTGCATACAATAACAAACCAGACATCATATTAGTGCAAGCAGAAAATGCCAATAGCTCCAATTTAACGATATAAGCAAACTCAATATGTTAATTTCGTAATTATTCTATGGCAAACAGATTTACAACTGACAATGGACATCAGCACCTAATGACCTGTATTTCCTGTCGCAAGGAAAAAAAAAAAAAAGAGATAGAGAAGAGCTTTGATATCTGCCCTGTCCACCCGTATAGATCAGATGAATAATTATGAATACCCCACAGCATCGTCACACCACAGAAATGACCAGTGTAACTGCCTATCAGGTTTCAGCATTCCGATCATGGTCACCAAAATAGCGAGTAGAAACAACTCATACACGTGATTGGTTGTGGACCTTGTGGCTCGGATCACTTCTGGAAAATGCTATTAAATATTACTTCACCTGTGGGCTTCTTAGGACTTCAAAATATGTGCATCTTGTGGTGCCACAATATCCCCCTGTCACACATTGCAGATGCAGTGACCATGATAAAGATTGGATCATCTTTCACAAAAGACGTAATACAAAACTGATTAGGGGAAGTAGATATTGAAAGGCACACACTTACCGGTAATCCAAGAAATCTTTGCAGCATCAGGAAAAATTACACCGACATTTAGCTGGTCCAAAGAATTTTCTTTATGTCGCTTGAATAACCTCCTTGAGGGAAAGAACATCATCACGTGGATGAGCTTGTTCGACCTGAACTATCACTTCATCACCAACCTGCATCCCTACAGACACCCACGCAGAAGCTTGAATTCCAACCTGCAATTATTACATCATAAATCATCATCTTTAATGCGCAACATTCAGCCAGTGAGGATGACAGTAAAGCTCTGACAAAAACAGAGGTCTAAGTCCTAACTAAACTCCAAATTAGTTTTGTTTTACAATTTAGCATGGCAGTTCCCTAATGATGGCCAGTGCGGACTGAACTAGGAAAACTCTCAAACCCAATATCCGTGTCCTTACAATAGCAACTAGGCTTAAGCACAACATGCTTTATTTTTAGAAAGTGATCCAGCACATTATGATAGGGCAGAGCACATATAGTTATCGTTCAACTTAGGTTAAAGGCCACTGCATCGCAGGAATAATAGATACAAGGGCATTTTATCATAAACACTTAAGTGGTACAAGAATGTCAAATGGCGAAGGCAACACAACTTTCTGCCAGAAATATGGATGTGTAGCCCAGACCCAGTAGGTGATATACAGCAACAAAATCTCATGCTCGCAATGGAATGACAATATACTTGACTACTAGTCAAAGGGTTAGTATTTCACTGGTCGGGCAAATCTGGTACCCTAGTGTTGCAGGACAAAATCTTGAAGACATTAATTTCTACAACCTTGCAGTAAAATACTACAGATCAATTTTCCATTATCCATTATTCATCATAAACAGTTATTGTGGCAGGACTTCATATACTGTATAGTCATGCAGTGTGATTTCTGACTGAGAACAGAAATCATATTATGAAATGAGATATATGCGACGTTAGAGAAATTTTAACATTATTCAGTTTCACCTTTTTCTTTTGATAAGTAAACATTATTTATCAGGAGAAGGGGGAAGGGGTGAGATGACTTGAATCCATGACCTTTGGTATGGGTGGGAACAGATCTGTCCACCTGAGCTAGCCCCTCTCATCATGGTGTCATTTGTCAATTGCACTTTATGAGAAATATTCAGAAGTAGCTGTTATAGGCTTACCTCCACTAATAATAAGGCTGCAATCCTATCTTTGATGAATCTAAGGATCAAAGCGCTAAATCTTCTCTCTTTTGCATGCCTTCTCAAATATTCTATGATCCAATATCGAAGACTGCTGCTGCAGACCCTCCTTACAACTCTAATATTCATGTTGATTATTGATGCCATCCCTTCAAGCTGGCCAGCTGAAAAAGGTGGAGAATCACCTCTGAGAAAGGCCTTCACCTAAAAATGCACATATCCAAACAACGAACAGGTCAAACATTCCTACTTATCATTAGACCCCACCACCAAAGAGAGAGAGAGAGAAGGATCAAAACTCATCATATTACCAGGTCAAAATTTAGAGGCATGACATATAAAGCATGCAACGAAATTGGTTTGGCCAAAAAAATAGAAAATATCCTGAATTTTAAAACCGACCTTATAATGCGAACTATCACTGTCACAAGACGCAAAGGAATCCAAACTCAGTACTAGTTTTACCTATCTCCTTTAGTGACCAGGGTAGGTTCTCTGTGGGTTACAATCACTGTATAACATGAACATTTCCCCCTTTTATTGCCTTCATCAGCTCTATACCCACTAGAAACCCACACCAGTCTAATGAACTATCTTCAATATCCAGAATACCAGTCCAAGTATAGCTGCAAGTTGCAGATCTGGCAAGTACATTTAATGGCATATTTTTACATGTAACTTAATAGGACACAAAAGGTGAGCCTTGGGGCAACTGTAAGGATGCTTCTTTATGACTAGGAGGTCATGGGTTCAATACTCGGAAATAGTATCTCAAGTTAGTGGGTAAGACTTTGCACAGTACCCCCCTTCTTATACCCCAATCAATACAGATAAATGGCATTTAAAGTTAAGAAGCTTAACCAAAACTTACAATTAAACTTCTAGCAAAACATCCAGAAACATTTTGCTTTTGGCATGCCGAATATCACCTGATAATGAGCTAGGAGATCCATATATCTGCGGATGGGAGACGTAAACTGAACATAACCAGGAAGCCCCAAAATCCCATGGCGTATAGGATTCCTGAAATCCATCTCGGCTGCACGCATTACTTTAACAACAGCTGAGCTTCTGACAGGTCCTTCAGGCAGATGGGCAAATGCAGACATGTCAATATTTGACTGGGGCTGTCCTCTGAAGGGTAATGGAATGTTTTTAGAAGAACCATAAGTTGCTACAGCTTCCCCACAAAGTATCATCATCTCGGAGACAAGTCGCATTGCAGGGTCTGCCTGGTTTTCAACATAAACCTTGATCGAAGGCTCTGGATCATCTGGATTGGTTACCTTGATTCGTGTGTCTAATGTGGCCGTGTCAATTGCACCCTAAAAACTCATAACTTGTTAAATCACAGAAGAATTGACAAGAGTTACAGAAATTTATCTAATGCAAATAACCTCTCAAGAAAAAAAAATCAAGGAATAACTAGTACAAAAAAGAAACTAAAAAGTTTGCCGAGCTGCAGAGCCCAAGCTACAAATATTAGCAACTATGATAAGTTCACAATTGAAAGACAGATCAAAGAATTCAATGCATAACGCAAAATTAATAGTGAAGTCATGAGAAGATAGCTAGAATGTGGGCCAACACATGAATCATTGACAAATTTAAGCATACTGTATTTCCAGATGAATACTTTGTTTCAAAATGAGCATGTGCAAGTTCTTTTCTTTTGGTAGGCATGTATAACTTAAGTTTCTGAGACAAAAAATCTATAAAATATGCACTTCAATCTGTATGTGGGGTATAACCAGATTATAATCATGCAGAAATTAAAATTTCAGCCTAAAAAACACATTCTCAGCAAATATATGATGCAAATATGAGTGAACTTCAAATCACCCGCATTTGGGTGTTTAACCTGTGATACACAAGTGACATGTCAGCACACCAATTGTTATCCTAAAGCAAAATTGTATCTTCAAGCTATAAGATGAACTAAATATATGTTTTGGCTACGGAAAATTCTAGCTCAACATAAAAGGTGGTCCAGTGCAAGAGACTACCTATGCGGGGTCTAAAGAAGAGCAAAATGCAGTCTTATGCCAATAACTGAAGACTATTTTTAGTATTGAGTCGATGACTGCCAGCGTGCAAAAGAACAATAAAACCAGAATACAAAGTGCCTTGATTGAGAAGTAAGAGACTGTCATCTTCTACTAACTCAGTGAGTCACCAAGAGGGGGGAAGGGCAAGGTGTCTGAGAGAAGGGTGATAGGTTGGTGAGAGTGTTAAAATGTGCAGAGTGAATGAGGAATTGACTGTGTATAAAACTTGTCCTAGGAGGTTGAGCGGTCAGCGGATGGTCAGTTAAAAAGAAGCAACGAGACTTGGCTGGAGGGGGCAAAATGAAGAATTATTTGGAGGATCTCTTCTCAATGTAGAGTAGCTCCTAGCCCGAGATACTCCTACAGGGAAGGGACGTGTTTCTATGTGATACTTGATAGTCGGGGGCATTAACTGCTTGGTTAGGTGCATTTGACGCATAGGTGAGGATCTCCCTTTCTTAGATCGGTGAGGCATAGTCCCTCAAGGGGACCTAGCAACTCACCCAGCCTTCGCTCTTGCTTCCAGTCCACTGACATCGTAGGTGGTCCTTGGTGATACGTTCACTGAAGGGAGAAGAAACTTCTCACACTTAGGCGGATTATCACTTGAGGGTTCTTGAGGAAACAATCGCCATGTCTAGGGGGCCGTTCATCTTGAGGAGTATGGCAAGTTTAAAGAGTTTGACAAGGAGGTGCTCATGAAGGAGTCCACGGATTTGAGTAGACTGAAAGTCTCCCCAAGCTTCTTGATGGGAGAGGCATGCCGTTGGTGCATCGCTGTATGTTGCAAGGCTTGCATAGAGGAGGGGTTCTAAGCGTCGCCATATAAGGTCGATGCATGGCCCTAAAAAGAGATAGGCCACATTGGTCGTGGCAGAGGTGCCTACATAAGTGTATTGCAAAACCATGAAATTTAGAGGCAAGAGTGAGTTGAGAGTACAAAACATGTTCTATTAATACACTGACATGAATATTTAAAGGAATAGAATGTTGAAGAATGTGCTGACTGGTGAGCAGAGAGATGATTAGAGAAGATGGTATTTGTTATTTATAATTCTCGTGATGCTATGACAATGCAATGCTGGCAGTTATGTAATATTTATGATCATTGTGCACTTTACAATGGTAAGACGGACTCAAATAGCAGTGGAAGCTGCAGTCTATATCCATAACAGTAAAATACAGGTAATTGATACAATGGGTTGTTATCTCTTCTAAAACATCCATCACCACAATATCATATTTAAATAGGCCTCTTCTCAGATGAGGTTTTACTACAACCAAAACCAAGTTGCACTACCATTACCATATTCACCCATGCGGATGGTTAAACCCATTTATAACACACCAGGAAAACTACCAATCATGTGAAAGGTCCAGGTAGATAGACTATTATCATGATGAGTTCAGGATCGTGGTTCCGTAAACCATGCCACTCAGCAAAACCAAATCATTATTTCAAAGTAGAAGATGAGGTTAGGCCTTACCTGTTTGCGACGCCATTGCAACCGAAGGGCTGCAGCCTCAGACAAAATTTTTAGTTCAGCCTCTTCTTCCAAGTTCAGATATAGCAGCTCAGATGCACTCTCATACGTCAGCATATAGGTAGGTCTAATAATTGAGTTCTCCACGGTATATTCTGCAATACTACAAGACCCAATGAGACGTGAGATTGTCATCATAAAGAGTATAAACTCATAAGCCTTTCATATAGTATATACAGTAGATATTTATTTACTTATTATGGCTAGTGGAAAATATATAGTTGTTTATATTGTATCACCAAGTAGAAAAATTATCTTATTTGTAATGATGAGGAACCAAATGCAATAATACTCAGAAGGATCATTCTGAGTCAAAATGCAAGACGACAGGATGATCTCAGCACATTACAATTAGATAGAATAATTGGCCAGCAATCCAGAGTGTAAAGGAGTTACAATACAGATGAAAGTTATACCAGTCCACTGTTTACGCATCCGGTAAACTTGGAGGCATACCACAATCAACTACCTAGAAATAGTCTTTTTCTTTTCTTTTTTATTTTTATTTGCTGAACACCTAGAAACATTGTTATTTTTTCCATTCATTAAATAAATCACACAAAAATGCATTTACTTCATGGGCCCATGATTATGTACTTATTCAATTAGAATACAACGTTTGAATGCCTTACCGAACTATAGCCAGCACTCAGGATAGTATAGTTCCAAGTGGATTTCAAAAACAGCTTTCCACACACACAAACTATCTCTCTCCCTCTCTCTCTCTCTCTTATTTTTTTAGCGAGGTGGGGGTGTAAGGATCAGCCCAGAAATTCCATCAACTAACAAATGTAGCCTTTGCATAGAATAAAGCAGACAATTAACCATCAAGAAAATAAAAAATAAAATAAAGCAGACAGCATTCATATTGAATGCATGAACAGTTTACCTGCCATCAGAATGCAATACAACAGACACAGTAACAGCTTTGCACAGCTTCCCTTGCTTCAAGCTCATTCCCTCCATCGCCAGTTTCTCAGGAAACATAGGATAAGTGGCAGTGGGCAAGAAAACAGAAGTTCCCCTTTTCATGGCCTCTCTACAGAGCACAAACCATATTAAAACCACCAAGGATGAGATGGCCATAGCAACTTCCCATAAGATCTCTAAATTACCTATCCAATATGCTTCCAGGTTGAACTAAGCTGGCTGGATCTGCAACATGTATCCAAACTTTAATCCGACCATCCTGCAATCTCGTCGCACTCAGTGCATCATCAAGCTGCATTTCTTGGTCAATATGTAATGTGAGAACAAAAAGCTTCCCAAATGAATAAGAAGTAAAGATCATTAAGAGATCTCTCAGAATTGAGCAACAACTTTGAAGAAAACTGTACACACTTCTTATTATTATACCTCATCAGCCTCGTCAACATCAATTGCATAAACTTTTAGGTGAGTTAGATCCGTTCTGTCAACCTAGACACAAGAAAAGCCAAATGAATAAATAGCCATAAAAGTTGCAAAATAGATGCAAAAAATCACTTCATGCAATATTTGTTATATTCATTTTTGGGTTTAATACAGGAACCAAATGTAAAAGTTTTCAACCACATACAAAACCAAACTGAAATATTTCAACCACCTATCTAATGGGAAACTGCCCCATGGCAAACAGAGAGGACATATCTTTCTTTCTTCGAAGTAGAACAAGAATGTAATGGGCTGGGGCACTGTTTTTGTGCGGAAATGATTCTGTTCAACAAATGTTGGTCATATTTTTCGACAAAAAGGGAAGGATATAAAGTGACTTGGACATTGCTTTTTATTTACCTTTCCATGACTTCCTCCCTCGTCCCCCCAACCCCCCTTTTTAGGAAAAAAACACCACTTTCTTCTTGGTTGGAACTTCACTGTGACAACCCTCTGGCTTGCCCAAAATTGAATCTTGTTGAAGTAGAACGCAATAATCAATGGGTTTAACTTGTAAATGCCTGGTCAATGCCAGGGACAAGGAGAGGGATTTCTCTGACTCATCTCACCTTCCAAATGTGTGTAACAAGTCTTCACAACTCATCAAGACCCCACATAATATGCGCATGGTGTTAGAGGAATGCCAAAATTTCACACACTCAAGTTACAACAGATGAAGCCAACTACAATATTATGCAACAAGATGTAACCAAGAGAACCTCAGAATTCGTTTATGCTAATTTATTATATATAAATATATATATATCATGTATAATGAGTTATCTCACTCATAACTATAGGAGAACCAAATCAGCATATTTGTAGTTATTATATATTTCAGGAATCAAAAGTAAGCTCACTTCTTCTAGATCTGATGACTCCGACAGAAGACTTTCAGCAGCCGACATAATCTCGTCCAAATGGTCAGTACGAATGTTGAACTTTAACAGATCAAGATTGACATGTACTGGAAAATACCCAATATCCATGAGGAGATTTAATGCTGAAGCTGAGGTCTTTGCCAGTCCCACTGCCTTCAGGATCTGACAAGAAGAAAATAGATATTCCATTAGATCTGCAGTGGAGAAGAGGGAGCATGTTGAAAATGAAACTAAACATTGACAATTCAAAACTTGTCATCACATGATATTCTCTTTCAACTAATGGCCTTCCAGAATTGCTATTGGAAAAATTATTTTAATTCCGCCGGCATCAAACTTTAGAAAGTTAAAATTGAACTGGAGAAGTAGCCAACTACCATCCCAGCAGTTTTCTTTTGGTCATCATTTTCACAAGCATCAATGGCATAAGCTTCAAGAGACTTGATCCTCTGTTGAAGTTTCTCCCCGACTTCCCATGAAGATTTGGGGGGTTTAGTATGTGAAGGCATAGACTTCGCAGATTTCAATAACTGCAAAAACTCCTCAAATTCCTTCTCAGCAGCCTCCTTAGCAAGCCTTCTACGTCTAAGTTCTTCTACCTAGTTTTTCAAACAGATGGAATCCTACCTTTAGAATCATTGGAAAGCAACGAAACAATCAAGATATATGGTATTACGCATTATCTAATTAATCAAATAACAATCATCAAGTATAAGCCAGAGTATCATAGATTAAGATAGTAAAAAATAAACTATTAGGTTGAAAATCGAGAGAGAGAAAGAGAGTCCAATCAAAAACACCACAAACTTTACATTAATTGAAAAATATGCAAGTGCTTTATTAGCCTTACAATCAGTACCAAAACCATAGCTCAGTAGTAGACTTGCACTGTCAGATTGAAATTAAGTAATTTAGTAAACTGATAATTCTCCAGAGAAAATATGGTGCATCTTAGAAACATTCAACAAAAGCAAAAAAAAAAAAATTGTATTTTGCACATTCTAAGATCACCTCAGGAATTTTTATGGACAAAAATTCTCAACTCTATCCAAATTAAAATCTACATCATCAGGTTTGCAATACCAAATTCCCTTGTTACACAAATTTGAGATATAGGAAACTGACAGGCATATAGAATACTTAATTTAATAATGGACAAAATTCAAAATAACACAAGTTGAAACCAGAAAAAAAAAAAATAGCGTACCTGCATGGAAGTACGGGGCCCATAAACAGAAATGGGTCCTTTGGTCTCTAGCACTGTGAAATAGATTTCATCTTTTGAAAGCAAAAGATGAGCACAGTAACTCTCAAGAGGCTCCGCACTACCAAAAATTATCTGTTAGAAAGAGCTAAGGTCATTAGAAGAACAATATGGTATGACACTCACAGTTAAAAGATATACCTCGGCTAGCTCCTCAACTGTTACCGACTTATTATTTTCAAGAAGCTCAACCCATGCAAACTCAAGCAATGAGTGATCCTACATCAAATCAAAGGAACAACAACTTTATCCATTACACTGATCACAAAAGAGAAAAATTACAAATTTGCTATCCCTCATGATGAAAGAAGAACCAACCAAGTTGCTTTGAGCTTTCTGTATAAAATCTGATATTTCTGCGTGATCAAATATTTCAATACCAGGAACAACAAAAGTTATTTGCTGTGGTTTAATGGAGGTTGTGATACCATTCTGCATTATAGAAAGCCAATGGAACAATCAGACTGACTGAAAGGCATCTGATCCTCGAGTCACTGGTGAAATAAACAATGAGTTCCAAGTTCCAACACCTAGCAACCTATTAAAAATGTCGCATTAGTGGTTTCTAGTAGAACCTGATCGGTGACCATCCAGTTCTTCTTTCCATCAGGTTTCTGAGCAACTGCTAGCAAAACCCTCTCAGAATCTTTCTTGAACTCGAGCAGTAATCCTTTCTGTAGTGCTTGCTTTTCAAGTTTAACTTCAAGAAGCTCCTCGCTACTTGTCAGTCCTATCCTGCAAAGTGATTTAGTGATTAAATCAAGTGTGAATGCACCAGTAAGAACCAATTTCTTATAATAGAGAACACCAATTGAATGTAGAGAAATCACAAAAGGAAAAATTCAACTGGAATCTTGAGTAGGAGCCCGATTCCAAGGGAAGCAATCCCTGTAAATGTCAGTGTATCACCTAAATGTTGGGTCTAAGAGTTTCAGCAAAATTAATATGGGAACAAAAGTGTTGGTTAGCATATCATGTGACTGCCTGACGTGTGTATAGAAGTTTAGTTCCGCATAACAAATACCAGCCATCATTATCATAAAAAAACAAATACATTTCTCTTGCTGTTTATCAACTTTTGTGGTTATTTAGAGATGGCATATATAAATTTGAGTAGCATCCTCTGACTGAATCACAAGTCAATATTCTAGACAGAATTTAAGAGATTGGGGAGGAAGTTGCTCCATAAGAAGTCACCTGCTTTTCTGCCATTTCTCAATCATATAATTGATTGTAAAAGACATCAAATAAAATTAAGGAGCAAAACCACATCAACATTCTAACATTTATAATTATTAGTTTTCTCATCGGCGGATGGCCATTTTTTGGACGGTTTTACACCTACAGTCAATGTCCTTCAGCTGCTAGAGAATTATTGCTTTTCTGCAAGCTGCAAATATAAACTGCTACCGTCTGAACATTGATTACGGCATCTTCTCATTCTGAGTTCATTATTTGAAACCTCAACTTTTTTTTTTTTTTTTCTCTTTTGGACGAACTGAAACCTCCCTTTTGTTGTTAAACATAGGTCAGTAACCAAAACAAAAGCACACAAATATTCCGTCTGATAATCTGGCGTGTAGTGCACATGGTAATTTCATTTTTTATTTATGTCATTATGGATGGATTTCTTCTTAAAAAGTACTTTGGAAACCAATACAAGATAGAATACTCTGTTTCTTAGAACTGATTACTGTTACAAAATGCATTTTAATTTACTTAAAGAAAAACTGTTACGGCTAATTATAAGACCCCAAATAAAATCTCATCTTCACATCTAATTTTACACCTTTATGCGACTAATTTTTCGCCCAAATGCATTTATTTTCTTAAGATAAATTCTAAGCTCCTTGCCATTTTTGGTGACCAAATCAACCAAGAACATGCCTTCCTAGACAAGATGATGGTTAGCACGGGCCAGTACCACATGTATTAATACGCAAATAGAAAGAGTCCATCTCGTCTAATTCAGAAGCAATTTGTTTGGTTCCCTAATTGCCATACGCAGACGCAAATGAAAACACATACTTGCCACTTGCACGAACTCTCTTCCGTTGGCGCATGGCTTCGAGCTCTTCCATGACAGTCTCGACAAGACCTTGAGCAGAATAGCTCCGACCACCGCCGCAGCCGAGGAGGCTATGCTCGTCATGCCGAAAAATTGCAAACCGAAGCCTTGAATTCGCTTGGTTCCTACATTGAAAGGCTCTGAATTGGCGGAGACGGCAGCGGAAAGTGCCGATAGGCGGGGAAGAAGCAGAACGAAAGATCGAGCAGGAGGTGTTCACCGCTCGAACCGCCATATTCATGTGCGAAAGCTAGAGATTGAGAGTTGCAACGCTCATGTAGATATAGAAAATTACCGATACAGTGATATATATATATATATATACAAACAAGGAGAGAGAAACCCTAGAAGCCTGGAACTGGTTGAGGATGAGAATCAATGCACTGAGGATTTGATTTTTGGGAGGCTTTGAGGCAGCGCGAGCTCTCTCGCCTCGCCCGTTGATAATGCTGTGAGCTTGCAAGAGAGACTGTCCAATTGACGAAACTACCCCTGCAAAATAATAATTTAAAATTACTAAAAAAATAATTAAATTAAATTACATTATATAATATCATATTACATATACGTAAAATAAAATTATTTATTTTAATTGAGGATTAGTAATAGATAATTAAACTTATTAAAATTAAAATAATATTACTACGTAAAATTTCAAATATACTTAACAATTGATAATAATTAAAGTAAAAATACTAAAATATGTAGAATCTTATATAAAATTAAAATTTTATAATGTATGTTTTGAATATAATTATTAATAGTTGATTCAATATTTAAAATAATTTTGATAATTAATAATTTAATTAGTTAGTAAATTTAATTATATGGATTCTTAATGAAACTCAATCAATAAAATTATTTGTTTTAATTAGTAATTAAAATTAGAATAATATTAACTATATAAAATTCTCAATATATTTAACGATTGATGCATATATTTTATAAACTTATAATACTCATTTTCAATACATTCTTCTTATTGGGAGTGCTTCTTAAAAGCCAATTTAAATTCTATGAAAAAAAAAAATACATTTACGTTGAAAAACAATAAACGAAAAGAAAATGGAGAAACTGATGTCGCACGACCCAAGCTCTGGACTGTTGGGTAGTTGATTGATTATTGTTTTTCAACGTAAATGTACTTTTTTT
>QLOD02000038.1:2238537-2249346 GCA_003260245.2 Sideroxylon spinosum | reverse complement strand
CGATCCAAACACATCAAAAAAGTACAAAAGAACAGACTCTGAAAATGTAGTAACATCTAGAAGAATTCCCCTCAGCAAAGGCATCAATTCCAATTTAAGTTCCATTTATTTATTGCTATCTCAGCCAATTCATTCAGGGGCACTGCCAACTTAATTTGCCTGACATGTTGTTGGGGTTATATCTTCCAACCAAGTGAAAAATGTGGTAAAACAACTGTAATGTAACAACATTAGGATAGAAGTCATAGAACTACAAAAACAACAATAGGAATTACCAAAAAAAAAAAAAACAATAGGATGCAAGAGAGGGATGGGGGAAAAAATAAACACTTGATAGGAAGAAGCAATAAGTCAAATCACTCTAGACTGAGCTCCTTGTGGCTGTAAACAACCCCTTTGTCACCATCCACCACTTGGCCATGGCCTCTTAGAATCCTGTATATGGAACAAAAGAAGCAATAAGTTGCATGTTGCCAAATATAACCAAACAAAAATTAGACTAGTCCCATTTCCCAAATTTAAATGTACACTTACACCCACACAAGGACAGTTCAGCCTTAACCTTTACCAATTGAATCAGAAGCAACCAATTCTTGTGGAATGGACAAGAACGGGTCAGGACAGTTCAGCCTTAACCTTTACCAATTGAATCAGAAGCAACCGATTCTTGTGGAATGGACAAGAACGGGTCAGGCTACGGAGGAGAAATGCCACTAGTTTAAATATACATATATATTACACATAAATGAATAAAGTAAATGCATACTTGCATGTAGGAGGACAACAGTGAAAATTAAAAGATGGGAATATAAAATGATCGTAATTGGCAAGAAATCCTTACGTCATGACGTCCTCTTAGATTACACCAGACACTCAAAAAAGTTATTTTGAACACTGGCGTGGTATTGTTCGAGAATTACCTAAGATGTTTTAGATTTTGTTATGTTGTTTCGGAATATTCTAAAATGGTCTGGAGTGTTATAGAAGGTTTCAAAATTTTCGAGTATGATTCAGAATTTTCTAGAAGCCACCAGAGTATCCTAAGATTCTCTAGAATAATCTAAAACCTAGTAGAGTTTCCAAGAAATGTCTTAAATATTATAGTGTTGTAAATATTATAGAGAACGATAGAATTCTCTAGAGTCTTGTGAATATCATAGATACTGTAGTAAAGGATTCTAGAGGTGTAATCTTCACAGTTGAATCAAATCAATCTCTACCATCCATTGAGGAGGTATAGTAATATAAAAAGGGGTAGGGTGTGTTCATTTATATCATCTAAGGATTCCAAACATTCGGTTGAGTTAGTGTTCTTCTAAAACATCTTGTGTATCTTTCTCATTTGCTTATTTGTGTGTTTAGCTTATGAGTGCGAGTTAAGCTTGACTTAGCACTATAACAAGAGGTTGAGTGTCTACATACCATGAGTGTCGAGATAAGAAAAATCTAAGCCTGTGACACATAGCATTTATGTCTACTGACTAGATCATTTAATGTAAATGGACAATATTTTTCTACAAGAATAATTTATCATAAAAGTATGATGTCTATCGACTGGATCATTTAATATGAATGGAAAATATTTTTCTACCAAAAGAATTTACCACAAAAGTATGTATGCAAGAATGATATATCAATGACAATTTTGTAATTAGTTAATACCTTGTGTTTTCATTTAAAATAAAAAGTAAACTAGTTTTTTGGCAACTAATTATAATAAAGCAATGTAAAAGGAGAGGGACCTTAACCTTAAAATTTATGTATTAAAGTGAGAGACATCTATCTCTTATATTGGGAGGAATAACTTTTCTGATGGGCGGATGTGAAACAACTTCTAATAGCCTCTCTCACCTTGGCCCACATGGACATAACAACAGCGTGGATTATGGCGAGATCCAATTAAAAACTCACTCTGATACGACGTAAAAGAACCCAACAAAACTTTAGATTGAATCCAACATGAGAGTGATCTACCTATATGTATATATCTATATATAGACATTTACAAGTATGTATAAAAAGAGTGTGTGAGGGCGTTTGATTAAGAAGCCCAACAAAACTATAGATTGAATCCGATATGAGAGTGATCACCCTGTATGTATATATCTATATATAGACATTTACATGTATGCATAGAGAGTGTGCGAGAGTGTTTGATTGGGGGAAGAGTGACGTGAAAGTTTTTCTTGCTGACTTTAGTTTTGATTAGTTTATAGTCACTTGCTATCATTTGCAACGGCTCACACCTACAGTATAATATTATTCGTTTTGGGCGTGGTTAGCTGCTTCCCAGAGAGTCACTCATCTTGATACTTTCCCACTCGAGCATGCTTAACCTTGCAATTCCCACCAAATCCAATGCCTCCACGGCTTTAAAATGCATTGTACTTTATAGATGTTGAATATTGCATATATTCCACTTCATTCCTCCACTCAGATGATGTAAAACAACAGACATTGCTTCTCTACTTCAGCATTTGCTTTACTCTCTCATAGGCAGAGTCCCTGGCCCCTCACAGCCTTCCCCCAATACGGCACAACGCCTTTGCCTTGGCCCACAATTCTAGTTGGGTATTGATTTTAATACTATGTTAAATCACCAATTATCTAAAAAATTTAAGCTATTAGGAAATGAGTCCAACAATGTATATCAATCTATTTCAAAAAATGGCATTCGCTCAATGTAATAATGAACTTTGCAGACTTTGTTAATAAAATATTTAGCAAAATTTACACAATCCCAAAATGCGAAAACTCTAATATAATAACAATGCTAAGACCCAAAATGTTAAAAATTATCCTCCCTAAGGTTATTAAGAAAAACAAACAATTTCTTAATAAGCCTATCAATCACTTCCAAATGCCATAAAGAAAACGGAATAAAGGGCTGGGAGGCACGCACCATCTTGTTGTTAAGAGTCCTTCAACTCCTACAGGACCTCGTGCATGAATCTTACTCGTACTTATCCCAACCTGCCAGCAATTGAATAAAGCCAACATATGAGAAGAGGAAAATTAACCATCTTAGGCAATAGGATTACTGAAAATATCATTTACCTCTGCTCCAAGTCCAAAACGTGCACCATCACAAAATCGCGTGCTTGCATTGTGAAATACTGCAGCACTGTGAAGGTAGAATGTGAACCCGTAATGATTAGCTAAGAAGCACAAACACCGACTTAAGACACGGATAAGATATGAGAAGACATGAATGTACCAACTTTGCAATTTTCAAAAAATATAAGACACACAATAACATGGGCTCAGCAACATATATATATTTGTATATATTTTTTTATATGCTTTATACACTTATATTTTTTTTAAAATACAATAGAAATAATGCAGTTTAACACAAACTAAAATTAGAAACCATGTATTTCATATATTAGAAGTTAACAAAGAAAACAAAAAATAACTACATTCCATAAAAAAATGACAATAGATTATATTCCATAGCTTAAAAGTTAAGAAAGAGGTTATAAAAAAATTATTTATTTTTTCAAGGCAAGTCCAACATGTTTCAAAAATTAATCTGTTACCAGTCCAAAATGAGTTTGTGACATGTCCAAACTATGTTTGAACATAAAAAAATCTTACACGACAAAATGTGAATCTGACATATATTTAGGACTTGTCTACTGTATGTCGGAATCTATCATGACTCACTTGCAAATGGCTCCCATGATGGTGAATCCATGCTTTCTAGATGATTAATAACACTAGATGTAAAAATTTTACTTCTTTAAAAAGATCAATAGCAATGCGACTTACCAAAAAAAAAAAAAAAATTCAATAGCAATGGAAAAAAATTTAGGAAAATATATTATTTTCTAGTATTCAAGTATGCACAAGAAATTTATTGTAACAACACAATTAGTACACTGAAGAAAAGGCAACCATAAATACCCTAAGTTCTACCTGTCCACTTGATGTAAGAAAATTTCAGCAACTTCATGGTCTTCTGCAACAATGCAGTCAGTATGGGCACTACAAAGAAAAAGAAGAGAAGTCATTAACTTCCAAAAAATTATTTGGAAACGATAAAGAAAACTGTGGAACACCAACATGCCTTCCATGTTTATGTATGTGATTGATAGCAGCATTTACATCATCAACAATTTCAATCGTACAAGCCATTGAACTGTACTCATGATGAAATGATTCTGCCTCCGCAATATGTAATAAAGAATTTGCTTTTGATCCACCATAAAGAGTAACACCTGAAATGGAGAAATTTATGGTAGCAAATCCATCATTCTGATCATTGAAGGGTTTTCTTTTTCAGTTGTGCACCACACAAATGCATTTATCATCTTGTACAATTCCACAAACTTGCAGAATACAGAAATTGATTTAGTTTCATCACATAAAGAGGCCATTTGGCAGAATTTCCTATAAATGCCTTTCAATCCGAGAGAACTTTCTCATTACTTCCTATGACCATGGGACATATAATAAAATCATGTAGAAGGACTTTTACGAAAAATCCAATTTTAACCCTTTAAAATATATCTTATGCCCAACCTTTTCAAATTAAACAAATATAACTCATCATCCCTTTATTACCCATTTATTTTATTTACTACTATTATTATTTATTATAACTCAATTGCTTTGACACTATTTTGTCTTTGAAAATTTTCCCCAGTAAGAACTCTATTTTAACTGTTTCCTATTGAAAAACTTTCATTGTGCAGTAGTTATGGCAAAGAGGTAAAAACAAGTCAAACCAAAAAAAAAAAAAAAAAAAAGAGAAGTTGCAACATCCGCCTTTATAGTGACCAACACAAATGCTTTATTTCTGTATTAGTTCCTTATCAGAAGATCCTCTAATGAGTGTCTATATCAATCAGCTGTATAGTCCCTTCACTTTTACAGTTGATAATTTACCGATATCTAATACATAGGCCCAAAGATGGCTAAAATACCTAGTCAAATTTTAGATGAATTCCATTAAATTAAAAGGTCAAATTCCCTCATTCAATATTCTAAGGTGCGAAAGGAAAGCGATGCTTGATATTGAGATCCGTAGCTGTAGAGCACAAGACTCATCTCCTCAACTAAATTTTAAACGAAGCCCAAGCCCAACCAACCACAAAAATTCTGACGTGATGATACTGGATAGACAATGGGAAAAATCCAGTTTAAAGAGTCATTCTTAAAGGATTGTTCTGCCAATGATGAAGCTATTACCAAATTCTTTAATATGCTTCACAAAAGGAAATTACTTTGTTCAAGTCATACCTTCTAGTTCCAGTTCTTCAACAAGCTTCTGAAGCTCACCATTAGTTGACAGATCATGGTGCACAAGAAGGGTTTCCTGAATTAAAATAAAATCAAAATAAAAAAGGTAAACCATGTTAAAGAATGAGTATGTTACAATAATAGGTTACAATAACCATAGCAGACACTTTTGTAAAGTATTCATGGGGCAACTATAGCAAGTCAAATCTCATAAAACGAAAACTGGAAGGTATATACAACACAAACAAGATGCCCAGTCACAAAGAGTACATTGACAATACCATAGCATTACAGGCGGCCGGATAATCTATCTTTGCATCCAACACAATGCGCTTTGCCATATCCATATTAGCTGACTTATCAACATAAACATGGCATATTCCATCTGGGCAACAACTGAAGCTTTAATTTCATGCTATTTCGTCTGGAAATTAAGTTATGAATACAGAGTATATCTAGTATTAGGAGTCGGATGATTTCTCTACCTGCATGACCAAGAACTGGAATTTTTGTCGAATTCTTTACTAGGGAAACAAGATTATTACTGCCCCTAGGGATCACAAGATCTATCACGTCATCAAGCTGAAGAAGAATAAAATCAATCAGATAATGTAGTCTCTAGTCATATGAAAAACTACGAGTAGCAATCTCTATCTCAATACCCACCTTGAGCAAATCAGAAATTTCCTCTCTCGAAGTCACAAGTCCAATAAGTTTTTCACCAACAGTATCTGGGATGGCCGATGTTATTACCTAGAAAGCAAATAAATTTGCAAATGCAAAATGATTGGTTTAGAAAATAAGAAAGGAAATTGAATTAAAAAGAAATTGCTAAGCTTCTAAAAAATTCAGAACTATTATATGGCTCCATGAAATCAGACCTTGTGCAAGCTTGCATTTGAGCGCATAGCTTCTTTCCCTCCTTTCAGTAAGAGACCATTCCCAGTCCGAATTGCTAATGAAGCTATCTGTTAAGATAGATTAAGAGGTTAAAAATAATTTGATCAAGAAAGCATAGGAAACAAATAAAATAAAAAAATGAAAATAGATAGCCATGTGCATTTGAAGCTTGTTGGTATACTCCTATTCAAGCATCACGTGGCTTGAAATAATTGAGTCCCCCATCAAGCTCATGAGGTGACATAAGGATTTCCCTTCTGGAAAATAGAGCCTCACAACCAAGTCAAAGCACATCAAATAGTGTATCACCTTCGAGACCACTTGAGTATACGAACAGCCTTATCCAGGACTGTGTTGCTTAAGACTCTCTCCCTCACCAACAAATAAGACATACGCCCAAGACCTTTACTTGGAGGTTAATGGTATGGAGGCTCAAAGTAATGGAGTGGCAAGGCATTAGGCCCTCTCTCAAAGAGCCGTCCTCGACCTACTAAGAGAGACTTTCTACCACAAACTTGTCCTACAACATAGAACACACAGTATTGCACCATTAGGGACATTTTCCCATCAAATCAAACGGTCACAATGCCACATTGGTGTTGTATTGCCATAGTGGGTCCATGATGGTCTTCGCATGTCCTAAACCCTCCATGGCCATGTTCGTAGGTTTTCTAGACTCAATCCACCCTATAAATAGCAAGAGGTCTCATTCACTTCAACATGAATCCTGTACATGCTCTCACTCCCCTGGATTTCCTAATTTCTCTTTCTTAGTTACCTGACTCTTCCTTTGCGACCCATTGGTGGCACTTTGAGCTATTGTGGCTACTTCCCGAAGGCCCTTAACAAAATTTGCTCATCATGCCATCACTCAACCCTCATAAATATTACTCCTTTAGGGAAGTGTGCAGTCACTATCAATGGTTTCTGAAAACAACATCCATCTAGCCTCTCAAACCAACCAACCAAGAGGAGGGAAAATTTTCTAACCCTCAAAACAACGAGAATATTCAGGCTGTCCTTGCCCTCCAATGAGGACAAGGGATACCACCTATCCCTTTTGCACGAGGTTCACCAAACCCACAAAATTTAGCTTTAACAATTAACTCTCCCTTCACCCCAAATCTAATCTAGTTACCAACTCCTTATACACGCTCCCTTCCCCGCCAAATTGATCCCAAAAAACTACCCATGCAACAAGACTCTTGTTGATTACCTTATTAAAAAAACAAAAAAACAAAAGCTCCACTATACCTCCAGCCGAGTCGTAAGTAAAATAAGAGTGTTTCTTCAGTAAGACCACTTCAAATGATCCTCCGTACCTGAGCCTGAGCTTTGCCTTCCCAACTTTTGGAGGGTATTTAGGATGCTATACAAAAAAAGATATGTGCAAGTGCCTAAATTCACCAATCTGATGGAAAGAAAGGAAATGAGAGTGAGCATGTTGCCTACATTATGGAAACTCTCCCTTTCCAAGTGAAGATAAAAACCCCATATTGATGAAATTCTATTAAGTCCCTCTCTAACCAAACCTAAGACCTCCTAGAAACCAAAGCTCCGATACCATATCAAATCACCAATTGTTCTAAAAACTTATACTAGGAAATGGACCCAACAATGTATATCAAGCTATTTTAACATAATTCATACAAACATATGGGAACGTCCCAAGTTTCTAGTATTAATGATAAGTATAGCATAATTCTTGTGGTTGATGACTCTCATATGAGTTCTTTTTTTTTTTTAAATGCGCCAACAATATCAATTACTTCTTATTGTCTCTCGTTTATACAATGAAGTTGCTACTCAGTTTGAAAAAACAAAAAAATAAATAAATAAATGATACAATAATGCCTTTGAATATACTCAATATATCATCCAATCCTTTTGTAATGATAATCATATTATTCATTAGACTAATTATGCTCGTATCACTCAACAAAACTGTGCTACCAAATGTTGAATGTTGCTCGCACTTTGTCATTCAAAATGATGCATGTTTCAAAGCATTTTTTGGGGGAGATATAATTCTTACAGCGTGTCATTTGATTGCCTGCATGAATTCAGCCATAGTTCCCCTTCTTATTGTTGTATACGAGTTATAGTCTCTTTTGTGTATCACCTCACACTTTTGAACGTGTAGCTTTTATTCATGTTCTTGATCCAAGTCAAGATAAGCTCTCTCATAATGCTCGCAAGTGTGTTTTTATTTCTTTATATTTGCATTCTTTTGTCTCTGCCTATTCTTCTCCATCTCTTTCAACATCATATAGAGAGGTATACGCCTCTCCATACGATGTTGAAAGAAAGAGAAGAATAGAAGCCTCTCTATATGATGTTAAAAGAAATAGAGAAGAACAGGCTCCTCTTTATACGATATTAAAATAGACAAAGAAGAATAGGCTCCTCTCTATACACTTCTCCATATGATATTGAAAAAGAGAGAACAATAGACGCCTCTCTATACGATGTTAAAAGAAATAGAGAAGAACAAGCTCCTCCTTATACGATATTGAAATAGATAGAGAAGAACAGGCTCCTCTATACGATGTAGAAAGAGATGGAGAAGAATAGGCAAAGACAAAAGAATGCTATGCATAAGAAAATGATTGCTCTTTGTCAGAACCAAACTTGAGCTAACACCCCCACCTTTGTGAGAAGAAGACTATGGGGGTGCCGTTAGGTCTACACAATTAAGTACCTTTCAACTAGTTCCATTGAAAACCTCAAGGCACATGTGATCGCCAAAGGCTATACTCAAAATAATATGTTTATTACTTTGATACCTTCCCAAGTTACCCGCCTTGATCTTGTTTGAATATTTCTTCTGGTTCTAATTAGTCTTCTTAGCCAGTATATTAACTTGATATCAAGAATAATTTCTTCCATGGGGAGCCTTATGAGGAGATATATATAGATCAACCACCAGATTATTATTATTATTATTTTTGCCAGTTAGTGAGCAACTTGTTTGACATCTATGCCAAGCTCCTTATCGTCTAAATCAGTATCCATGTACTTGGTTTAAATGATGGCTTGTCTCAAGCTATTGTACTTTTGTTGGTGACAATAGAGCTGAGGTGGAGTGAACCATAGCTCATACTTCTTCTAAGTTGCTATAGGTTCGATAATTACTCTGCGATTTTGACTTTGATGTACTTAACCCTATGTCTATGCATGGTGACAATCAGACTACTATCTTTATTGCTAAAAACTTATCATTCCATGAGCATACCAAACATATTTAAAGTAAATTGTCACCTTATCAGCAACTTACTACCATAAAAATATCTTTGTACTCATTCTGTTCGTTCTAATTCCTAGTTGGGCAACATTTTGCCTAATCCTTTGGCTCATTCTTCCTTTCAAGATGTGTTGTCCAAATTGGACATGTTTAATATGTATGCTCCAGCTAAAGGGGAAACATTAGAGTCGATTAGCTTTTTCATTAATGGTTATTTTTGTATTTTTGGCATAATTCTATTCATATAAATATTAAAATATGGATGAACAGCTAATTAAATTCCTTATTCTCCTAATTCTCATACTCTCTCCTATTATTTCTTTTTTACTCACAACAGTAAGGAATGTGCTAGGAACATGTGCCTTATCCCATGCAAATAGAAGCTAAAAAACAAGTATAAAACGACTGTGATGCAACAGTGAAATAACTACGAAAAAATGGTAGCGACAAAATAGCAAAAACAATTGCAAGCCAACAACGTAACAAAATAGAATTGAAGAAAACTACATAATCCTATACAAACTAGGAAAGAAATAAGACACAAGACTAGAAAGAAAGAAAAATATTTCCATAATACTCAAAATACCTAACAATAACAAATGCCACGAAGGACATATATCAACCATATGGGGTGACGCGTGACTTCCAAACAATCATGGACCTAGTTGCCCAGAAAAATTAAAGATCCTCCATGAAAAATGCGTGCACCTAGAATCTCCCCTCTTACAAGAGAGCTATGTCATCCATCCATCTATATCTCCAAGAAGGAACTCTCATGTAAACCCGGCAATAACCTTTTACAAAATCCCTTCACCCAAGAAGACCATCATATAGGACGTCAACAAGGTATTAGTGGCTTGGAGGCTAGAGTAAGGAAGGCATGTCACTTGTTGCATTGCAAAGATGTGTCACCATATCAATGGCACTCTGTCACAACAAAGCCTTGGCTCATTGGCCCCCTCATCATGTGTCAACTGTTGGCCTATAACCTAAAGACTGAAGTCATCACGGCCAAGCAAAAAAAACCTTCCAAGAAGACTTCATTTCTGGTAATTACTCCCAACTGCACTCCCCCTCTCTTTCTCTCAGTTACGATGCTCTTCCTTTCCCATTTTGGGTGACATCTTGAGCAAGTGTGGCAATTGTCTCCCACCCAAAACGCCCTCGACAAGATCCTCTCACAAGTCACAAGACCCTCGACATCCACACACATGCATATCCTTTTAAATGGGATATGCACTACATGATAATTGATCTCATACCTTACTTTTGATGGGGAAAAACAACAAATCTTGTAGGGCAAGAGTAGTCAATTTTTTTGGCATATACCGCATATCAAGTAGGATCGTTAGCTAAATCCTAAACCTGCAACAACCTAAATGAAATACCATTGAGTATCTACAATAATAAAAAAAACT
>QLOD02000038.1:2200960-2217497 GCA_003260245.2 Sideroxylon spinosum | reverse complement strand
TGATAAGACCTTTTCAATTGTAGCCAATATTTTATTACGAATAATTCCGACAACTTCAGGAGAAAAAGAGGCATTTATCTTTGACAACAAATTAATCACAAAGTTAAATGTAACAAATTAATTACAGAGCTAAAATGTATAGGGTTTGGTAAGATTTGGTTTCGATAAAATGTATAAGATTTCAGTATAAATTTCAGTTAGTTGGAAATAATGAAATTAGTTTTGATATTGGTATAAGTTTGTGATTTTCATATTTTCAGTTTAACCAAAACTGAACTGATTAATTAAAAATAATTGAATCTTTTAACTTAATATTATTCTATTGTCCATCTGGTCGACATAAAAAAATTTCAGAATTGAGTTCAATCCAAGATGCACCCATTTAAACCTATTTATTTAAAAGCAAATATATATTTCAAAATGTATTTTTAAATAAAAAAAATGGATACTATCTCCATCAAACTATATTCTAAATAATTTATTAAAGTGGCATTTGGTTTACTTTTTTATTTTCTGTTTTCATTTTATATATTAAAAGTCCCAAAATAATGGAACAGAAAATAGTCTGTTTTCTTGTTTTGAGATTTTCTTTATTTTAGATTGAAAACACTCAAAACAATTTTTTCGTCATTTCTCATTCATGTGTAAACTTATTTTCTGTTTTCTAAAATAAATTTTGAAAATACAAATGGTCAAATACGTTTGATTTGTTTTCTTTATTTTCAAAAGTACAGAATAGAAAATGAATTCGAAATAAAAAACAAAAAATACAAAAACAAACTAAATGAGCCTAATTTACTCAACTAAATCGGTTTATCGGTATACCATCTCCATCTCCACCTGTATAACTTCAAATTTGGATGCGAATGGATTATTCCAAGCATATTTGGATTCCAAAGAACAGTAAAATAGTTGGCCACGTTTGCTGGCATGTAATGAGGAGGGTGAACATCTTGACTTGGATTTTGCCCTGGTTAGATTTGGGCGGAAGAAAAATGGAAAACAACTTCTAACAAAATTATTTTTCTTTTTTATAATTACCTTTATATTCTTATTTTTAAAATAAATTTGTTAATATCTCTTAAATTTCTAAAATTTATTTCCATATCATTAATTTATGTTTAAAAATTAAAATAAAGTTACAAATAATATTAAATTTTCAAATAAAAAAGCAAAAATACAAAATCAAATAGGATAAGAGATCGTAAGTACAAGAAATACGAAAGACAATGGATACAAATACATTTTTTAAATTTACTAAGAGTTATACCTGTTACTTTTGAATAATTTTTTAACGTTTATTTAAAGTGTAAGACTATAAAAATAAATTTTTGAAATCCAAAAATGCTAATGTTTTCAGCTTTTATAAATGAATAAAAACAATTAGGTTTTATTTGTCTTGAAAAAAAAAAGCATTTTATTTTTTTTTTGTCACTTTTTTCATCTTGTATGATTTTTTCACCAAAATTTAATTTTTAAAAAAGATATGACTTTTAGGCATATTAATAACAGTCACAAAAAATAAAAAATAATTAAAAAGACTATATCAATTCAGATAGAAGTTAACCGTTTGGATAAAAAAAATAATATCTTTTAGCCAAATTGACGTAAATTTTTATTTTTATTTTTTATGAATGCGATTAACAGCTTCTTGAAGAAATTAAATTTTAATTAAAAAAATCATATAAAACAAAAAAAATTACAAAAAACTAAAAAAAACCAATTTTTCCGTAATTCTCTTCTTCTTTGTTTTATATTCTCTTCAAACCAAACAGATGGTTAGTTTTTAATTCACCACGTTGGGTGATCAATTCGGCAACCGTTAGTGCATCGGGCGCCCAAGGTCCCTCTGTCAAGGAGTAGTGGGCGGTCGCAATCTTCAACGGCCCCCAGCTTGGGGTCGCCATTGATGCTTTTGAAGATCCTCTGTATTCCTTCTTTCATCTATCACTGAAGAGTAATAGTATAGATGGCCAATAATGGGTGTGTTGTCATTTTCGTTGCCCGCGTAGGATACGTGTTGTCCATTCCAAGTTCTTTTCTTGATAATAAAATTTATTGAAAGAAATTAATCGTAATAAAATAATTTTTTTATTTATTATTTAAAACAATAAAATTATAAAAGAATGTTTTAATTATTATGCTACTACTTTATACCAGGGCTGTTTTGTTTGGTTGAAAAAAAAAGTGGATAAAAAAATATAGTAAAAATATAAATATTTGATGTAAAGATGGTGTGCGATGAAATTTAGTTAGAAGAAAATACAAAAAGCTGGTGGATTTTGGTTGATTTTGACCAACAAAACACCCCTATCATTTTAGTTTGACTTTTCTTATGCATATTTTTTTATTTTAATAGTTTATCCAAATAAAATTTAAAAATAAATAATATCCTACAATAATGCGTGAGATCTGTATACATTATGAGATTAAATTATTATATAAAATATTTACATTGCGACTAATTAACATAGAAAAATGAGACAAGAAAAGATATTATGAAAAGTTAATCGGAATATATCAATGTGACATTATACATATCATAACTTGGGAGAAATTTATTTATTTGTTTTTTTCAAATATATCACTTATACCAATTACTCTAAACATAAATTCTGAAATATAATAAAAGGAATACTTTTTTTTCTATTTTATTGATTCTCTATTTAATAGCACTATAAATCAATTTTTCTAAATATAAACTTTAAAATACTAGAAATAATCTCTCTAATGATTTTCTATTCCTTATTTATTTATTCATTCAACCGACAGATTATACAGTCAAAAATAAATTTAATAAATCATAACATTACAAAAATAAAAAATTACAAAAAAAAAAAATAATAATCTTCCGAAAAGGAAAATTGATGCATAGGTTAAACAAAATTTTGACTTTGATGAATTTTTCTATTTTTAATCATTTTTTTTACATTTTTTTTTTTTGTATGAATGTGAATAAAGTGTGTGAAAACTACCAAACAAAAAATTAATATAAACAATTTTCTAAAACATGGTCATATGAGACGGGAAAAAAAATCTAATACCAAAAAAAAAAATAAAAAATTGTGAAGTTAAGTTCCCAAACCAAACCTAATTTACATATAATTATCGCATTCTTTACATAATTATAAAATATAATCCCAAATACATGCATTTCCAAAACCTTGTAAATTTCTACCGCAAGCATATCCATATACGCAAATATTTTGATTTAATGTGCAAGTCACCAAAGTTTTGGACGCAATACATTGTGTAAACATGGGAAATTTTCATTCATTACAAGCAAATTGTTGCTTATGACATTCAACATCCAAGTTTTAAGCTTTCCTTCTAGGGGAACTCTCCTAGCCTTACGCACCTTGATAATTAAATCAAATTAATAGTGCTCTAAAATATCCAGATGACATCAGTGGTTCACGATTGAAAGCAGCCCGTCACCTGAGTGCGCTATCACAGCCAAAGAAATTTATTCCACCGCAGCATCATTATTAACTGTTCAAGGTCGGAGGCAAATACTGCAATGTCTTCTGATCCAACGAGACTTCCCTAACAAAATGGAAAAACAGAAGCAGATGTTAAAACCAGTTTAGAAATAATTAAATATTTAACTCAACAAGAGGCCCCATCTCAAAATCAGAGATCCCTCAAAATAGGTAACCCAAACTAAAACTTTCAAAACCGTTTCTCGACTCAAGCAAACAAAAAAATTCAAATCCATGGGTAGAAGGGAGGATGATTGACCGTCTAGAGTAGACAGAATAAAGACATGACTTGATGATGACAAAGAATCTAGAAAAAAAGAACCGATTTACAAGCACTAATGTACACGACTACATGAGACAGTCGCAAAATTTCAATGAATAATAAACCAAAATATATGAGACTAGCAACAGGAGAATACTGGTTAATTTTTTTTTCTCGAAAATCACAAGATGTGCAATATGTCGTACCAAGTGCAAGAAAATCTATTGGCAAACTAAAGTACAAGTAACATACAAAAAATAGTGACACTCAAAAAGTTCAACATTAAACCCAGTAACAAGAAAACAAGATAAATATCCTTGCATTGTACCAGTCATGCGAGGAGTAAATCAATGATTGGGGGTAAAAACAACAGTATATAAAATCACCACCACGGGCATAAATAAAACAAAATCAACAAACTGCATCTGTAAGGAGATTGAATGCTATCATTTCATCAAAGCAAGCAAAAAACCTTAGGCCCATACGAAGGTACAAAATATGTTACATAGACTTTTCTAAGTGTATAATGTACCCCTACCGTTTACTTGACATTTGAGTAAGGGAATAATATGTGTCCACACAGTTGGACATCTATACGAATATTAGCACATAAATTATGTATAAAACTTATATATTTGCAGGAAATAATCTAATGGCACTAAATTTATATTATCCCATGTCTCGATATCTTTAAAGAAGAGAATAGATAACTCCAACTCTTAGACTTGCACCCGCATCAGCCATCTGCACCCAAGTCCATGACATAGGGTGCATATGCATTTATATGTAGCTCACCAAGGCACTCCACTCATCACTCAGTTCCCCTGCCTTTAACCAAAATTATTGAAAGCAACATTGGGAAGGGAGCACAGATGTTATATTACATCTTCCAAAGAGGTTTCTGTCTATGTATCCTTCTTTGGTCTGTTTTTCTTTGTCTTAGACAGTTTCTAATAATCTCTGACCCTAGCTCACCAGAGTTTTGATCATTCAAGTTATTAAAATATCCAAAGATTGCTTCATGCAATTAACTCATTGCAACTAACATACAAGTAATATGTAAAAAGGGGATGAAAAATCATCAAGCATAGAGAAAAAGATGTATGACGCATTGCACATGCACATCAGCAAATTTTAAGTGCATAAATACCCACAACAAAACAAGAATTAGAAGCAAGAGCAAAGCTGTTTCACAAAGCCAAGGAAAAAGAATTACAGGGGGGGGGGGGAAGTTAAGGATAGCACCTAGCATCAGTAACTGTAAATATATTGTGAAACAACATTAAAAATGCAGCGAAGATGGTAACCAAAGAAGAAATCTCACATTGAGGCCCGGGATTAACACAAAAAATACAAAATGAATTTTGCCATAGCGTAAACTATGTTAGTTCCCAGCAGCTTAAACCATAAGGGGCCTAGAACATTAAGTCAATATTTAACCTTTGAACTACTAATCTCTCAACAATCGAGATACTTGAATATATAATGGCAATCCACAAATTGAATTATTAACACATTGACAGCTGAAGAGTTGATCTAGACAGCATTGCAGAAACAAAGCAATTATTACACCCGATAATGGTAAACACAGTATGTGAGCGCACACACCAAACAACAAATTGAGAAGAAACAGAAAGTAACAGAGTTTATTAGATCCAAGTAAAAGACAAGCATCAAGCAAATATTAACTCACATCCAATATTATCCATGACAGAAGCTACAGCTCACTATAGTTGCGCCAAACTGCACGAAATTCCTCGCGAAATGTGTTTAAACGAGCTTTCAAATTTGGTGTTCTAAAGCTTGCATGGAGAATAGTGGCTACGGACCAGAGGAAGAGAGAACAGATTAGCAAGAAAATATACAATCTTCAAAAACAAAAGCTTGCAATATTATCATATAAAGAAGTACTATACCAAGAAGGCCAATGGCCAAAGCCCATAGGACAGATAAGAGGGCACAAGAAACAAACCAAAGGGCGAAACTCACTGCAGAACAAGGACAATTCAAGAGTTTAAGAGGGAAATGTATTGCCAAATATTCAGCAATAAAGTTGTGCCCCACTAGATATTGAAATGGAATTCCTCAAGAAAATTGCCTTACCAACAGAGAATATCAAGACAAAAACCCAACGAGGTCGTCCGCATATATAAATTGCTCTTTTTGCTGACGGGCGCCCACGAATAACAGGACTGAAAATTTTAGACAATTAGACAAGCAGCAGTACCATATGCTTGTGTTCACAAGAAGAGGCAACAAGCTTACGTATGCGGAGGCCTCATCTTCGCTGCTAAATGTGGAGAAAACTGCCTCACAGTCCTCGTTACCTTTTCACTGAAAGTACCTGCAAAGCTGTAGCACCAATCGATGGCAAGAATGCCCGAATAGACAGGATTTACAAATGAGAAATACAGCATCATAACATAGATATCGTATGAGGTGAAGCAGCAGTCCTCATTTGAACTTCTTTAGTTCTTTTGCATTTCACAACTTGAGCTTTCCCTTTGGGGTGTGTGGTGACCAATTCAAAGAAAGAGTATAGAAAAAGCACAAAGTTAACCGCCAATAAAGAAAAAGAAAAAGAAAAAAACCAATGCACATAATTGTATAATTATAAATTCAAGAAGTAAATTATAAGTTTCGCAGGGAAGTTTTAGAGTTTTAAATTCAACACTACTATCTCTGTAAGCTAGGAAGCATAGATATTTTAAAATGGGTGTCGTAACATGCATCGAACACACGTACTACTTAGACACTCCAAGATATGTGTTAAACACACCACATGGCGTGTTCTACTATTTTATTATTTTTTCTTCAAATATATGATTAAGATAAACCTGGATTTAAGTAGCCAAAACTCTTAATATTGTAAAATCTTATTATATTTTATTATGCTTTGTATATTGAATTATATACTAAATCAGTTTGTTGAGTATATTATATTCATACATATAGCTAATAAAAATCTACAAAATTTATATTTTTTAGCCGTGTCACTATCGTGTCCGTATTCTCATTTCAAAGTCGTGCCCAAACATCATGCAAGGTATAGGACTAACATACAAGATGAATGAGATCTTTAATGGCATTTTCAATGGTAAAAGTTCATGAACGAACTGAGGTTTCATAAGTATTTCGTAGTAGGGCAAACATAACGAGCAATGAAGAGGGCATATTAATAATTTAATAGGTTTCGGCGTAGTAATTATATAAACTATAATCAGGAATCACCTATCAATCTCTAAACACTAGGCAATGTTGCTCAAAGAATATTTAATATCTATATATATATTAAACAAATTAAAATTAATTTTCAATAATAAGCACAGTTTGAGAAGATCACTTTCTAATAAGTGAATGGCAGCTATGGTGGCGCACGTAGAAAGGATCATAACAAAGTCCGTAACAAAAAGACAACCGTGAAATTCAATTGTTTGACAGATGGCCAACTAGACCAAACTTGGCTGGCATATTTCCACCAAGCAAATTAATTTTCCATAGAAACCAAATGCTGTGCAGACTAGTTCAATATCTGACTACTCATACCATCAACAGGAAAATCAAACCGGAATAGTACAGCTCGAATCAAGCATACCTGTCATTTAGAAAAGCAATGCTAAGCGCTGTCAATGCAGCAGCAACAATAGCAAGCGGCCTCCTCAGAAATCCTAAGCCTGCAAATTAAAATGCACACAGATATCAGTACAAAAACACAAGTAAAATAGCAGACATGAAGAATGAAAGGCTTCTGTTAGCTCACCCAAAACGAACACAATCATGAGGAAGTAATTCGTCCTGTAGCTGCAAAATCAATCAAATCATACTATTTAAAAAAAAAGTAAGAAAAAGTAAATATAGGTAGAACTACAGGATGAGCAACCACTCGGAATGCTACCAATAAATGTTATGTTATCAAAAAAATAAAAAAATAGTAATAAAACCTAAGACTCTATTGATCTCCACACCATAGGAAAGAACCTGGATGAGTTAAAATTCTTGTTTCTGGAAACAAAATAAGCTATTAATCAATTAGTTTGTTTTTCTACTTTTTACTTTCTATGTTTTTGATTTTAAAATCATTTTAATTTTATAGTTTTGAAAACAAAAATTTATTTTAGAAATCAGAAAAAAAAATTCATAAAAATTTTAAAAAAAAGCGTTCAATCTTAAATAAGAAAATTGTCAAAAAAAAAAAAAAAAGAAAAAAAAACACATTTTTTTCTATTCTTATTTTAAAAATTTTAAAACATAAAACAAGTAAAATCAAACAAGACGCCACCTAAACTTTAGAAATTTCTCAGCAAACAAACAGGGCACGAAGCTCTATCGTCAGAACCGATTCTAATAAACTATAATTTAGAAGAAATAGGGAAAAAAAAAAAAAGAGGGAGAAGATTGTACTAGTAGAGATTGCATTTGAGGCGGCTGTTCCATCTGGAAGAGGATCGGGGGACGGTGAACCTGGAGAAGAATTCAGAGAGAGGGCGAGGAGGGGACGACCAGTCCACTTCGCGCAGGGCTTCGATCAGATCTTCTGCGGTCACGTTGCCCCAATCCATTTCTTGATGGGAGAACGGTACGAAACCCTAGAAAACGGAATCAGTGGGGGCGCCAATACGAGGAAGACGAAAGCTCACGAAGCTCGAGGGAAGGGGGGAGTAACTGAAATCGGGAAAGAGACTTGAAGCTGTGCGTGTGTATTTTATTTTGATTGTGTATGTGCAATTGCGATAAAGGGAGATAGAAATGAGGGTGATGAGATGAGCGGCTTCTGACGAGCCGTAAGAGCCACGGGAGGTAGCTGAAAGAAGAAAATAGATTTGTGGAGCCAAAAAATAAAATCAAATTAAACGAATTGTCTGAGCCCGGGTTCGAACCGGGGACCTCTAGTGTGTGAGACTAGCGTGATAACCAACTACACCACCCAGACGAGATGCATTAACTTTTAAAATAATATTTTAAATAATGGTTTGCTGCTCGAGTCCTTCTTCACCTCATAAAACATTAATTGTTTAATGGAATTTAATTTTCTCGCTTTGATTGGTAGTTGTTGGACATGTTACTCACGTTCGTAAAATATATATATATATTATAAAAAATATTTATTAGATATACAAATTCATGCACATATAAAAAATTATGATTTTCTTTAAAAAAAATTTTAATTTTTTTCACACATAAATGATTTTTTTAATTTTTTGTCAATTTTTTATAAATATAAATAACATACTTAAAAATTATTAAGTAAAAAAAATATTATATTTGAATAAAAAATTCATATAAAATAAAATGAAAAACTAAAACAACAAAATTTGGAGCTAGTCGTTTCAAATCGAGCATTCATTTTTCGATAAATTGAGCAGTTGTATCTCGTAAGGGTTACTAATTTAGTAAATTGTGCTATTTTCATATAAGCACTTTGAGAAGTGATAAAATCACTGTGTCCATATTTGCTAAAAGTTATTGAAAATTATTAAAAAAATACTAATAATTTGTAAAAGTTATTTACTTTTTATCTCACTGGAAGAATTATGAATCTATAATTTTTATTAAATTTTATTATTTTTTTATCACTCCAAACGTTCTCCTAATTTAGTAGACGTCTATAAATTATTTGATTCAATTATCTGCACTATTTCTTTAAATGAATAAGTAGTGTGGTTAATCGAATCAAATAATTTGATTTTGACTTATGTTAAATTTCTAATGTAAGTTTATTTTAGAGTGACTTGTTATGAAATGAAACTAAGTTTGAATATAGTTCATAATTTGATTTGATTTGAGTTTACTTTGATAAATTAATGTTTTTATAAAATAATTGAACTACCTCGATTAAAATTCTACTTAAAAATTTAAAAATCAAGTTTGAATTTTTTTTTTTCTCAAAGTTGGTAAAAATTTTAAACTAAATTTTAATAACCTAATACTTAACGCGACTCGACTTTTTTGTACATTTATCATCATTCAGGTTAGGTTCAATTTATATATTTATCATTTTTCAGGTTATATTCAAAATCACGTTACCGCTTCATAAATTCCTTTAATTCAATTGCCCAATTACACATTTTATGTATATTAGGAATTAAATTAAAAATACCAAAAAAAAAACTACATAATAATTAGACTTGAAAAATATTTAAAAATTATTTCTCTCACATAACTCTTTTATATTTTAAATTTAAAAATACAAAAAAAAAAACTAAATATTAACTAAGTTTGGGAGTTTACAAAATTCTAAATTTTTATTTAAACCGGTCATTGATCATAATTTTTTGTAAAGCACACAATTAGTAATAGTATTTAATTTGAATTATTTTTATAAAATCAATTGACAAATCGTTACCGGATTCTATGTATCTCTCTCTCGCTCTATTCATTATTTTACTTTTTTTTTTTCAAATCTATATCAAATTAGATTTGGGATTAAATTTCTTTACTAAATTTTAATTTTTAATTTAAATTAGTCAAATTTTAATTTTTTATTTTTTTTAGAAATAGTCTATATTTCTTCTATTTTCAGTAATTTATTTTTTTCATATTACTTCATTTTGTCCGGGACACTGTATCTTTATTCTATTTTTTAATATTCTTATCTTCTCATTTTGTCTCACGTTAGTACATAATTATGATTCTATTTCATTCTTTTATCTATACAGCCACTAAATTTGTAATATGTGATTTTTAAGCAGCATGATGTGAACAAATGAGCATCTAAAATGGATTCACTTTCATGTTAATTCATAGTTATTGTAAAATCTACATCTATATAATAAAAAATCTCAATAATTTGAATTTATGATATATTTTACCGTTGAATTTGTTTAATAACCATAATTACTTATTTTCTCTCTTCTTTTTTTTTTTTTGAATATTTCACATAAAAATGCATTTTTTTAAGTGAAAATGCATTAGCTCACTACTCTTATGTATTTTTCAAAAATTTTTATAAAAGTTTTTAAATTAATATTTAAAAAAATGTGATAATATTTGTAATTAATAATAAATATGGATATTTATTAGATAAAGTCAATAATTTTTTATTTAAAAAGCGTGATATTTAGACTTTATTTTTATTTAAAATTTTCTTAAAAATAAATATTTAGAATAAAAAATTAATTTTAATATACATAAAACTTAAAGTTTTAAATATATACGTATTTATACTCTTTGTAGGCCAAATTACATTTTGAAATATATTTGAGCTTTTTGTGAATCGAATTATATTTTTGCATCTTTTGAGACGCGTAATTCATAATTTTTAACATATTATAAATTAAATTTAAAAATACATAAAAATATCTAAAAATTAATTAATCTTAGAAAATATTTAAAAATAATTAAATATGAATTAAATTAAAATACTAACTCACCTCACAATAACAACTATTAACACATTTTAATTTTAAAATACAAATAAAAATGCTTATGATTAATTAGGATATGGGGTGTCTAAACATTAATTAGAATGCGGAGTAATTTATTTATTTTATTCTAAATTTAAAATAAATCAGTCATGTTAATCATCCGATTGAAAACACAATCCATAATATTTAATATTTAAATTATTTTTATAAGTATAATGTACAATTAATAGTAATAATGTTTCTAATTTTATAAAACTAGTCAAAAATCTATTTTAATACGGTCAAAAATAATAATATTTTTAACTCAAGTTAATTTTACAAAAATGGATCAAGAATTAAAAAATAAAAACACGTATTAAAATTAACAAACAAATTAAAAAAAGAAAAGAAATTGAGACAATTAGAAAAGTTTGAAATTTGATATCTATTCTAAAATCTTGATTTTTAGAATTGAGTCGGATCGATATTTGGTAAAATATAAATTTTTAATATTTATATAAAAATTATATTTTGATCATTTTATCGATTTGCAAGACTTTCGTAAATAATACCTAGATATATATAACAAAATAACTCAATAATTATTTTATAAAATTTTATAATTTTATTAAAATATTCTATAATATATTTATAAGTTATTTTTTTGTTAAAAAAGAATATTTTATAATTTTGTGGATTTCACAGACCAATTGTAGTAGCAAAATTATGTCTAAAATGAGAATTTATGAAGGGTGAACGCTAAAATAATACCATGCAACTTTCGAATAATTCATCAAACCCCACGAACAAAAAACACTGGAGTGATTAGAAAAGTAAAAAGTGTGCCGCAGCCGCCAGAAATTGCAAAAACTTAAAATAAGCTGAAAATTCGAATTTCAAAAAAGGAGCTTGAGCAAAAAGAATGGAGACACAGATCGTTTGCCCTTTCTTTTCCAATAACATCACGCCCCGTCCGTCATTACCGTTTGGTTAAAGTCGCTGAGGTAACTTTTTCTTTTTCTTTTTAAACTGCACTTTAACCCAACATACAAATTTAACAAGGTAAATGTTATAAGCACATACGACTCCAATTGTCTCGGGCTACGTTTAGGAAGGAAAAAAAATAGTTTTTTTTATTATTTAGTTATTAAAAAATTAGGTAGTATTTGATTTATTATTTTGTTTTTTATTTTTATTTTTATTTTATACGTTAAAATTCTTAAAATAAGGGAACAGAATATATTTTGTTTTTCTTATTTTGAGATTTTATTTGTTTTGGATTGAAAACAATCAAAACAATATTTTGTCATTTTTCATTTTATATTTTCTAAAACAAATTTTAAAAATACAGGTGGTCAAATACGTTTGATCTGTTTTCCTTACATTCAAAAGTACAAAATAGAAAATGAATTCAAAATAGACAATAGAAAAAAAAACACAAAATAAAAAACAAAAAAAAAACCAAATGAAGTCTTAGTTTTTTGTATTTGAGAAAGTAAAAAAAAATTAACTTTTTAGTAACTGGCTTTTTAACTTTTTGTGAATTTAATATTTTTGCTCTTAAAAGTTTAAAAGAACTTTAAAATATAAGAGGGTAACTTTAATAATTTTAGAAAAAATAAAAAAAAAATAACTGTTAGCTAAGCTACCAGCTTTTTGTTCCCAAACAGAGCCTCAATTTGAGACAGTTCTACCTAATCAATTTCTTGGATTGAAACATGTCGAGATAATCTAACTACGAAGAAAAGGATAAAACAGAGGTTAAATATTAAGTTATGTCAATTTGATGAGAATAAGTTAATAGTTGTTGAATTAAAATTTAATTATTTAAATGTATTTATATTATTTTAATTAAAAATAAATATAATTACATCTAAACCATTGAATTTAAAATTAACGATGATTGCTACATCAGATTTCCTAAATCTTTCAACAAAATAAAACAAAACAAAGCTTTGCTTGAAATAACAAAAAAAATTGAGAAGAGAAATATAAAAAGAAGATAAATTGGAGAGAAAATGTTTTAAACTTCACAAAACCCAGCAAATCAGGGAAGAGGAAAGTTTTATCTTCACTTCTTTTTTAAGGGTATGGCAAGTAAGGTAAGAAGCAAGACCCAATGAGAAAAAGCAAACCACGGAGCCGGCTGCGACAACCTCAATTATTTTCCATAACAACTACGCTAATTAACCAGATTAATACCACATCGCCATTGCCCCCCGAGCCCTCTCTATTTATTATTATTATTATTATTATTATTCTTCGTTTCCATAATCACGCTGATTAATCAGATTAATTCTATCGGCCTCAACCGAGACCAAACCTTCCATTAATATAAAAAACCCACCCTCGCAAATCACATAATTTGACCCCAACATCCAAACCCAAGCAAAAAGTCTTTTTAAAAACAAAAAAAAATTCAAAGAATTTGGCTCTTTCGATCGGTTTTGGAGCTCGAATTTGTAGGGGTTTTTTTTCAGTTTTGAATTTTGGGTTGTTTGTTTTCGACGACGATGGCTCAATCGACTGGCAGAGGTGGTGGTGGTAGGTACGTTGGTGACTACGAGTTGGGGAAGCAGATTGGGGCCGGGTCGTTCTCGGTGGTATGGCACGCGCGGCACAAGTTCCACGGCGGAGAGGTGGCGATAAAGGAGATCGCTACGGAGCGGTTAAGCAAGAAGTTGCACGAGTCTCTCATGTCTGAGATTGTTATCTTGAAGCGGATCAACCATCCCAACATTATTCGCTTGCACGACATCATTCAGGTTTTGGTTTGATCTTCCGTTTTGTTGCTGAGAAATTTATAGGAGAAGAGAATATGCTTTAAAATTTTGATGCTTTTTGTTATTTGGGTTTCTAGTAGATAAAAACATTGCCTTTGGTGTCCTGGTAATTGTTAAATGCTGAATTAACCTGGCAGACTGAGAGAGAGTAATTGTCGGTTTGGTTTGTTGCTGAAATGATACTGTTCCCACTGAGTAGGCGAAGAAAAGAGGATAAGATTGTTTGTTCTTTTTGTCTGATGCCATCAATTTTCATTGTTTGTTAAAGCTTAGTTATAGAGACTTGGAACTGTTGCAACTTGTAAGCTGTGGTTTTAATACAAATATATATATTTTTAAGTTTCGGAGTTCTTAGATTCACCAAAGAAAACATCCTTATTCACTTTTTATCTCAATACATTTTTTTAAGTTTTTTTTTTTTTTATCTCATTGCATGAATTACGGGACTACAAATTTTATCAATTTTTGTTAAGTTTTTGCAACTCCAAACTCCTTAGGAGTTAGGAAATTACTGTTGGGTAGACTGGATAGGTATTTAAAACTGGTAGTTGCGTTTGTGCAGTCTGATATCTGCATTTGTGCAGGCCGATATCTGGTATACTTTTCCTCATTTCACGCAAGTATTATGTCTGTTTAAACCATTTGACATGTTTATTTGTTAATTTTAGAGTTCATCTAATATTTTTCTTTTCCTAGTTTTGCACGACAAATGTAGGGCTTTCCCCTAGGAGACAGTTTTGATTATTATCTTTCAGATTTACTTGAATTAATTTGTTTAAATGAAGTCCAATGAATGTGTAAATTAGGATACCAGAAGAATCCATCTTGTATTGGAGTACTGCAGAGGGGGCGATCTTTCTGTTTATATT
Source organism: Sideroxylon spinosum (assembly GCA_003260245.2). NCBI lineage: Eukaryota > Viridiplantae > Streptophyta > Magnoliopsida > Ericales > Sapotaceae > Sideroxylon > Sideroxylon spinosum. The sequence continues at coordinate 2,202,758 of QLOD02000038.1, read as the reverse complement.
CAAGAACGTCGAGGAAGAGTTCCGGAAGCCACAACAAAACATTTTATGCAGCAGCTAGGTACACTGAAAATTTATTTTTATTATTATTATTATTATGTTGTTGTTGTTATTGTTGTTGTTGTTATTTACTTTTCACATTTTCAACGAGCCATCATTAATGTTCATTATATTGTGAATTATGCAGCGGGTGGTCTAAAAATCCTCCGTGAGAATAATCTTATACATCGAGATCTAAAGCCACAGGTATTGCTATTATCTTCCCTGTTTTATGCATCATATTTGTGTGTGTGTGTGTGTGTGTATATATATATATATATGTATATAAAGCTTTGCGTACCGGGTTGCCCTTTATATATATATAAATTGGGGACTGGTATAATTGAGATGAATCTGGAAATTCCCATCTATTTTTACCTATATATTTCTGTTGTCAACAAAATATATGTGCCAAGAATACTAACTTAAAAAGAAAAAAAGAAAAAAAAAAAAAAAGAAAAAAGAAAAAGAAAAGCATGCGCCAAGAAGTTGTGTTTTTTGTTTTCTTGTTTTGTTTTTAATCTCATAGATATGTTACAATGAAGCTGTTTGCATGATGGTGTCTGGTCAATTGAATCTCATACAAGGTTGGAAACATGCAGAAAAATGTCACTCAGGGGGACACAAAATATTATAATGTTCATTTCTTGAGTTGCCTTAACTATCACTTTGTTGAACTTGTGAGTGAATTATGATAAAGCTATGGGAGAATGTTTGAGCAAACTTTAAGACATGCGAATGCAAATGCTTATTGAGTATATTTTGGGTTCATGCCAAGGGGAATGCGTTAAAGCTAGTTATATTAACTAGGTTACTGATGAAGTGGAAATAGGATAAGAGGAAAAATAATGGTTATTTAATGGTCTTTATTGGCCCAGTTTGATGGTTTGAAAAAAATATGGGTGAGCCTTTATGAGAACCAGTAATGGGGAAAATTCAATACACATATATGGCCCCATTTGGGAGCCCAAAACTGAAAAAAAAAAGTTACCAAAATTGACAAAAAGTTACAGACTTTTTTCAAACTTTAACAATTTCATTCTCCGTGTGCATCTGACCCACCACAGGTGGATAAGAGTTGTCAAATCCATTTTCAGAACTGTTTGAACTGCCCCCTAGATGGACGTTCACACGATTTTAACTTTTCCACTTTGTAGCAAAAAAAGGTTTGCAAGTACTAAGCATCCTGACAGCCCCTGTCATTTTTCGCTGTACCCTGACAACTGTTAGTACTTTCTTTTAAATCCGTGCAAACCTTCTACCTAGTTTGTTTGAACGGAATTTTTGATGGATTTTGGTTAGTCTTCCAAACGCCAAAAAGCATATGATGCATTATACTTTTTCCATTTTTTGGTACAATTTGGTGTTCCAAACAGCACCTATGATAAGGTTACATCAATAGTTACCTCAGTTTATTCTGTCACTCTTTTTCCTTCCATGGTGAAATAGGAGCATATATTTCCCTGAAGATTCTAGCTAGAAGGGGATCTTACCTAGATATGCCTTCATATGAAACACATTCCAAGAGGAGGGATGTGTTGCACGTGACAAAATTTGTGACATTAATCTGACATGCTGGACTGATGTACAAGCATTATTTTGGATGTGTTATGTTGCATGCTTTTAGAATTATGTTATTGGAGTCAAGAATGAGAATTTAGGGCATTCTATATGTTTTGTTTTGCCCGATTTAAGATTTAATAACCACCCGGGGATAATGATGACCGTAGGTCTCCATGTAATCTTCTACTATGCTTTTTAC
>QLOD02000038.1:2186276-2197390 GCA_003260245.2 Sideroxylon spinosum | reverse complement strand
AAAGAAGGAACATGGTTAGCAACGAAGGCCGGAGGATAGATGATCAGGCACGCGTCCTCAATCGCGGTTTCAGAGTCCCTTGTTCTCGTGAGGTGGTTCAAATGCCCTAGGGGATTAGTTCCACCAAAGATGGGGATACCGCTAGAATCAAAAGAAAAAAAATTGTTCAACCTACTCTATCCCTCCTGATCTTTTTCCATATCCTGAATCTGCAGTGGAACGTTTGACATTTGAAGAGTTTTTTAACCACCCCTTTCTATCTCGGAGGCAACCAGAGGAACTGTTGAGGTAAATGAGGAGAACAATTTAGTTTTCATGATAGCATTAGGCAACAGTTCTTCTTTTTACTCTAAAATTATGGAACTCATTGTGCCATGCAGGAATAGGAGGTCGCCTAGAATATTTCCCTTTTCTGAATCCAAACCTGTGGGAAATGTGGAAGAAAATTCTCAAGAACATTGTTTACCTTTCAGTCTTGATGATGATTCAAGTGGTCCTCATGGGAGTCCTTCATTTTCAAGAAAAAGGTCCTCAATGAAGTCTACATATGGATTTTCTGCTAATATAAATTCTGATAGGAAAGAAGTGTCTAATACTTCAAAAAACATGGATTTTACTTCTAAGGGTATTAGTGTTATGCATAAACCTGAAAATACTGGATTTAGGCTTGACGGTGGTAAACCTTCTGAAGGAAATATTAAAGAGTCTTTCAAATCCACAGATCAGAGACCACTTATACATTCAACAGGTAAATTCATTTCCCTTAATGCTACAAGTATTGTGCCCCATCCTTTTTTTTTTTTTTTTTTTAAATGTATCGACTACCTGGCCGGCTAAATTGTATACTTCTTTTTTTTATTATCTTATGCATGATTCTACAGTTGTGGATTCATTGGAGTTGATTGATCAGGATTATTATTTTGTGCCCAAACCCAAAATGGATATGCCCACTTCTTCGGCAAGTGCTCCCAAGCTAGACCATTTGCGATGCAAGTTAGAGAATCAATCATCTGCAAATGTTAACTCAACATCAAGTGCCCCAATGCCTATCTTTGGGGCAACAGGCAGCAGAATTGATCGCACGGGAAGCTTGGACAGTCAAAGCTCTGGCCCTTCTGGGACTTCACATGGATCCACGGATATAGGAGATCTTTTAGAGCAGCCATTGACTCACTGCATGACCAGGATTGAGTCATTGCAGCGATTTGCATCTGCTATTAAAGAGTTAGCAAATGAAAAGGTGATTTCCATCAACTCCTCTCTGCACTCCAACATTTTTTTTGGGCGGTTTCCTCCACTATTAATGAAAGGTTTTAAGGACCACTATAGTGACTTGAACAATCATACAACATAGGAATGACATCTGATTTGAAGCACTTCAGTGGTATTTGGTTTGTATTTCTATTTTTTTGTTTTTGTTTTCTATTTTTTGTTTTGAAAATCTCAAAACAAGGAAAACAGAAAACATATTTGATTTGATATTTTCTATTTTTCGTATTTTGAGATTTTCGTTGTTTTGGGTTAAAAATGCTTAAAACGACTTTTTATCATTTTGCATTTCATGTGTAATTATATTTTCTGTTTTTTAAAATAGATTTTGAAAGCACAAGTAACCAAATACGTTTTGAGCTATTTTTCTTATTTTTCAAAAACACAAAAATGAAAAATTGGCTTAAAACAGGTATATCAAATGGTACTTTTGAAACTAGGATTCTAACCTGTTTAGGGAGAAGAAATTTGTGATTGTCAACTTTTGAATACTCTCCGTAGCACTCTACCATTGCCAAACAGTATATTGATGAGATGGATTTTTTCTTTCTCTTTTTTTTTTTTTTTTTTGTGAGGTGGGAAGGTCTTAAGGGAAAGGAAAATACATACAGCTGAACCAATCTTGTCCTGAGAAGACGAATTCCATACAAACTTAATAAAGACTTCTTTGCCAACTACTTGGTGCCTAACAAGGAGATCCCTTTTTCTCCATTCATCTCAATATCGGCCTATATATCTTATTGTTTTTCACAGAAATGGCTTGTGTCTAAGGATGCCAAGATTGTCCTAGACCTAGAAAAACCGTCTCCTATCTGAAGGCGGTGGATAGGGTCCAAGCAGGAGTATAGACCAGACCTTCCTGTGACGGACTTCAAACTGTACTGAGTGAATTGTAAATCAATATCTGTTTAGATTACAAGCTGGGATAATATTCCTGAGCTGAGACTCAGTATTTATTCAATTCAGACCGGTGTAAGTATGCACCGCAGTGGTTACGAGAAACTTATTCTGGTATCCCTTTTAGTACCATGAGTCCATCTGCAGGGGCATGTTTTATTTTCTAAGTTTTCTTCCATATATTGCTGGTATCTTCAGAGTTAAAATAATGACATTGTTTTCAGTTATATGAAAAGAATGAGACCGGTAAGCAACTAGAAGCGTTCTCAATTGAGCTTGTAATTCTTGCAATATTGAAGCAAGCTCTACACATCTGCCATACCCAAGCTGTTTCAGCTATTGAAGGAAGTCCAATGCACGAGATGGCTCAGTTGAGGGGGAGCACTAACCAGGAGCATGGGAGTCCTGATATTGCCGCAAAAGGATTGCAGGATATTTGCTCTCAGATTGAGAGGGAATTTCTTGTTGAAGTTGGCAATGCTGAAGAACTTGCCAAGGCTATTGAACCTGGTATGGCTTTAAAGTCTTGAATTTACAGACTGATTGAAAGGCATTTTTATTTTTCGATGCTGTAATGGTGTACTTGACTCACTGTAATTTTTTTGTCAACTTTGTAACCTTTTAATTTGATTCCTTATTTTTCTTGTGTTTCAAACTAGTACTTCTAATATTTCTCAACTTCTGAGTGTTCTATTTTCTAAGAGCAAGGAAATGGAAATATAAAGAAAGCTAACCGAAAATCTAATACTAAATAAATTATTCAATTCGTCCATAACTGACCCTTGCAACACTAACCATTATATAGGCTAGCTCTACAATAAAATCCCTAAGTTCAAGGCAAGCAAATAAAATCCCAATAATTAAGGCAAAAATAGATCAATTCCAAAAATCCTCAAATCCTAATATTACCCTAGTCAAATCAGCTGCCGTCCCCTCCAAGACTAGTTATAGTGAAACTATCTGTAGCAGCACCACATTGTGCCTATAACCGTCTATGGTTTTTGGATAATTATGTGTACAAATGTCTCCGTGCAAACTAAGGGACAAAACATAACTAAAACATAACAGTATTTTTTGTGTACTCACCTTCTTTTGCTTCTGGTTTAAGTGATGCATCCCAAACCTGAAGTAGCGCATAGTTTGAGCTTTAATATGGGCATTTTTGGTTGTTGTATGTTTCAGTAGGTGGAGCTGTATTATAAAATTTTTATTCTTTCTAATAGAGAGTATATGGTTGGCTATTGATTTTATATGCATGCATATATTGTACTACTACTTCTATGTGTTTATGTCAATGTAGAAGCTAGCCCTCATGGTTCATGCTTTCAGGAAATACGGAGATGCCAGACGCAATGGAGATAATATATCAATCCGCCCTTGCTTTGGGCAGATGCGGCGCTGTAAGTATTTATCTTATAATTCTTATTCTGAAAACTGCATGCATGTCCAAAAAATTTGTGGTCATGAATTCAGTGAACTAGTAATTGCAAGATACTGCTACGTTGCTATGCATGCTAATATGTGCTTGAATATTAAGAAACTCAACTGGTAATCCTCTGGAATGACGTTAAATTATTAGGCTGGCTTCCTTTTCTTTTTACCGCATTTTTTTTTTTTTTTTTTTTTGGTTGGGGAATTAAGGATTTTGGAAAAACACAACCTTGATTGAGTATAAACAAAAGATTTTGAATTTCTGACACAAGGTCCCTTGGAAGCCCAGGATCCCACTGGGCTACAAGAACTATTTATAAAACCGATAAACTTGAACAGGAAAAAATGGTGTTGCCTTTTTTAGTTTTTATAGTTGATGCTTTTTTCGCACGTCGGGTTCATGTTTTGTGTTTCTCTGTCATCACATTGGATCGAAATTTATGTCCTCGCACGGCATTATTCATACTGTGCTGAACATAACTTCAAAATTGCTATGGATAAATTAAAAACAAAAGACAGGAATGAAACTGGGGGACAAAATGCTTATTTATATTAGTAGTTGGCGTTTTTTTTAACTGGACAATAAAATAAAAAAACATATTATGACTCTTAACATCTGTAAGTGATCTCATTATATACATTCATGCTTGCTGTCTTCAGTTTTCAAGGCTGTGTGTGCGTGTGCGTATAAATTTTGGACTTTGCATCAATCTCTTGTAGAAAGAGAGCTTTTTGGGGGGTGGGTGGGGATAAACTGTAAATTACTTCACTTTGTTTGAGCATTCCGGATTTGGTGGCACTAACAATGTCTGCTTGGGGACATCAAGGTTAGGGCCGTGGGATAAAAAATCCAACGATTCAGATATATTTACATGTTTTTAATCTAAAAAAAAAATGTGAATGTATTTGGACTGTTAGATTTTAATCCAACGCTTCTGACTTTGTAGTCATTGAGCTGACATTGCCAAGCAATGCCAGTCTCACCCCTTTTGGGCATTCTAATGTCCTTTCCCCTTCTGGCAAGACAAATGGAGAGCCTAATTTCTTGGAAACCATTTACGGAATACCTTTGAAAATTGCCCTCTGATATTATGTTTGGCAGGTTGATGAATGCATGGGTAAAACTGAAAATGCAGCAGTTCATTATTCAGAGGCAGTGTGCTTGTTAGTCTTCCTGCTTCGGGAGGCACCATCCCTCATTCTCAATCCTCCCTTCTCTCTCACCGTTTCAGACCGACGTAGACTTCGAAACTATATCGATCTCCTTCATAATAGGCAAAATTATTCAAGATCTCAAAGGATGGCTCTTCTTAAATGTGAGGATCAACAATCCCCACCATAATGCATCCTGGGGTTAGGTTGATGGTAACCTTCCATTTTACTGTGTATAATAATTTGTTTGTACGGTTATTCTTTAGATTGATTAGGAGATGTTGGAGTTCAGTTTCACCTGTATGTGGGATGGGATGATGTTAATATTGTTGAGTTTCTGTGATTTACAGAAGGTTAAAAAGTTCATTTTTATTTTTTTAATTGCACATTACCGTTTGCTTTCGGTGGTTATGTTTTTGAACTTTTTGTCTTGTGATCTTAGGCTCTGTTTGGGTGAGGGTGAGGGATTGGTGGGTTGGGAGGAATGGGGATGTAAAATAACCATAGTGACCTCTTCGTTAACATGTCCTTGTGGTTTTATTTAAAGAGTAAAGGCATTATGGGTATTTTATCCCTCTAACCCCTCTCCCAAATTGAAATTTTTTGAGTTGGTTGTGATATATAATTGCAGGCAATTATGGAAAGATTAAAGACGCATTTTCAAAATATATTTTCATTAATAACATATTGCTAAATTTCTTATTTTGAAGAATATGTTTTTAATTCTTTTTATTCTAACAGCAGAAAAAAAAAAAAAAATCCCTCTAATTCAAAGTTTGACGCATCACCAATAATGTGTAAAAATTTGACCTGGGCTTTAAAATTTTGACAGTTTGGTTGTTGACCAACTTTTAGGGGAAAAACAGAACGAAAAAAATAATAATAACAACAATAAATTACCAAAAATTGAATCAATTAATAATAGATGGTCAAAGCAAGGGGTAATTATTATATAGAGGGAAATTTGATAACAAGACACCCTTCTTGGATTGTGGTCTATATGCTGGGTAGCAAAGGTTAGTGTGAACTTATTAATTGGAAGACTTGTTATTGTGAATTCACATCGTTGCTATGGCAAGAATTAGTACGTAGTAGCTAGGAAGGGCTTTCAGATTAAGAAAGATATGTAACTGAATGCATATATTATTATAGAAACTATAATGAATCCTTCATCACACTGTTAAAAACTTAAAAAGCGGGAAAATTCATCTTTGATGGAGGAAATTTACTAGCTTGAAACCGAACCACCATCCAAATAGCTCAACCCATCAGGAGAATTTAACTACTATGCCCACCCCCTCCCCCCTCCAAAAATGGAGACTGATATTATTTTTAATAATAGTTTGGTGACATTGAAATTGAGAACCGTTAAATTAAAATTTAATAGTTCAAATGTATTCATCTTTTTTTAGTCTTGAAAAGGTATTAATACATCTGGGTCGTTGAATTTCAATATAACAGTTTCTGATCTTAAGTTTCTTGAGTTGACATTAAAAGTAATGTTAATTTCAAATCTTTAGATTTACAAACACCCACAATATTTTGATAGTAAATTATGACACTAAATTTTATTAGAATAACATTATTCGTAACATTTATGACACTAAATTTAACCTTTTCAACAGGCCATATAGTCAACTCATATTTTTTATTCAATTTGAATAATAGGGGTCAACAATAATTTAATAAAGCAAAACCAACAAATCAGCAATAGAATTGAGGGTTTATAATAGGGACATTTATTCAAAACAAGTGGTGTCCAGCTGGAACAGCTCTAGGATAAACAAGAATAGTACCCTATTGCCATTGTCAATGATTCCTTGCATATACATCCAAAAATATGGCTGCTACAGCCCCACATGAATTATTTACAAGAGGAAACTCAGAACAACTTAGTTTATTTAACAAAGATTAATGATAAATGCATACTCCACTTTTTGTTTCTCACATTTCAAAAAGTGCTATTCATTGTGAGAGGAGATGTATCTGTGTCATTTGGAGTAACAAAAATATTATGAAATTTGATAAAAATTGTGAATTCGTAATTTATACAATAAGATAAAAAGTGAATAACTTTTTAAGGATTTTTAGTATTTTTTAATAATTTTCAGAACTTCAAATGGATAGAAACATAAAATATAATTTTGTTCTCTCCAGGCTTGAGGCAATAAGCTAAAGCAAATCCTAGTGTGGATATTTAGAATATCATTTTATTATAATAGATCCTTATTACACCAAGAAACACTATATGTTTATTCTTTAGAAAGATTTGGGTATATTTTTCTTGGTGCGAGCCATTTGGAAACATCCATGGAAGTTTTCAGCCTATTGGTGTTTATGTTATATGCACTAGTTCCGGTGGTTTGGGCACAGGCAGGAGGAGGAACAGGGTTGGCAAGCTTGAGACTCGGAAGATCCTTATCTGTTGAGCATAAAGAGACCGAGTTCTTGATTTCACCAAAGGGGGCATTCTCAAGTGGATTCTACCAAGTGGGTGCAAATGCCTATTGCTATTCAATCTGGTTCACCAATTCTGTCAACAAAACAGTTGTCTGGATGGCCAACAGAGACAAGCCAGTGAATGGAAAGCGGTCTAAGCTAACACTCAACAAGAACGGCAACCTGGTTTTGAGTGATGCCGATGGTTCAATCGTGTGGTCAACCAAGTCCAAGACAATCTCTGAAGCATATGTAGAAGCTCGGATTCTTGAAACTGGAAATTTGGTATTGATCAACCATGGAGGAAAAGTCATCTGGGAAAGTTTTGATTCCCCCACAGACACCATCCTCCCGAACCAGTTACTTGATAGGAATAGAATCTTGGTCTCCAGGAGGCAACAAGGTACATACTTATCTGGATACTATTTGCTTAAATTCAACGACAACAATGTATTAAACCTCATCTATAATGGTCCTCTTGTCTCAAGTATATATTTGCCAACTCCTGTTAAAACTCCACCATGGTTTGCTAGAACAACCGATAATAGTTCAAGGGTAGCAGTTCTAGATGATTTAGGTGGGTTTATCTCGAGTGATAATTTCCTGTTCAATGCATCGAATTACGGGTTCGGTCCAAAGAGGAGGCTAACATTGGATTATGATGGAGTCTTGAGACTCTATAGCCTGGATGAGTTAACAGGGCTTTGGGAAAGTACATTGATGCCTTGGGGTGACAATCCTTGCAAGGCTCATGGTCAGTGTGGAGCATATGGTATTTGTAGCTACAAGCCTCTGTATTCCTGCTCTTGTCCTTACGGTTTCTCTATAAATGATCCTTCTGATTGGTCCAAAGGCTGCTCCCCTCAGTTTAATCTGAGTTGTAATCCGGCTGAGCTGGATTTTCTCATGGTTCCATATACTGATTACTTTGGATATGACTTGTTCTTCTACTCTGGCATAAGCATTGATGAATGCAGGTATGGGTGCCTTAATGACTGCAGATGCCAAGGCTTTGCATATTCAATGGATGGAAAGGGGCTTTGCTACCAGAAAAGCTCTCTCCTAAATGGGTACCATTTGCTATATTCTTTCAGGTTCATGCATATAAAAGTTCCAAGAGAGATAGCCATCTCTCAGGCAGGGCAAGGGCTGATAAAACCGAATTATTTGAACTGCTCAGATGCAAAAGAGGTGCTATTTGGTGCTGCCTCTGGGGGAGAAGGTACCAAACAAAATGGGTACATGAAGTACCTATTGGCATTTGTGGGTTCGATCGCAGCCATTGAAATCATCCTGATTGGTGTAGTGTGGTGGTATTTATTCCGAAAGCATGCCCACGAGGAACTGGTGAATATGGGTTACGTCGCACTAGCACTGGATTTCAAACGCTTCACCTTTGCCGAGTTGAAAAGAGCCACTCAGAACTTCAAACAAGAGATAGGAAGAGGCGGCTTTGGGACTGTCTACAGAGGAATTTTGGACAATGAGAGGATTGTGGCTGTGAAGAGATTGGAAGGCATTTTCCAAGGAGACGCTGAATTTTGGGCAGAGGTGAGCATCATTGGGAAGCTCAACCACAGGAATTTGGTGAAGGTGTGGGGATTCTGCTGTGAAGGTGAGCACAAGCTGCTGGTTTATGAGCATATGCAGAATGGGTCCTTGGACAAAATCTTGTTCTCAGATTTGTCCAGGACCTTAGGCTTGAGCCAGAGGTATAAAATTGCTCTGGGGACAGCAAAAGGGTTGTCCTATATACACGAGGAATGTCTTGAGTGGGTGCTGCATTGTGATGTGAAGCCTGAAAACATACTACTGGATGATCAATTTGAGCCCAAGTTGACAGATTTTGGTCTGTCAAAGCTTTTCAAAGACAATCTTGAAACTGGGTTCTCTTGTGTGCGCGGGACTAGAGGTTATCTGGCCCCAGAATGGATGATGAACCTCAACATTAATGCAAAGGCAGATGTGTACAGCTATGGGATTGTCTTGTTGGAATTGCTCACTGGAAAGAGAGCATCCAGCTTCCGGCTGCAAGCAGGGCAAGGGAACAAGTACAACCATTTGGTGCAATGGGTGAGGCAACAGATTCAGCAAGAAAGGCTTATGGAAGTGATTGATTCAAGAGTACACAACCATGAGTACAATAAGGAAAAGCTGGAAAGATTGGTGAAAGTTGCTTTGCTGTGTGTGGCGGAAGATCGTGATGCAAGGCCTTCTATGAGTAAGGTTGTAGAGCTTCTTACTGGGGATGATGATGAGTCAAGTGGGGATGATGGAGAGATTAGGTGTTAAAATATAGCAGGTTAGTTGTAAAAATTTACACATGTATTGTCTTCCCAATTAGTCTTTTGGTGGAACAGTCGTTTTTCATTGCCTTACCTTAGTAGTATTGTCTTCTCAATAATGTATTCCTTCTGAATATTTGATGTAGATGGTAGTGGCTTTGATGTACAAAATAGTTATAATATGTTCATTATTTATATTAATCTATAATGGGAGGATACTAGGTTAGTGTTTTCATGCAGAGCCGCTGGCATGCTCAAAACTAGTGTCTGTGCCCGTATCAAATGAGATTGAATTTCTTTGAATGTTTGGTTGGTTATTCGATCCAACAGTTTGACTTAGAAATTCAGTATCAAAATAATCAACTCATCTTCTTGACCTTATATTGCTCTGCAGAACTATTAAGCTATTTTGATTTTCTGTTAAGTACAAGCGCTTCAATTTGTGTGACAAAATTGGACTCTACATAGACAAATTGATTAAATATGTTACAGAATATTATGATTTTATTTAATCGTGCTTAAGTTTGGGAAATAATAGTTCTGAGTTTTATGTCAAATTAAGAGAGTGCAGGGGTGAAAACTTCTCCAAGGTCGCCACTTTTATTGGGTGGCAGTTTGAAGGAAGTAGCACAATCAGTAAGGAAGAAGGTTAGAAGTCATCAAATTTTAGCCCCTTACTGAGGCACAATCAGTCGGGAAGAAATGTAAGAAGTCATCAAATTTAAGACCCTTATTGAGGTGATGAAGAGAGCCGGGAAAGTATGAGCAATTCCTAAAACGATTATGTGAAGTAGGTGGTGTTTGATTTTCATTAACAGTTTCAACAACCAAATTTCTAATTGATGCCATCAGTAATATAAGATTAAGTTCTCTAAATAATCAAATAAAAGTAATTTATATGAATTAAAAATTTTTGAATATTACATAGTTAAACACATATTACTCATTTTAAAGCAACAAAATTTTACAAATTGACTTTTAAAACAAGTACCAAACGGGACCTTAATTTGCAACTATTATCAATTGATCAAGTTTTTAGTCAATCAAAAAATGAAATTTACATCATGTAGGTAAATTTTATTGAAATAATTTTTGCACTCTATTATATTAGTTTAGAAAAAAAAGTAACAATTATGCCATTTTTTTATTATTCCTGTTAATCATACATTTGCACTTCTATAAAATCCTAGACAACATTTTTCTATAAATAATTATAATAATAGTAAAATAATAATTTATTTAATCAAATTAAAATTAATTATTAAATTATTTTATAAAATTAATATTTAATAAATTTTAAATATTTATTTAAATGATTTTTTATATTTTATTAATACTATTGAAATATTAATTTATGACTAAAATTATTTATTTTCTCAAATTAAAAATATTTTTAATTAAAAACAATTTCTTATTAAAATGATTTATTTTATTAAAATATTTTACTAAATAAAAATTATTTCTTATAAATAATAATTACTAGATTATGTGTCCCACTAATATAACTTACCAAAATTAATAATTTATTTAAATAAACTAAAAATAGTTATTTTATTAAATTAATTTATCGAAATAAAAATAATCATTAACAAATAATAATCCATTATTAAAATGAATTACTATTGAAATATTAATCTATAA
>QLOD02000038.1:2165299-2186176 GCA_003260245.2 Sideroxylon spinosum | reverse complement strand
TAAAAAATAAATTATATACTTTAATGATATATATATTTTATTAAAATTAATTATCATGATAGTTTATTTATTATACTTAATCCATTATTAAAATGAATTACTATTGAAATATTAATCTATAATAAAAAATAAATTATATACTTTAATGATATATATATTTTATTAAAATTAATTATCATGATAGTTTATTTATTATACTAATTTATTAAAATTGAATATTAACTTTTATCCCTTGATCAACTTACCTTTATTTCAAATACAATTAACTGTTACGTCTTTAGAATTTTTAACACTATAAACATAATATAATTATTATTAAATAATATTTATTCTCTTAATCCAAACTTAACTATCAAAAATTTATTACTTTATTAATTATTACCAAATGGACTTGGCTCCCCTATAATTTTTTTCTCTATTATTTTTCTATTCTTATAAATCTCAATCGTCCATTTTCATTTAAAAATAAAAAATACAATTTTTTGTAGATCCCATTGTAATAACTTTCTTTTTTAATTCATACATTTTAATTATCTATGCATTTACTGTAAATTCAACATTTAAATAAAAATGAACGATTAAGATTTACAAAAGTAGAAAAAAAGTAGAAAAAGAAATTACAGGAACCAAATCCAATAATAAGTATCTTATAATCTCCAAAATTTGGACCATGTATCAAACATTACTAAATATATAGGATATGTAATCAATCACGATTACACCTTCCAATCATTAAGATATGTCGAATTCGTTTAATCCAAACATAATTATCATAAATTTAACAATTACCTTCTAATCTCTCAAAAATTTCATCTCATATCAAACGATATTGGGTATGTGATGATAACAATTACCTTATAATCTCCAAAAAATTTATCTCATGTCAAACATTGCTAAATACATCGGATACATGTATTATGTAATCAATCACGATTACACCTTCCAATTATTACTACATGCCAAATTCTTTTAATCCATGAACCTGGACTTAAATATTGTCCATGGGGGAACTGCGTAGAAACACCATAAATATTGATATACATACATATATATAAACAACGCAGTTCTATGCATCAAAGAAATAGAATTCAAGAGAGAGAGACGGCTTCTGTTAAAATATGCTGCAAACAGAGAATTTGTTCACAGAGACAGCCATACCTCAGCAGAGGACCTACAACGGCCATCTCTTTCCTGTGGTTCTACGCCCAAACAAACCCAACCGTTTACCGATTCCTTCTTCTGATCTCTCTCATCTCACCCGAGGAATCAAGGATCGCAAGCCCTGGCTTGAATCTCTGCTCCACAAAACCGGGGCTATTATCTTCAGGGGATTCGCGGTGACGACCGCCCCCGACTTCAACGACGTCGTCGAAGCTTTTGGCTTCGAAGAGCTGCCGTACGTCGGCGGCGCTGCCCCCCGGACCAGCATCGTCGGCCGGGTTTTCACTGCCAATGAGTCCCCCCCCTGATCAGAAAATCCCTTTTCACCATGAAATGGCTCAGGTATGTTTCTTTTGACACTTCGAGCTCTGTTAACAATTTTTTTATTTCTTGGGCTATTCTCTGTTGTTTAATTTTTTTTGTTTTTCCTTCTGAATACCTTTTAATCGAAAGAAAATGATTTGATATTCTTCAATTCATCGAAGCAAGTCCAGTTTGGATTCAAGTTCACGAATCATTATTAAAATTTGAGATCATTCTTGATGTTCCGTAGTTCTGGGTATTGGGTTAACCTGATCTTTCTGTAACTTGAGTAATTTCTGTAATTTTTTTGTTGAAATTCCCGATATGATTATGGAGTTGATTTTCTTAAAATTATTGTCGTTATCACTCTGGCTGCTACTAATCCCCTAATTACTAAATTAATTACGATTATCAAAATTCAAATTTTTTAAATTATTATGTAGTGCGTATTTCTGATAATTTTATGTATTAAAAGTTCCGAAAATTTGAGGGAATTTGAGGAAGCTGGCTAAAGTAATTAAAAGAGTTTTCAGGGGTTGGGTTGTAAAAATGTATTGCAGAGCTACAAACTATTATAATTTGATTGTATTTCAATAAAATATAATTTTTTTTATATTTTATATTGACGGTGTACCAATCATATTTCTTTTAAAGCAAAAAGTGTGATTAAATTTTTTTTAATAACTAGTTGAATTGTTTTAGCATAGAGTAAAATCTTTTTTTTTTTTTTGGTAATAAAACAAATAAAATCTTAATATTACAGGTGATTTTACCGATTTTAAAAATTAAGAGATTTTTGAGTAAAATGAAAATCAAGTTAATATTTGGCTGCACCAAAATTTTTAAAGATCTTAATTTGTATAGTTGGATAAAAGGAGTAATGATAATATTGAGCAAATTTTGTTAATGTTAGAGAAAATTCAAAATTCATAGGAATTCAAAATTCAAAGCATATTTTAATACACTTTTTATTATGAAGATTTAAAACTTATATTTATTACCCATTAAGTCTTTAGATATTCATATCCATTAGCATTTAAATTAACATCTATGTTCTTTTCTCATTTTTTCACATAACGTGATTTTGCATTTTTTATTTTGTAATAACTGATAAAAATTTCATCTCTAATTATCATTAGTTCAAAACATGTAAGATAATTGGAGTTTAAATTATTATTAAAAAAATAAAAAGTTAACATCTCTCTATAAAATAAAAAAAATAAGGAAAGAGCATAAATATTGATGTAAAAGCTAATGAATGAGAATATTTAAAGGTTTAACGGACAATAAATATGAGTTTTAAATCTTTATAATAATGGAAATAACATAAAAAAAAGTGCATTAAATATGCTATAAGTTTTAAATTTTCAATAGCTTAATAAGGTTAAAAATTGTCAACATATAAAGAATGGATTAAATATGTTTTAACATTAACAATACTTGCTCTAGCATTATCATCACCTAGGTAAAAGAGGTATAGAATCCGATATAGAATCAAAGGTTTTCTGAGGATTCATTTTACAGATATGGGTGGGTTTTTGTGTACAATACTTTCTTGATACCTATTTTTGCTTTCTTCTCTTATTAGTAAAATTCTTTATTTGTAAAATATATATATATAATGAAAGATCTAAATGGAGAAATTTTAGTATAGCAAACTATGTTTTTATGTGATAGGCGGTAAATAAAGCTTTATGATTTTACAACTCAATCTTTTTTTTCGGACTCGCTGATTTTAGGTAGAATCTAAATTTTAATAACATTGGAAGGATTGTTTCACAATGGGCTACTGTTAACAGGTCCCCAAGTTCCCCTCCAAATTGTTCTTCTTTTGTGAAGTAGAACCGGTGGAAGGGGGAGAAACCCCGATTGTTCTAAGCCACATAGTATATGAGAGGATGAAAGAAAAGTATCCAGCCTTTGTTGAACGATTGGAAGAGCATGGACTGATCTACACGCGAGTATTAGGCGAAGACGATGATCCTACATCACCTATTGGTCGTGGTTGGAAATCCACATTCTTGACCAAAGACAAGAACGTAGCAGTGGAAAGGTTTGTCATTTGTTGTTTTCGATTCATTCTTGTGTTTGAACTATGGCATTTATGCCCGTTTGCCATACAATAAAACACCGAAAATTTTTAAAAATATCTAAAAATAATTAACTTTTTATCTCACTGTACAAATAACGAACCACACAAATTATCTCATTTTATTTTATTTTTTGTTGCGCCAAACACCATTTCAGCTTTGTGAAACACAGACCTATTCTTGTCAGCATTTACACAGTAATTTTTCCAAAAATAGGAATCAAGCGAGCTTGTATGGGACTTGGGGTGCTGACATGTGCGATGTCGGCTCGGGACATCAAGTCAGGATGGTCTGGGTTCATTTACATATTTTTAATTTAAAAAAAATATGAATATATCTAAAATATTATATTTTAATTTAATTGTCCTCGACCTTGCAGTCACCTAGCGACGTGGCTAGGCTATGTCAGTCTTCCCCATTTCTTATATAAGGGGTGTTTGATAGAAAAAAATTGGTAAAAAAGTATAGAAAAAATATAAAGATTTGACATAAAAGTGATAAGTGGTAAAATTTGATTGAAAAAAGTATAACTTTTTGTAACTTTTAATAAATTTTGATATTTTAGTAATCGGCCAGACAGAGTCATAGTGCTAATGTTTTAAGTCTTAGGATGCTACAGTAAAAAATACACTGCAAGGTCGAATTTAATCAAGATTTATTTAATTGAGTTAACAAATACTGTAGAATAAGTAATAAATACTGTTTGATAAGATTAATAAACCTTGATTAAATTCTAGCTATCCATCCCGTCGCTGTAGCATCTTGGAACCCCAATGCCTCCCCCATCAATGTGGGAGGGATTTTTATTATTGATCGAATACTTTTGAAGTTTTTTAAATTTTCATAAACCTCTACAAAATTCAAATTTTTTACTCATTACACGAATGTTATAATTTTTACAAATTTATACTAATTTTTTATTACTTCCAACACTTGTGACAGGGCTGCAAAGCTGGGTATGAGGCTGGAATGGCTGGAAGATGGTGGAGTGAAGACCATAATGGGTCCAATCCCAGCGATTAAAGTCGACGAGAGCAGAGGACGCAAGATATGGTTCAACAGCATGGTGGCTGCTTACACGGGCTGGGAAGATTCGCGGAACGACCCTGTAAAGGCCGTCACTTTTGGAGATGGGAAACCACTTCCCTCCGAAATCATCCACGACTGTCTTAGAATCCTCGATGAGGAAAGTGCTTCCGTTCCATGGCAAAAAGGCGATGTTCTTTTGATTGATAATTGGGCTGTCCTCCATTCTCGGAGGCCGTTCAGCCCTCCTCGCCGTGTGCTTGCTTCTCTATGCAAGTGAAGGGTGAGAGAGACCACGTTCCCTGCTTTCTGTGTTACATGGTGCCTTTAGTGACTGAACTAATGTATAATTTAGAACTTCGGAGATGCTTGGGAAACGAAGAAGATCAATTGGGCAAATGGTTTCAATATTTGGACTGGTCTTGTCTTTTGAGCACGTTGATAGGATGATCGTTCTATATTTTATTTGTAATAAAAGCTTCGTTTTCCATGTGAATATCTTATTATTATCTTGTATTGAAACGGGGGAAAAATGAAATAGGTAGAATGTTGGGATACCTATTTAAGTTTGACTAGATATATATGTTTATTAGGGGATGGCCCGTGCCATAGGTACGGGAATCAATCTCAACAATTGGATTAGACATATAAATGTTATATCAATGAGTTGTTTTATTATATAGATAACTATTTTGGTAATCATTTTCTAATTTCTTATGCTTGTAAAATTCAAAATTTATTTCACTTGTCTTTGTTATATTTTTTAAAAATATTTCACCCCACTCTGTCATAATAGGTTCAATGTGATCCGACCCTTCTTCGAACTCCACATAAGTGAGAGTTTCGTACACCGGGTTACCCTTTTTATTTCACCCCACTCTATCGAAGATTAATCCTTATCCATAATTTTTTTTTTTTTTTGTGTTATTTATTTCTTATCATCTAACTCACCTAATCAAATGTAACCCTAGTACACGACTGGCATTGTTTTTTTTTCATATTCCATAATATTTTCTCGCATTATTTCAAAAATCGAAAGTTATATTTTTAACAAATTTTTTTGTTAGATTAAATAATTTTTTTATCAAATCAAACATCAATATCTAAAAAATTTTAAACATTATGTTACACTCTGGATATTCAAAAAAATTCAAAAATTTAAATTTTTGAAATTTTTATCGGAACGTGGATCTCCAAGCAAGCTTTTAGCCTCATGAAATTACAAATTCAATCCGTCCCAAACAAACACTGCCTCAATGTTGGAACTTTGCCAATGGGAAGTTCTCTTTTTCAGCTTAAAAAGACAAAAAAGGAAATCATCTCTTCTTGGATGGTGTTTGGATAAACAAAAAGTGAGTTAAAATAACATAAATTGTGGATTAATAATTCATGTTTTGAGATAAAAAATAATTAATTTTTCAAATTTTTTTAGAGAATCTCAACGAGCCAAACGAACCATTTGTTTAATAGTTTCACCAAGTACTATGGCTCCCAAAAAAATGACATTGTTATTGAAATCGTCTAATTAAAATTTTAGTAGTTCAGATAAATTTATAATTTTTTAAAAATATAAATGTATTTAAAAAATTTAATTTTAATTTAAGAATTTCTACCTAATATTCTTAATCTAATGTCTTATTTTACTATTTTTTTTACTTTTTTAAATTACAACCATTCATTTTTTTATATAAGAATCGATAATATATATTTTTTTTTTGGATTTTATTTATTAAAATTTCATTTTTAATTTTTAAATTATAATTATCTATACATCTATTATAAATTGATTTTGTAAACGAAAGTAAACGATTAAAAAAAAAAGGTAAAAAAATAGTGGTACAAAAAAAAGGAATTGTTTTGAATAGAATAAAAATATATAAAATTTTATAAATTATAAAATTATAAAATCTAAATTTTTTATTCGTTAAAAAATAAAACATAAATACTGATTTTTATAAATTTATATAATTTTATACCGTTCCAAAACAGTGCAAGAAAGGACCGGGAGAAAGGACCGGGAGCCGCGTCCCGATACGGCACTGCTAAGGTGGCTCTGAGTTCTGATCACATGGTCAAAATAGATTGGCTGGGTAAAACCCTAAAGAGGCTCACACGAAGGAAATTCATCCCACGTGTGAGGACGAATTGCATGACAAGATACCGCCACTTTCTCTGCCTCCGGGGAGAGAGTGAACAAAACAATCACTTTCGGAATCAAAGCAATTCTGAATTATTAAACTTCAAACCCGCCGAGTCCCGCCATTTCGATTGTTTTTCTCCCGTTTTCCGACCTCTGTTCCCCCGGAAAACTTACCGGAAGAGTCTGCGCTGTTCGTCGGAGGTTCGGTTATTTTGGCTTCTATTTTAACTCCAGATCTTCGTCGGTTTCTGTCATTTCTGATAACTTGATCTCTATTACTGTTTTCCTAGCTCTTCCTTTGGAAAATTTCTTTGCAATCTGTCGACTTTTCTTGTCATTTTTTTAATGAGATCCATGGCTGTTTGTTCATCGAGTATTGGATTTTTACTTTCCGTGGGTTTGCACAAGGAGTTTGTCTCGGGGAGTGCTCGCATTCAGAATTCCATTCCCAGTGTTCGAACGATAATGTGTTCGAAGAAAAGTCGACATTCGTTCTACCATAGAAGGCGACAGAGCCAAGCAGTTGTGAATTCGTTTAGTTCGGGAAAAAATGAGCCCCAATCCGGTGATGGAGTGACAATTGCTTCCAAAGAAATTGATGGTGGTTCTATCGGGAAGGATTTTCGGGTATTGGAAGCTAATAATTTACCAGTAACCGATTTCGGAAGTGGTGGCGGTGGAGATGTGCATGATGGTAACAATGGGAATGGGAAATTCCTAGGAGGAGGAGGAGGAGGTGGTGGTGGTGATAATGAAGGGGATGATGACAAGGAAGAAGAGGAGTTTGGGCCAATAATGAAGTTTGAGGAAGTGATTAAGGAGACAGAGGCTCGAGGAGCTACACTTCCTCAGGACATGTTGGAAGCAGCAAAGAGTGTAGGGATTCGCAAAGTGCTTCTACTTAGGTATTTGGACTTGCAGGTACGGATTTGTTTCTGTGTTCTTACAATTAGCAGCGGTTTCAATTGAGTTGTGGAAGGCTTGCATTTGAATGTTCTATAGCTGCTCTGACACTGACAACTCGTGGTTTTCTTTATGCAGGGTTCTGCCGGGCCTGTGGGCTTTGCGATGAAGTCTTGCTCTATGCTTCGGAACCGAATGTTGGCTGATCCTGCTTTTCTATTTAAAGTTGGAACAGAGGTTTATTCAGCTTACTTGATTTGATTATGATGAAAAAAATGGATCTGGCTTGATAACGGTGATATAATTGTGCTTGGTTTGCTAAATTGTAGGATAAATCTTGCCTACCTTAAGGAATAAGCCAATCTCGTGTGGATTCGTTATAGTTCTGTATTTTATGAAAGGGGCTAGCCCAAGTGAAAAGGAAACCCCACCTAGAAAAAAAATTATTGTGGATGGTTGGGGCCGGACTAAAGGTTCTGATTATCTGGGAATAATGCTGAATGTTGTCAATGGCAAGAGTCACCGGAGACAAGTAAGGTTAGAGTTAGAGCAATCTAGATTAAGAGGGAGGGAGAGAGAATCAGAGCCTATGGTTATGGTCCAAGGTTGGTGATATTGTGTCCTGTGGGATTGACAAGGGAGGGTATGTATAGGAGATGTGGTCTAGCCTATGGGGGTTAGTGAGGCAATGATTATATTAAGTGAATGGTGTCATTTTTTGCACGAGTGGGTAGTACAAGGATTAAGTTTATTCAGTAGGATGAGGATATTATGGGTGTTTGACTTGTAACTCTCCCTCTAGCCCAATCGAGGGAGTCTTGAAGAATCCTCCAACTCAAACCACAAATTTAGTGGTCTCAGTGATGACATGAAGGAAAGGACCACCAGACACTTGGGAGGTGCTCATGGGTGGAGGGTGCGCTCGGAGTAGGAGGTCTTTAGGTGGGTCTTATAGAGGTTGAAATAGAGATACTAATGGAGATTTGGAGTTTGTTTGATTTGAGTGCGATTCTTGGCCCGAGCTTGCAGTGAGACTAGGCATTCCTCAGTCGAGTGTTAAGTACGGCAAGTTTGGTGCCTCTGCGCTGGTGAATTGACACAAAGGTCATGGGTTTCGGCCTTGCCGTTCTGTTTTCTCAAATAAATAATATTTAGTTATAAGAAAATTATATGGGTAATTACACTTTAACCCCTTGGGTTTGGCTCAAAAATATATCATTCCCCTCTAATTCAAAAGTTAACACATGACTTGCTCATGGTTTGGACTAAATTGCAAAACTGATGGAATCTGTTAAACTTAATTAGATATTTGTCACAGGCTCACATGTGGGGGGTGTTTGGTTGAAAAAATGGGCCAAAAAATACAGTAAAAGTACAAATATTTGATGTAAAAGTAATGGGTGGTGAAATTTGATTGGAAAAAAAGTGCAAAAAAATCAGTGGGTCTTGGTTGGTTTTGGCCAACCAATACCCCTAGGATCGTCCAAAAAATATTGTCTAGAAAAATTAAGGCAAATTGAGTTTATTTAGAAAAAAAATAATGTTTCATTTTAGCATAAAAATGAGTAAAAATGTACTTTTATCTATTTGTTTTTGTAGAAATCTTTTTCCCTCACAAACCTAGTTAAGTTCAACATTTTCTGGCAATTTTGCACTTTAGTTCAGATCACGATAGAGTTATGTGTTAACTTTTAAATTAGGGGGAGTAATTTTGAGCCAAATCCAAGGGAGGAAATTGTAATTGTCCTATACTTTATGGACACTAGGTACCATGGAACTTGAATTAATGAGATTGTATAAACAACTGATAAGGAATTGACACAATGTTGGACTTCTACTTACCATGATTTGGTTTCCACGACTCTAAAATGTGATTCCATATATTATCTGAGTAAGAAACATCTATTTTAGTATTTATTTGTTTTCAAAGTATCATTGATGTCTGTTTTTCTTTGATTGCCATAATTGATCCACCTTACGAGCACTAATTTAAAACATTGCAGATTGTTATAGATTCTTGTTGTGCTACGTTAGCAGAAATACAGAAGAGGGGCAAGGATTTCTGGGCAGAATTTGAGTTGTATCTTGCAGATCTCTTGGTTGGGGTGGTTGTTAATGTTGCTTTAGTTGGTATGCTAGCACCTTATGTTCGTATTGGGCAACCATCTCTATCTAAGGGGGTCCTTGGACGTGTGCAGCATGCTTATGCGGCTCTTCCTAGCAGGTTGTTGTTACTTCCCAGTAAGGATTATAAATAATACAATGATATGGAATGTCTTGATTTATTAGAGAAATCGAATAAGTTTTTTTCAAAACTTTTGGATCTTGATGAGTTGTAATTCACTTAACCTTACAACAAGATATATAGAAGGTATTTGGGTAATTTTAAATATCAGCGCTGCGGGACATAGGAGGTACCTTCTAGTAAAACTACCACCTCCCTGAAATCAGGTGGGTTCTTTTTTTTTTTAAATACTCATATTTGCTTATATTCATTTATGTAGGAACAGGGCAGAGAGGGTTAAAAACCCAACTGGTTGCCATCCCTATATATATGTATATACACACATTATTGAATTAACACATGCTTTCATTTCTGTCATTTATATTTGTATAAAAACAATATTAGATGTAAGAATACAATGTGGCGAAAGGTGTATTTATCAGGTTTATTGCTTTGAACAAGATTATTCTGGTACATACATTTATTAAGTAATGGAATAAATAATTGTTTTAGTTAGAAGTTTTGTTGGCATTTGCAGTATAAGAGAGGGCCCACTACACCACGTTATGATCTACCTCCAATAGAATATAATCAAATAAGGATAAAATTTTTATTACACTGTCCAGCCTTCATTTAATTGGTTGAGTTGGCTGAGAAAATGCTGAGTGTAACTGATGAGCACGTGACATGCTCTTTGTATAACAACTGCAATAGCTTTCAAAAAAGAGGAAAAAGTTCTCTTCTCATTTTTTATTATAGTAGATATATTTGCAGCTATAGATGATAACCTGTCTATGTGTTCATTTTATGCAGTGTGTTTGAAGCTGAAAGGCCAGGATGTAGATTTTCTGTGAAACAAAGGATTGCAACTTACTTTTTTAAGGTAACATACCTACAAACATATTGGATGTAACTTGCTGTCATTTGGCTGTGTCACTGATTAAAGTATGCAACTATGTTAATATTGATTTCCCCATCCTTACATTTCATTTCCGTTCCTAATCTTTGCTTAGTTGACGCCTTACTTTTTTGCTTAACTAGATTCTGGTGGAGGTTGTTTGCATTTATTTCTTTGCAGCATATAATTGATCTATGTTCTATTTTACAGGGTGTTATGTATGGATCAGTTGGGTTTGCATGTGGTCTTATTGGTCAAGGCATTGCAAATTTGATAATGACTGCCAAGCGGTATGCGTTGCTATATGTTTTATGCATACATGTCCATTCTTGCTTTGACCTCCTGTAGTTTTATTATTCTGAGGATTATGTGCTACATTTTGCCTGGCTTCTTAATCTATACTTGAATATTTTGACATATTGTGAGCTATTATACATGTATTTAATATTTTATAATGGAACATTGCTAAGGTGTCTATCATAAACTGCAATACAGTGACATGAAAATTAGGATTGTCCGTTTGCTGTATATTTTTGGCCATTGACCCCAGTTATCAGCCCACAAAACTATGTTGAACTCAGTTCAATTTTATTCATTACCAATTTGGCATCCATTGGTAATGATGCTGCCATATTTTCCATTCCGTTTGTTAATCTGGAGATCAGAATATATGCTTGACGATCAATCATATCTGTTTATTTTCTATGTTTGTTACTTTCCTCATCCATGTGGTCATAATATAAAGTACATTCTAATGGTGGCTTCTTAATTGTACGAATCGTCTTTGTGTTGTGGAAGTTGCTATATCAGGAGTCGCATTGTTGAAAATTTTTGCTGGAAATTTATGCTTATTTGAGTTGTTGAGAATTTCTTTTAAGATGATAAAACAAATAAGCAAGCCAAGGATTAATGCATCCTATAGGGAATGTGAACGTAAAAGTTTTCCTTAGATTAAAGCAATTGCATAAAAAGTGGGCTGAACGCCTGAAATATTGCTCCATATATAAAACATGAACATAACTTTCAGTGGATAACTTGCACCAAAGCCACTGAGCCACTGAGCCATTGGTTTCGACTATTGACCCCTACTTAAATCCAAGACATTCTTTGTGCTACGAGTTTGATTTGACTGTGCAGCAGCAATTGGTTAGATTTTGTTTGATTATTTATGTGGATTGCATTAAGATATTGATGCATTGGACAGTCAGAGACTCACATGCACAAGGTTATTTCATTTCTTTTCTCAGTCTTGCAGTATAAATATGCTGTTCCTGTTAGTAGTAACTTATATTCTATATACTAGAAATATATTAATTGAAATTGCCAAATTAGTTTCACATTTAACCATGAAGTACAATTTGGGGAATTACGCAGCGCAGTATTTTTTAGATATGAAGTTCCCTTCTGGTTGATTATTATTGCTCATCACTTTTCTTTCTACCATCAGGAGTATAAACAAATCAGAAGAGGACATACCTGTACCACCTCTTGTGAAGAGTGCAGCTCTTTGGGGTATGCTTGATTCGCCATTTGTGATCTTGTTTCCGGTTCTTAAACTCATTTTCTGATAATCTCTGAAAATAACTTTGGGATACCAATAAGCTAATATGGATTTTATCAATCTTAATATCAGCATCTATCAGTTATTTCCAATGGCTTTGGCGTCTGGTTATACTTCATTTCTCTTTATTTAATTTTCATGTATTGATCATTGAATTTCTGTGTACGCCCAAATTTTCCATTACTAGGGTGGGGACTCTAACTGAGTAGCAACCAATCTAGAGTGCTAACGTGCCTTTACTTACCTATAATGTCAAAATAGGGCTCTTATTTCTCAATGTCAACTCAGCCAGACTGCTTTGTGAGACTCTTTTTTTGTTTGGGGGGGGGGGGGTCAAGATAATTTTATTAAAAGCATCATAAAAATGCTTGCAAAATGAACATTATGCCTTACTCTTCACTACCACGGTCAACAAAAGTTAAAAGGAATCCAAATCAGGCTCCAGCCCACCTGCCCTCCAACTATACAATATCGACATAAGTAAACTCTTTGCCCGTCTTCCTATGGCTTGGTGAGATGACTACAGGGAAGGACACTAGAGGCTCATGGTTATGCAGCCGAAGATTTGATAGACTAAATTGCCATCTTAGAGAGAGCTTTACAGCTCGGTTGTTCCCCAAGTTTGTGGCCTTCTGTGCCTTTGATTATGATATTAGGCGTAGGAAACCGGACTGGTCATATGCATATACTGAAGTCCAAATTCTAATGATGGGGCTGTAATTCAATGCAGACAAAACAAAGAAGCTTTCTTATGCTTCTACCATAAAATTGTAACGACAGAGGGCAGGGATGACATTTTGGGACATTCCATATAAACATCTGACAGACAGATGAATTTTTCTTCTGAACACAATTGATATTGGAACTTTCTAAATTTAAGCTCACCAATTGGTGGTTGTATTGCTTAAGTACCCAGAAGTAAGGTTGGGTGTCCAGGGTTTCCAATTAAGAAGAAAGTGGTGCTGGTATATAAAATTCGAGTCTGGTAATCAAGTGCGAAGTATGGGCTCTTCAAAAATAGGTTGTCAAATTTATGGTGTTGCTTGTGCCATTGATAGTTGATGAGCTACGTGAAGCAATTTGTTAATCAATTACAGTCATGCTATCTGTTAACTGGAGTCTAAATCATCTGACATCTTTACTCAAATAAAGTCTAATGTGGTAGCAAGTTAATACAAAAGTAATTTTATTTTCTGAAGAAATTCTGACCGGAATTGATCTCTGCTGTTTACGCAGGTGTTTTCCTCGCAGTTTCTTCCAACACCCGCTATCAGATCATCAATGGATTGGAACGGTTGGTTGAATCGTCTCCTTTGGCAAGGCAGGTTCCACCCATTGCCATGGCGTTTACAGTTGGCGTCCGATTCGCAAACAATGTCTATGGTGGTATGCAGTTTGTGGACTGGGCCAGATGGAGTGGGGTGCAATAAACTGTATGCGTTCCTCATTTTGCAATGAAGCATTACTCTCCCATCCGAACGTTGCATTGGATTTATAGCTTAGGGCTATCTGTGACATTGTCCCTCCGAAGCTAATATGATGATGCTTTGAGACGTAGAACCTTAATAAAAGAACGCTGAGGCAATTATGGAGGGCAATTTCATTGTGTTGTATTTTTCATCGCCTTCTCTCATTGATAATATTTCCATTGTAGTCTAGTCTGAATTCATAACTGAGTTTGCTTGTTTTTAGTATGAAAGACCACCAAGTTTCCACCGTTAAAGCCTTTTACTGTGGGGACAGGCAAAATGTTAGGAGCTATCTGTATTTTTAGCAGCCCTGTTTTGTTAGGAACTAGCAACAAGCCCCTAGCCCCGGCCACCCTCTGGACAATTCCCCCAAAACTTCTGTTAGAGGTTATATGGGCAATCGATAATGTCCAACTAATCTTAGCCGTTCATGCGGGTGAAAAAGGCCTATTATATTCGAACAAAGTTATTTTTTCACTCGCTTATGAATTTTCTTATTTTGAGCATTTTTTAGAAATTTTTTGATGAAAATAACATTATTAAAACTTATGCAAAAAATAACAATAATAATAAATCAAAATTTTGTGAAAATTCATATAATGTGGAGAAAATGTCATAATAGAATATTTAATTTGAGTAGTTAATTTATACCGAGCCAATTTGCATCAATAATTGAGAATAAATAGCAACGCTATTTGCGAATGCTAATGGCATATGTCAACCTAAAATTAATGAAAAGGGGAGGCTAATATAACATTATTGTGTCAGCCTAAGACATGTCTATGACTTAATTTAGAACTGTTTGATTTACTTAAAATTAATGAAAATGAGAGGTTGATATAACGTTATTGTGTTAGTTTATGATATTAATTTATAACTGTTGAATTAAAATCAAATGGTCCGGATTATAAGTTACGAAGCTCACCAAATCCAAATCCGAAGTACTATCCTTGATAACCGTTTAAAAAACTTTCATCTTCTGCTTCTGTTAAGATCAGCATGATCATGATCCTCCACTCTGTCGTAGCAACTTTTTGGGATAAATAATTAATTCTCTACATTTAAAATCCCTTGCTATTTGCAATGAAAAAAATAAATCAGTAGTCCCTCATCATTTCAGCCGGCATATTACAGAAACACATCTTGACACAGGTACTTGGTTCCCTTCAAAGTGTGGTAGTGGGCGTGAGAATGCGTGTTCATATTTCTGCATCTCAAGTAAATTGTCACCATCTGCAGTGTCTGAGGAGATTGGAAAAAAAAAAAAAAAAAAAAAAGGGAAGAAGAGAGGAGTTTGAGAAGAATATATATACATCAGGCTTTATATACGTTGTTTGGTTTGGGGTTCCTATAAGATGTGAATTTGAAGGGGAGAAACTTTCTATCACCATTAAAGTGTCCTGAGCATTTGGGATTCGTTTTATACTACTGATATTACAGAATAATGTAGGTTTTTGTTAGAACTGTTATTTTGGGCTAAATATCCATAGTCAGTTTTGGGCAATCCTACAAACTACAAAGCTGGCCTTTTCTGGGTCATGAGTGGTCTAAATTTCATCGCATTATCACCACAACTGCAAAACATCGGATCCCACATCTTTCCGGCCACATATTTCTGAAGTTTTTAGCTGTCTTTGTCCAACGCAAATCTCAACTTGTCACTTTGAGTCCTACCAAAATCTTATCACCAATCACCATCTGCCATGTATAGACTCTTCAAATACTAACTTAAATGTCTCCAATTTTTGCGAAAATATCTTTAACTTCTCTAATTTCTGCTATTGGGAGTATCTCATATCAGTTATGAAAAGGATTAGTGGTCAATATATAAGTAGAAAGAAAAATCTCATCCTATGAACTACTTTGGAGAGGAGATAAGTCCAAGACCACTTAACAACTGGTATCAAATCTAATTTTACTTTTGACCCTCCTAAGCCTTACCCAAAATTTCACCTTTTTTATAAGAGTTTTATTTATTTATTGTTGTTGTTGTGGTAAAAATTAAGGGTCTGAACCATAACGTAAAGCACAGCCGCAAAGTGAAAGTTGCACCATTTTTCTTGGTTACATCTGTTAAAAACAAAGAGCAAAAACTTCCAGAATCTGCCAAAAAAAAAAAAAAAAAATCTTGATGCAGATGTGATTGTTAACCACCAAATTTCTTATTTTCCACACAATTTCTATTGTGCACTGCATTTTGATTTATGTAGGGTGACTAGTTACTGGCTTGTGTGTGTAGATGAAGTACAAGTTCCATGTTGGTCCAGGAGAAGATGTTAGAAGGAAAAGCAGCGGTGCGCGAGACAGACATGCCAGAGGCAATGCAGAGTCATGTCATGGAGTTAGCTTACCAGGCACTTGATCTTCACGAAGTCTCTGACTACCAATCCATTGCTCATTACATCAAACAGGTTTATCTTTTACATAAACCTTTCTTGAATCTTGTTGGAATTTTTCTCGATAAAACAGTACCAATTCCTAAATGGTATAAAATTCGAAAGAGTCTCCTCGCTCCTTGTAAATAAGTTTTGAGTTGGATATTTTAGGATATTGTTAGAGTTAAGCTTGGGAAGACAGATTCCCTTTTCACTTCTTAATCTCTCGATCTGCACTTCTTGTACTCTGTGCATCTAGTTTACCTCTTCACATGTGAGAAGCCATATTGGAATTTGTATCACATTGGTAAAATAATTCCCCTCTCAGACCATTATAAGATCTTAACGAGTTTTTCTACTCTTTGTCAATTGGTTTTAAATGAAATATTTATAACATTGACATCATAGCTAGTTTTAGGAGAGCTCATCCCCCCTCTCTATACCCCTTTACTTCTCAATATCTCTTTGTGCATTTCTTGTACTCGATAGGGTCAACCTACTTATCTGTATATGAGCGAGAGATATATTGGAATTTATTCTACATCAATAAAATAGTGTCCCTTCTAAACCGATATAAGATCCTAATGAGTAACAAATATTCGAAACAATTCATATAATCTAAAATGAGGGAATGGCAATGAGAACTGATAGATTTTAAACCGAGATTATGGATTTTCTTCAAATTTGCCCAAATTGATGCCGTTTTTGTGGCTTGTCAATTTGTTTTCCCTCTGTTGCCATTCCAACTTGTGATCATTCTTGACTCATATTAAACTAATGCTTAGTCAATCTAAATCATGAAAGGTCGAAAGCAACACATAGGAAGGACGGACGTGATTTTCCTTTGAAAAATAATAAGGCTAATTGGTCCTCTGACTAATTAAAATAGCAGAGACAACAGCCCAAACCATTTTTTTTCTTTTTTTGCTTAAGGCCATGTGTCAGAATTACAATATATTATTACGAATTCACCTTTTCTTTTTTTTTTTTTGAACTTAATGGTAGCTTAACAGATTATGCTAAAAAGTTACTTGGAGCAACTTTGAGCAATCATTATGTATATTAGTCATTAAATCACTGTTAATGAAATCAGGAACAGTAAAAAGAGTTTGATGTGAAAGTTCTTGCGGATCTTTGTTAAAGCTATCTTCCTTTTCCTTTTTCTACAGTTTCCCTGAAAAAGCAGAGGAAAATGTCCCATGCTTTTCCCTAGTTAATGTTTTTTATGTTCATTTGGCGCACAACATAGGCCTATAATAATGAGAACCAAACAATTTTAAATTACTGAGAATAAGGTTATCTTATTTAAAAGAAAAAATTGACATGTAATCCGCATAAATTCACCTTTAATATAAAAGGAAATAAAATTAAGAAATAAAATAAATAGAGGAATATGCTAATAAAATCATTTTTTTTAAGTAATCTGAAAAAATATGGTATATTCGATATTTCAAACACCATACATTTAGTTGCAAACAAAGAATAATAACGTGCAAGCCAAGAGGCATATATTTTAACAAGAAAATTTAAATTGGAAAAAAAAAAATTCAATCTTTCACTACAAACACAATATTAGTTAAAAAAATTTAATCTCACAATAGTTTGAATTCACAAACCTATACTGTTAACTATTTGCTCGAATCCTCGATATACCAAAACTAAGCTATAAACATAATCTTCAAATCCTAAAAGCTCAACTAAGACTGTGATAACATGCTGAATCCACAGCTAGCCGAATCCATGGCAAGATTTGAAATCTTGTAGATCACCAACACATAAAAAAACATGAAAGAGTTGTTAATTAAATATAAGAGAAATCCTAATTTTTTGAAGTTCAATGGCTCTCTGTTAATATTTTTTATCTTCTCTGAAAACCTTGAAAATGTCTCATAATATATATAACTCGAAATCTCGAGCTAAATAAAATTTCATATGCAGTTGTAAAAATTGTGAAATCATAGCTCGCTCTAGCGAGCTTCTCATGACTACCTCAATAACTTCCACAAAATCAAACCCGCATCCAATATTGCTTGCAATAGTTTCGCACGAATATCCAATGGGTATCTTTGCAGAACTACATTTTCAGCTGTTCTAAGGCTCCAAAACAAATCATTCTAACACTAAAACTTAATACCTTAGCCTATGCCTAAGTATACAAGAACTAAAAGACACTTTTGATTATAGATTGCCAAATTAACAAAACATAATTTAACATAATCATTGAGTATTATTTTTTTACTTGGCTTCAAGGAGGCTCCTCTTGCATGTATGCTTCCAAAGGAAAGAATTGAATGGTAAACATATCTAAACATATTTTAGGATAAATTTTTAACGAATTTGGGTGCAAAGTCTCACATCATCTTGATACAAAAGGTGTACTCCTATATAAGATCTTGCTAACCCTCACTTTGTATGTCAATTTTTAGAGTTAAGCTCATGCCTCACAACACTCTAAAATTCATACAAGCGCTCCGTATAAGGTCTAGGACAACCCTCATCTTCCAAGTCAATTTTCAAGATTAAGTTAAGCTCATGGTCCTTGAATATAATGTATTAACTAGAACTGTAAAGAAACTAAATTTTTACATGAACCACATAAATCCTAATGTTTTATTTTCAATATTTTATATTTAAAAGAACCAAGTACATTCATAATTCTTTGATATGTAATATAATTGTTGAAGTTTGTTTTGTGAAACTATAATGCTTGTGTAATTAGACTGATGAGATTGAAGTTTTTGATAAAATGTTTCTCAAAAGCAAAAACTCTTCTTGGCATAAACAGAGTTTTGATGAAGCTTATGGACCAGCATGGCATTGTGTGGTGGGCAATGACTTTGGATCTTGCATTACACATTTATGTGGAAGTTTCATGTTCTTCCGAGTGGAAATGATGGAGTTCCTTGTTTTCAAAGATGGTAAGGACTTGACTCAAAGCAAGGAAGAGGCCGTTGGAGTTGCGCAGAAAGCAGACTAAGTTGAGCTTTTCAATTACTATATCTATATCTATACATACTGTATATAGCTCAAAAACTTTAATGCAATCTGGAAAATATCAAAATTAAACTTGAATACAAATCGGGTTCTCTTCCAGTCAAGCTAATCTGTCAGTATATTCATTCTGTGGAATCTACCATGAATACTAACAGATTAAGAATCCAAAAATGGCTATTTTAATGTAACCATAGAACAAAGAAAAAGACCTTTAATATTACTCACTAAGCATTCTAGCTGAGCTGTGCCTTTCCTCTTGGAGAACCATTCAATTCAAGAGACTAAATACACTTTGATATATATATATATATATAGGAGAGTAATGACCTGCAAAAAAAAAAAAAAAAAGGGAATTTAGCAGAAAATGTTCCCCCCAAGGTCTAACTAGCCATCTGAAATAGTTCTATTGGGATTGCAGGCAGTGAGGAAGAGGTAATCTGGATCCCGAGGCTTAGATATATATGTATATATACACTGATTTAAACCTCAGGATGCAGATTACCCAGTCCTGACCTAGCTAGTATCATCTCTATGAAGAAAAAAAAAATTAATATTTGAGGAACCAAAAGGAAAAAAATAAAAATAAAAAGAAGGAAAACACAATGACAGTAAGAATGTGTGGGCGCAGGAAGAAATTGATGATCTTATGCATGATGAGAAGGAATTTATATTGGTCCATAAACCTAAAGGACAAAAAATAAAAAAATAAGGCATGAAAAGAGGAGGATATATAATAGTAGAAAGGCAAGATAAGGTGCTGGCTCACCTGGAATCATAGTCCTTTTTTTTTTTTGGTTATGTTCTTGCTTTAACCAAATCATAAGGCTTTAGAATTTTTCCTTTCTACAGACCATGACTTCATGTGTCTTGACCGCTTTTTCAACAGGAATTGGAGACCACTCCCTAATAACTTGCCTAACATTGAGGGTGTGTTTGAGTCATGCATTTGGTGTGCAACCCTATCTCTTAGTAACTTCGTTGTTCTTAGTAATTATTGTGATTTTTGCAATTTCCTATTTTGATTATTAAGGTCATGGTTTTGCAGCTTAAGTACATTGCTTGTAGCTGTTTCACAATTTTGATTAAAATTTATTATCGTAGTTTTCTTTCTCTTTATGGTGAAATCGCGTTCTGTATTTTCATGTTTGAATTCGGCTATAATAATATCTAATATTTTTATACGGCCAAGAATGAAACTAGGATTTTGAGTTCGGAGGCAGAAAGAAATTGTAATTGATATTATAAAGTATATTTAGTAAATAAAAACTAAATTAATATATAAACATATATAGATATATGGTACAATCAATTGAGTTTTTAATTTTAAATTATATATGACAATTGAAGAAAATAATTAAATTTTAGAAACACTTGTCGATAACATAAATTTTTTTAACCCAAAAATTTATATGTATTATATATTGGTTGTGTTTTTCCAAACTAAGATCAACTATTTTTTAAAATTTTAAGGGGGAATGAATCATAGTATAAATCTTTTTTAGTAAAAAAATTTATACATGCCAGTAGTATTTTCTAAAACTTATGGGGTCATGGTCACCCTAAAACTCTCTAACTTCGTCCCTATATCCGGCCTCACCAGCTGGTCATTACGACACATGTTTTCGATTTTACAATTTTGACAAGACCCGTATATACATATATATATATATATATATATATATGTATGCATGTATGTATGTATTTATGTATCGGAAGAGCTCGCAAAAATGAGA
>QLOD02000038.1:2046910-2058338 GCA_003260245.2 Sideroxylon spinosum | reverse complement strand
GATGATGATGATGATGATGATGAAAAGAAAAAAAAGGGGGTTTGGGGCTGGCTTACGAGAACCAGACTTGGACCAGAGAGAGTGGCGAGACTCGTCGGAGGAAGGGGGCTTGACGTGGATGACATAGAGAGTGTCCCCTTTGTCGGCCAAGTTCTCAATCGCCCACTGCAGAGCCATCTTGCTGCTCTTCGAGAAGTCCATCGCCACCCCTATTTTCCTGTCCTTCCCCATTCTCTCTCTCCTCTTTCTCTCTCTCTCTCTATATTTATATCTATATGTAAATCTTCTACAACCCTTTTTATCAAAGGATCACAAGCTTTGCTGAAACTGAAAAAGCTTCGTAGGGAGAAGCTCGTGAAGTTGAAGATGGTGACGATTTCACCCCTTTTTTCTTCTCTATCATGCTCGGATAAGTACAACACCCAAAGCTAAGCGACCCGAAATGCGGAACTGGATCCGGGTCGGATCTTGCAGTTAATTAAAGAGAAAACTTAACGAAAATAATAAAGAACATTGATGGCTTTAGACCAAAAAGAATGAACCGTAATAAAGTCTGTTTTGGGTTCGTTCTTTTTATATTCGTATGTTTTTTTTTAAATAATAAAAATAATTTAAAACACATGTAATGATTTTAAAATTTATTTAAAGAAATAAATTTATGTATAAAACAAAAAATAATTAAAAAAGTCATTTTCAATCTTTCTCATACAAAATATAAAGAATTCTGAAATACAAAAATATAAAGGCACCGTTTGACAATTTACTTTTAGTGAAAAGTTATTTCTAAAATGTTTGATAAAACATTAATTTTATCATTTTTCTATTCAATTATAGTAACTTGTCTAACTCAAAAATTATGAAAAATTATTAAAAATATCAAAAGTTGTCAAAATTTTTACCAAACATCTAAAAGTTATTAAAAATTACTAAAAATTATAATTTATTTCACTAAACACATCAAAAAATTGTAACTAGTAATTTTTGACAAAAGAATATAAAAAAGTTGCAAGAATTTGAATTTTCAAACGATATTAAAATGTCAAACCAAATATATTTTTAATTTCTTAAAATATAAATCTCAAAATAAAAAATACAAATACAAATCAAAAACCACCTAAGCAAATGCTTTTAGGAGCCCGTTTGAACCTTTTAACTCCGTTTAAAACGTGATTTACGTAATTTTTTTAATATTAAATTATAATTAAGAAAACAAAAATGACAGAATGAATAATGAATATTCATTCAAAATGGATTGTAACAGATATTTTTTTAACTTTATGTGTTAGAAATTTTTAAAACTTAAAGAAATTTTATTGAAATTTGTTGGGGTTTGTATAGATATAGAAATTTAAATAAATTTATAAAAATTTAAAAATATTTGTAATATTTTTTTTTGGATTATTTTTTTGCACTACAAACGATGCCTTACACGGACAAAGCTTAGTAGGTTGGATCAGCAACGCTGATAGGGAAATGAGCAATGAGCAGACTAGCCTTTCTGGGTTACATTTGAACCTGCCAGATTGCACGGGTATACTAGTGATAATTAATGCGAGTCTAATTTGGCATTTTGCGTCAAGATTGACATATATACAAGCCATATGATATGGCATAAATTGAGTTGCTGATATTTCAGATAATTTTTCTTTTTTGCTCATTCTCTCTCTCTCTCTCTCTCTCTCTCTCTCTCTTAATCCATTTTCTTAGATGAAGATTTTCTTGTCCATCCTTTTGAAAAATAAAATAATGATATTTTAAAATCCTTTTGTGCGCAATTGATACGCAAACTATTGAGGTGTGGTTTGAAAATCAAATTTTTGTTAATTTTTGATAATTTCTATTAATTTTTTGATAATTTTTGAATATTTGATAAAATTTTTAGTAATTTTTAATAGTTTTTGATAATTTTTATGTGTTGGTAAACAGTTAGATAATTTTCAAGTTCAAAAATTATTATAGTTAAATGGAAAAATAGTAAAAATTAATTATTTTTTTCAAATACCCAAAGAAACAAAAGTTAGTTATTTAAACTCAAAACTTTTTATCAAACGGGTCCAAGTAATTGTTCTTTCTATTATTATTATGTTTAATTATTTTTTATTTTGGGGTTTAATTAGCGATATAAAATGAGATAAAAAAATATAATTTAACATTAGATTTGATAGAACATAATTTTAGACTTCCTTCAAATTTTAGTGGAAAATAAATTCGAGGGTAAAGATATGTCATTCTAGCTCTGTTGTTATTACTTATTCCTCATTATGAGATATAAAATATAGTTTTCAATGCCGCAATCCTAACACAAAATTATAGTTAATTTGGTAAAAAAAAAAATTAGTAGAATATATGTCCAATCCTTCAACGATATCCACTAAGCAAACACGGCCTAAGGGGGTATTGTGGATGGAGGGAGAGGATGAGGACAATTAAGAGAAGCTTCTTGGCAACTTCATTAGTCCCTTTCGTTGGCATTATGTTTTTTCAACGCCGAAAGTTTAAAACCGAGATTACTTTTCCATTTCCTTGACGAAACTCCTTGATTTAGTGAGCCCAATTATAACAATTTTGGGATGAGACACAAAAATCTTAGCAAGCAAATTAGGTCAAATAATCGAGTTCAAAAAAATGTTGGGCATGCCGATGAAACCCAAGATTCTAAGCCCTCGAATTCGGCCGGCCCAATGATAAGTTGTACCTCGGAATTACAGTGGGGCGATGATTGGGGGCCCAAACCAAACACTACGACACATACATCAAGCAAAGCCCATTGCTATTTATTGGTAGTTCCAAGGGTAGAGTTGAAAGGAACGAGAGCAACCCTATCATTAACCATTTAACAAAAAACAAAAACACACACACACACACACAATTATGGCGATAATTTACAGACTTCCTTTTCTTGTTTTGTCTTTATTATTTATTTACTAAAATTTACTCGTATCCGAAGGCACGCATTATTTGCAATCCGTCAAGTTCATTTGTAACTCGGAGAGTTATCAGCCATTGATGAAAAATTCTAATCATTTTAGTCTTTATTTATTTATTTACTAATATTTACCCGTGCCTGAAGGCACACATTATTTGTAACCCGTCAAGTTCACTTGCAACTCGGAGAGATCAGCCGTTGATGAAAAATTTTAATCATTTTAGTTATTGATTTGGTTTTATAAATATAATTTTATTATATAGATTCAGGAAAGAATCGTATAAGGAAAGAATAGTACAAAAACAACTTGAAAAATCCAAATGATATACATTTATATACACATAAAGCCTGAAATGGACTAGAGGAGACTTTACTTTAAATTAAAAGGATATTTAAGTGGAGGTAACCATATCAGCATATTGGTCCTTTATCAATTAATGAATACCTAATTTTCATTTTCCACTGATAATTAAGAATAAAAACATTGTGATGTTTTGTGAATCCGTGATCTTAGTATGGAAGCAATGACGCAGAAAGGTGGGGTGCTTTGGCGGCCAACGAGTCCATGACAATACGGCACTGCTTTTGTGTTTGGTTACACAAATTTTGCGTAACTTTTTGATTTTTATTTTTATTTTTATTGGTCAAACGGGCTTTATTCATTTTGGAGGGAAAAATTAGTTCTTGGTTTTCGCGTCCTTGTCCTTTGTGAACCCACTGTTATATATATGTATATATTCTTATTTTTAAGTTAACCACCAATTTAATTTATTTAATTTATAAAAGTCGAACTCACAGCTAATAATGTTTTCAGATAAAACATCACTTTTTATAATAATTTAAAATGCACTTGTGTTCCGCATTAATTCAATTGATTTTTGAACCAAGTGCAACAAACATCGGGTATTTAAAATTTTTAATTTTTAGTTTACTATAATCAACTTATCATTTCAATAAGCTCTTTTTTTTTTTGGGTGGGGGGAGGGAAAATTTGTGCCTTTGGGGATTAAGTTTGTTATTCCAGAAAATTAATAATTATTTTTTTGTCAATGTTTATTTATTATAAATGAATAATATTATTAAATTAATTTTTAGTTATAAAAGCCTTTTGAAGAAATGTACTATTTAAATAAAATGTTTAAGCCGTGATTGGGAAGTATAGCCAGATTCTTAACTTCTACCTACTAAACTTTTTCATTTTTTTTTTAAATTACTGAATTTATCCTCTTACACTTTAAATTTTTTTAAAACAATTAAAGATAAAAATATCAAATTAACAAAAAGATAAAAAGTTAATTATTAAAAATAAGTTTTTTTCCTTCCTAAATACAAATTAAAAAACAATAGTTACTTAGTAGTTAACTAGTAACCAACTTTTAAAAAAAACTTAGCTTCTTTTTCTTTCCAAATTAAGTCTAAATTTTATTTTTTTCCCAAAAAATAAAAAAAATATAAGTTAAAAATATATATTTATATAATAAAGAAGAGCGGTTTTTGAAAATATTTCTCTCACAAACTAAGATTTAATGGTTTAGAATTATTTTTTTTCATTAATGATGGAAATCATTTTTATATTTTTAACTTCAAGTTCAATTTTTATTTAAGTCGATTTCATTATCATTTATTTCACAAAACGATTTGGATATTTTAAAATTCACTATATCTTAATCGTAGAGATCATATGCAAATCAAAACTGTAAACTTAAATTTTACTTAATTATAGTTTTAAAAAGTTAAACCTTCCAAATTAAAGTATCATAACTTATATTTTCTTTTATGGTACTTATCAAAATTAATTGGCGAGAGAAAAATCATAACACATGTAATAGCTGCCGGGGGCTAAAAATTGGGAGGAATACTAATGGATTATCATAATTTTTTCGATTTGAGCTTTTTATCCAAAGATTCAATTATATAAGAAATTTAATACTAATTTTGTTTAATTTAGTATTAATTTTGTTTAGAGTGCCGTAAGTATGGATTATTGCTATCATGGTACCGTTTGGTGTGCTAAAAATCAACAAAATTTCTAAAACTCTCTCAAAGACATTTTGTCCATCTCGTACTTCGTAAAATATCTTTAAATTTATATATATATATATATATATATCTAAATATCCTAATAAATTTTTATAACTCAAGTTACCTTTTTAACAAACTCCAATAACTTTTTAACAAATTCTAATAACTTTTTAATAAATTTTAATAAATTTGGCATAAATCCCATTCCATTGTTTCTCTTTTTAATTTTTTACCGTAAAAGTTTAAAAATTATACTATTCATGTTCAAAAAACATAATTTGAATTAGAAACACCAAACATTAAAAGTTATTTTAAATTATGTTTTTTCTTATTTTTTATCACTCTAAACACCTCATATATATATATATATATATATATATATATATATATATATATTAAGTCAAAGAGTTAGATGAGAGAAATTAAAAAGTGCAGGATACTTGGGGCGAATGGTCAACATTTAAATACTTTTTATTTTTCTCGGTTATATTCCTAGGGGGAAGTGCGATGGACCAATGCGACCACCTCACCGTCAACATAGGAAACGACAACGTTTACAGGCACTCCACTCGAAAACCCTTCCGTTAATCAAGGCAAACATGTTCCTCGCAATTCTGTCGACCCCATTTCTGTGCTTTGTTTGTTCATTACCATTAATCCCTCTTTTCTTGTTCTTTAGTAGCATAGTTTTTCTTTTTGGGTACAAACGAGGTGTTATGTCTTTATCTTCATTTATTAATCTAATCAATTCGTCTGGAAATGCTCACTCTCTGTTTCCCACCCAATACCTAAAAACTAAGCAGAAGTTTTAAGTTTTAGCTGCTTTTCAATTAAAATAATTTTTTTTTTAAATTTAATACTTCTATGTCAAGATTAAATTTTTTTTTTTTTAAATCATTCCCTTATCAAAATTTGAAGACTTAGAGCTGTTTGGCGGGAATTTTTTATTGAGCCAATGTAACTTCCATTAACGTTTGATTTAACTGGTAGTTTAGTTAGTAGGATTTTGATTTTGTTTTTTCAATAACTATTAGTTCGAGTCATTAGTCTAATAAAAAAGATAATGGATGAATATTGTGGGTTAATAATATTTGATAAAAGTTATCTAAAAATAATTGAAATTGGATAAATAATAAAAATAATAATAAGACCTATCATAAAAAGAAACCTTTTTTTTTTTTTTTAAGTAAGTATCTTAAAAAAAGTTAAAATTGGATAATTGATAAATAATAAATGACCCAAAAAAATGCTTAACTAAGAGAGTGATATAAACAAGTAAATTGTGACTATTAAGATTTTAATGAAATCAATAGATGTATATGCGTGGGCCAAGTATGAATAAATTAGGATAGCGGAGTCAAATATAATTATAGTGAAAATTAGAAAATATGTATATTTAAATTTTTTAGAAAAATAAGTGGGAGTAATTATTCGGATTTGTCATAACCATCTGGATCTCTGTTCGATTTTTTTCATAGCACTAGAATATTTTAACCGATTGTTAACTTTAGGGATCATTTTAGTAAACCAAATAAATACATAAATAAATTGAAATTTTTGGCACTTTTAGGAAAAAAAAATATTTTTTGTTAAGAACTTGTAAAAATTCAAAAAAATAGTAAAAATTAAAAAATTTGATAAAAGTTAAAGAAATTTGACAAAAGTTAAAAATGTATTTGACAAATTTTAGTAAAAACAATTAATAAAACTAATAAAAAATAATAATTGATAAATTTTAAGAGTTTATCAAAACGGACAAGTTACTAGCTTATAGTACCTAGCTAGGTTTGACATGCACTCTTCATTTTTGCCTCCCAAATTATGATTTTGGTTCCATTATAACCAGAGTGCTCAATCTTCTTTCTTTTTCACTTTTTAACATTTTCACGTTTTGTCTACATTTTTTATC
Source organism: Sideroxylon spinosum (assembly GCA_003260245.2). Lineage (NCBI taxonomy): Eukaryota > Viridiplantae > Streptophyta > Magnoliopsida > Ericales > Sapotaceae > Sideroxylon > Sideroxylon spinosum. Next base: position 2,051,481 of record QLOD02000038.1, on the reverse strand, counting down.
CACTGCACAGAATCAATAAAAAGGCTCCGTTTCGAAAACTTTGTAGTTTTTTAGTTTTTGATTATTTATTTTTAAAAATTTTAAATTAATTAAATTCATTTTTTATATTACAAAATTTTTTTATGTTATCGAAGGTAAAAATACCAAATTAATAAAAAATTAAAAGTTAACGATAAAAAAAAACAAATTTTTTAGTGGTTAATTAGTAGTTAATTATAAAAAAATCTTATTTTTTTTCTTTCTCTTACTAAACCAAAGACTTGACTTGATCATGACATTATTATGTTAATCAAAGTGACATTTAATGCTTTATAAATGCTATTTTATCAAATTTCATTGCTAAAATAATAATATTTATGAATTTATCACTTTTAAAATAATAACATATTAATACTTGCTTTCTTACTATAAAAAAATTATTACTACGAATTATTTTTATTATGTCAAAACATTTATCATATCATTCGTTTGTATTATATGATTGATGATCATACATTAATTTGTTTCATTAATTTGTTTGATTGTTAGGAACTCTGAAGATCGTTGAAAAATATAGAAAAGCTTAAAAATTATTCACTTTTTATCTCATTAAATAAATTACTTATAACTTTTATCAAATTTTATAATTTTTTATCACTCTAAACGCATGTTACTCCAAACAAAAAAAAAATTATATTGACATTGAAATATTTTTTTGTTAACTAAATTACATCTATTAGTATATATTTTATTACACGAATAATTATTATCATATAATTTTAATATAATTTTTTGATAAAAAAAGATCCGATCGATATATATCATTCACGGGTCAGTTTGGTGTAAAAAATTGTGAAATTTTTTTTGTAATTTTTGTCTTGATATTATCGTGTTTTACTTTTGAAAAAAATTACATATTTAGTAAAAACTTGTAAAAGTTAGAAAAAGAAGAAAAAATTTGAGAAAAGTTGAAGAAAATTGAAGAATGGAGGTAAATTTTGAGAAATTTGAAGAAAATAAAAAAAAATTAAGAAAGCTGATAAAAAAAAGTTAGAAAAAAATTTAAAAATAAGTTAACGAAAATTGGAGAATGTGTTTGGTATATTTTAGTTAAAAAAAAAGTTAATAAAAAGTGATGCTTGCCAAAGGGGGCTTAAATTGTGTTTGCAAACTGCATCACAACTCTAACTTCGCTTTCTCATCTTTCTCATGACATGCAAGCCACTTAAGCGTCGCCCCCCGGGCATTGAAAGCCCTTATTCCGTACAAGTACCCCATGCATGTGAAGAGAGAGAGAGTTAATAGTATAAGAGCAGCTAAAAACTTAACCTTATAGCAAGCTAATGGTAATTGTTGAATATTTGAAGGGTAAGGCTATAGAAGAAATCTGTGACAAAAAAAAGCACAAAGATACCTTACACCAAGGACAGAGTACCTACAAAAAAAATAGAAGAAAACCGTAGAAAAAGAAGAAGGGTAAAGGAACACAATGTAGGGTATGGAAGTGGCCTTCCTTTTCCATGGCCAGCAGTGAAAAAGTGAGGAAAAGAAAATGCAAAAAGAAAGGACGAGACAAAAGGGGGAAGAGGGAATAATGCGAGCAAGCTTAAGGGTCACTCCAAACAACTGTGCCCTAAATAATGAGAGCAACTCATTGACACTCTCTCCATCTACTCCTCTCTCTCTCACTTTAACAAGAAGGGTTGGTTTTGATGCTGCATGAGTAAAATTTCTGAAAGTTTTAGATTTCCTTTGGTTAAAAAATAAAAATAATAAAAATAAAGAGGTATTTTTTTTAATTTTTACATTTTATATGATTTTTTTATTAAAATTTATTTATTTTTACAAGCTGTAATAAAAAATTGATAAATTTACGTCTGCTTAGGTAAAATCTATCTATTTGAATAAAAAAAATAATAACAAAACTGATTTCTTTTTTATTTTTCTTTCTTTTATAGAATTTTTAAAATTTTTATTTTTACGAATACAATTAACATACCGGGTCACAAAAGAAAACTACTAAATAAAAATAAAATTTTGTTGAAAAAATCATATGAGACAAATAAAAAAAGTCAAAACAAATAAAATACTTTTTTTATAACCAAATACAAAAGAAATCCTTTAATAATCTCGTCGTAAATAGGTTTAACCAATTAAAATTAAAAATACATAGGATAAAATCAAATTAACATGGGTAAAATCAAAAAGTGTGGGTCATATTACTCAAACATGCTGTGTTTTATTAATTAGGCTTATATAAATCTGAGCCCGCTTTAAATATTTTTCTCTATCATCAAAAAATAAAGAAAATAAAATAACAATCGTAGACCCTACTTCCACCTGGAGTCCACTAACTCCCCACCACTCACGGCTTCGATTACTAAACACAGGCATGTTTGCACTCACCTAATCAATAGTGATCTAATTATCAACTTTCTTCCCCCCCTTTTTTTTTCTTTCTACTTTCTCTTTTACCAAACATCCACATGAGAGGGATTAATCATGAGAGACTCCTTATCTACCACACTTATATTTTAAAGAGTGATTCAGAGTAGTAGGGCCTTTGTCGTCCAAGGAGAAGCTCAACGGTCCATTTTAATGCCATAAATCTAATTTAGGTGGTAGTACAAAATTGTCATCGAACTTTTATATATATATATAGGAAGGCCGGATTGGAGACAAAAGTCCTAAAACTTATACGATGTTGCTGGGCATTTCCTTGGCTGTTACGACTTGTCATGGAAGGACTTCCTTGCTTCGTTGAGTTAGCGTCCTCAATTAATTTAAAAATGTGAATATTTTATTTAATTAATGCTTTAGTTTAACTTTTGATTAAAAATCATTAAATCCACAGTTCTTTCGGCTTTGCTCACATGATCACATCTTATCTCCTTTTGCAAACTATTTTATAATAATTTTAAATGAATTATAGGAGTACAACTCAATTTATTAGACCATATTACAAAAAAAAAAAAAGGTAGTTAATCAAAATTCTAAAATTATCTATTTGTGCAATGAATTATCTCGCTCATATGACAAAGGGCGTGTTTGAAGTATCAAATTCGGTCAAGATTTTTAATTGTTTTTACAAATCTCTAATTTTTTTCAACTTTCTCCAATTTTACATAACTTTTATTATATTTTTGTAATTTTCTTACACTTTTCGAACAACATACCAAATGTTATATAATTCAAATTTCACCTAACTATATTTTGCGTTTTATCAAAATTTGACACTCCAAAATACCACATAATTAATCACTTGTATTATAATTTAAATATTTTTAAAACTGTATTTGTAATTCACTACAAATACTAGAAAAATAAAGTTATACAATTAGAATTAATTATTATTATATATGCTCTTATGTTAAGGTATTTGGATCCCTAAAAAATAAAAAAAATTAAAAAAAATTCTTTTACGGCTTGAATTTTTTTTTAGTCAAATTTCACCATTTGTCACTTTTATATTAACTTCAGGTTTACTTACCAAAAACGAAAAAAGGTTTTTTTGGTAAACTGAATATTGCCAATATCTACTATTACCTAAAATTGGTGTGTGGGCGCATTTGGAAAAAATAAAATAAAATAAAAAAGCTCTTTTTTTTTTTTTTTTTAGTGCTTAACACCACCTCTAGAATTATTAAAAGTTTCTAGACTGTTTTTATTTTTTTATCAAACAGTTAAAAGTTTTTGAAAAATTTTCTAACTTTTTATCAAATAAAAGTTATTAAAAAAATTTTAAATTTTTATCAAAAGCGCAAATAGTGCTACCCCATAAATTTTTACTAAAATTTTCTAGAAAATTAAAAGAAAATAAAGAATTTCCGGACGGCCCTACATGTATCTCGTGATGCTGAGATAAATTTGTTGGGTATCCAATGAGCATTGAAAAATTTATGATGCCTACCCATTACCCATGAATGGAAGGACGCATGAATTCTTATGTTGACATGACGGTTGGGTTGGGTACCAATTATACGTAGAACTAAAGGCCATGGAAGAAATTAGAGTGGAGTGGAAATGAGCCGAAAAGGGGGACAAATGATCAGACGGAATTGGGGTGCACGGTGGTCCAGCGATCATTATTAAGCCTTGGCATGCAAGGAGAGAGCCTGCAAATCTTTTAAAAAAAAAAAAAAAGCAAAGAAACATTGTATTGTGGGGGGCCCATTTGAGCTGGAGAGAAACTACTGTTCGTTGCCTTCAAATCTGGAAAAAAGGTGGGGGCAGAGAAAAGAGATTTTGGATAAACGGTGGTGAGATCTTCGAGTTTTGATGAATCTAGTGGAAAATGACGTTTGTGTTTCTGCATTCAACGGAACTCTCTTTCGGCGGAGGAATTCCACGTACTTTTTCGGAAAACCGGAAGCGAGCAAGCAAGACCACGGTGCTTGCTTTTACGCAATTGAACACCAAAAAAGTTTTTCCCACCACCACTCCTTTTTATTTATTTATTTGTTTGTTTTTATAAATTTATACTCCTTTTTTTTTTCCTTTAACTTTTGCGGGCGCCTTTGATGAAAAAATAAAATAATTTTTTTTTAATTTTTATCTTAGTATTATCAGGTATGGCTTTTGATAAAAATTGT